>CAOLHI010001341.1:0-412817 GCA_948474755.1 Ctenosaura bakeri | reverse complement strand
TGTGGAGGTCACCAGTAAGGAGAGCCCATTGTATAAACCAAGTCTAATTGTATCCATCCAGAACTAGGTATCCTGATGAGAGTTCTCTTACATGACAAATCTGGGTAATCTTCTCAAAATTAGAATCTGAAGGTTCCCCCCCCCGTACTTTACTTCTCTCTGGCACAGAGTTCACACAGACTGTGTGAATATTGGAGAATATTCATATTGGAGGATAACTGCAGCAGTAAGGAATGTTCTCTCGAGAAACACACGCCTACAGTCCAGATGTGCAGCTGGACAACCAAAGAGTGGCTTTCTGTGCTCTAGCTAACACTTGAATGCAGGAATAGTACAAAACTACTGACTTTTTCCAAGATTTATCACTGAGTTTGCAGTCCAAAGGTTTGCATAGGTTGGCTGAGAAAAGAATAACATTTCCTGTCCCAGCCAGTCCAACTCCTACAGCTGTGCTTAACTTCCCATCTGAGGTATACTAAAAAAAAAACCCTGACACAGTGCAGAATCCCTGATGCGTTGTGCTATAAGAGAAAGTACCACTGATTTTCATAGGCTCTGTTTATAATGTTTCCCTTTTAGGTTTTTGAAAACCGAGTCAAGCAAGAAGGAGTGTTTACCTCTTTGGACTTCTTTTCCAAACTCCTTGAAGTGTTTACATCCTCAGACAGCAACAACTGAAAGGAATCCCATACAATTGGACCAAATGGGAACTTAGACATTTGTTGTCATGATGTATTTCCAGTTGCATCCAATTCAGAGCAAATCTGAACACCTTTATTTTCAAGTGCCTAGTAAATTGGTCTCAGCTGGTCACCAACAGATTCCAATGTCCAAAAAAGCAGGCTGAAACTCTATTATACTGCTGGACCCATGTTCAGATATACTTACTAAGAGAAGTTCACCATTCTAGGTGCTTATCTGGAACACTCCAGAGAACCAAGCTTTGCAGAAACAGAAAACAATAGTATTGTCTATCCTTCATTCCACAGAGAGGATCTTGAAAAAGTTATGAGTTATTATTGGGTGTTTTTTAGAAGACACCTCCCACAGATGAGGAATTATCATGTAAAAATCCTCCTCACTTTTCAACTTCTGCTACAGAGGGACTAGGGCTTCAATAGAGAGCACTAGCTCTCCTGAACATTCAGGGCATCCTTCAGATTCCATAATGCTTCAGAGTGGAGCAATTTAAACTTAATCTGAGGATGTGGGGAGGATGCTAGCCACACCCCATTAAACCTTTTATTCTCCTCCCCATGCTCTCCCACTTCCACACACATGACACAATCATAGAATCATAGAATCATAGAAATTCAGAGTTGGAAGAGACCACACAGGCCATCCAGTCCAACCCCCTGCCATGCAGGAACACCCTCAAAGCAATCCCGACAGATGGCCATCAAGCCTCTGCTTAAAAACCTCCAAGGAAGGAGACTCCACTACACTCCGAGGCAGCACATTCCACTGCCGGACAGCCCTGACTGTCAGGAAGTTCTTCCTGAGGTTCAGGTGGAATCTCCTTTCCTGCAGCTTGAATCCATTGCTCCTTGTCCTGGTCTCTGGAGCAGCAGAAAACAAGTCCCCTCCTTCCTCTACGTGGCATCCCTTCAAATATTTAAACATGGCTATCATGTCCCCTCTTAACCTTCTCTTCTGCAGACTAAACATACCCAGCTCTCTAAGTCTATCCTCATAGGGCATGGCTTCCAGGCCTCTCACCATTTTGGTCACCCTCCTCTGGACTTGCTCCAGCTTGTCAATATCCTTCTTGAATTGGGGTGCCCAGAACTGGACACAGTATTCAAGATGGGGTCTAACCGAAGCAGAGTAGAGTGGTACCAGTACCTCCCTCGATCTAGACACCATACTCCTATTGATGCAGCGAAGAATTGCATTGCTTTCTTGGCTGCCGCATCACACTGCTGACTCATGTTCAGCTTGTGGTCTATGAAGACTCCTAGATCCCTTTCACGCGTACTGCTATCCAGCCACGTGTCCCCCATCCTATATTTGTGGATCCCATTATTTCTGCCTAAGTGTAGGACCTTACATTTCTCTCTGTTGAATTTCATTTTGTTCGCCCTGCCCAGCTCTCCAATCTATCCAGGTCATTTTGAATTTTGATCCTGTCCTCTGGTGTATTAGCAACCCCTCCCAATTTGGTGTCATCTGCAAATTTGATCAGCATGCCCTCTATTCCTTCATCCAAGTCATTGATAAAAAATATTGAACAGCACTGGGCCTAGGACAGAACCCTGTGGCACCCCGCTAGTCACTTCTCTCCAGGATGAAAAGCAGCCATTCGTGATCATCCTTTGGGTTCGGTCGGTCAACCAATTACAAATCCAGCTAACGGTAGCCCTGTCCAGCCCACATTTTACTAGCTTCGTTGCAAGAATGTCATGGGGAACTTTGTCAAAGGCCTTACTGAAATCGAGATATGCTACATCCACAGCACTCCCTTCATCTATCAAGCTAGTAACTCTATCATAAAAAGAGATAAGATTAGTCTGGCATGACTTATTTTTGAGAAATCCATGTTGACTTCTCGTGATTACCGCGTTGCTTTCTAAATGATTAGAAACTGACTGCTTAATGATCTGCTCCAGGATCTTTCAGGGTACTGATGTCAGGCTGACTGGGCGATAATTATTTGGGTCCTCTTTTTTTCCCTTCTTGAAGATGGGGATAACATTTGCTCTCCTCCAATCTGCTGGAACTTCTCCTGTCCTCCAAGATTTCTCAAAAATTATAGCAAGCGGTTCCGAAATGACCTCTGCCAGCTCTTTTAATATCCTAGGATGCAATTCATCTGGCCCTGGAGACTTGAATTCATCCAATGCGGCCAGGTATTCCTGTACCACCTCTCTACTTATTATGTGCCTCATTTCCTCTGCTTCCTCCCCTGCTCCCCAACCGCCAGGTTGAGTGCTTGTATCCTTCTGGGAAAATACGGAGGCAAAGAAGGTGTTAAGTAGCTCTGCCTTTTCTCTCCCCCCTGTGAGTAATTCGCCATCTTCTCTGCGTAGCGACCCTACTGTCTCCTTCTTTTTCCTTTTGCTGCGGACATATTTAAAAAAACCCTTTTTATTGTTTTTAATGTCTCTGGCCAGCCTAAGCTCGTTCTGTGCTTTAGCCTTTCTGACTTCCTCCCTACATCTCCTAGCTACTTGCTTAAATTCTTCTTTGGTGGTTTCCCCCTTCTTCCATTTCTTATACATGTTTCTCTTAACTCTTAGCTCAGCTGAGAGTTCTTTAGTCAACCATTCTGGTTTCTTCAGATGCCTTCCATTTTTCCTCCTTAATGGCACTGTTTTAGACTGTGCCTTCAGTATCTCCTTTTTAAGGAACTCCCATGCCTCCTGAACTCCTTTCCCTTTCACTATTCCTGACCACGGAATTCCAGCCAGCAGCTCCCTAAGTTTACAGAAGTCCGCTTTTTTAAAATCTAAGATGAGTGTCTGGCTACCCTTATCTTCTCCTTCCCACTGAATGCTAAATTCCAACAGGGCATGGTCACTCCCCCCTAAAGATCCAACCACTTCTACCTCATTCACAAGGTCATCCCTGTTGGTCAAGACCAGATCTAGAATATTTGATCCCCTTGTGGCCTCTTCCACCTTCTGGACCATGAAGTTGTCTGCAAGACAAGCAAGAAACTTGCTGGACCTTGCTGTCTTGGCAGAGTTTGACTGCCAGCATATATCCGGATAATTGAAATCTCCTATTATTACTGTATCCCTCCTCTTTGAATGTGCAGTCATTTGGTTAAGGAAGGCGTCATCCAAGTCCTCAGCCTGGGTTGGAGGTCTGTAGTAAACCCCCACCAGAATGGCTTAATTCTTACCCAAATGCTCTCAACCTGGCTTTCTGGGTTTAAGTCCTGGATCTCTTCACAGGTGAAAACATCCTTGACATACAAGGCTACTCCTCCTCCTTTCTTGTTTGGTCTATTTTTACAAAACAGGCTATACCCCTCTATTCCTGTATTCCAATCATGAGACTCATCCCACCAGGTCTCAGTGATGCCTATCAAATCGTATTTATTTTCTTGTACTAGGAGTACAAGCTCATCCTGCTTGTTTCCCATACTCCTTGCATTAGTGTAGAGACACTTAAATCCCTGGGCCCTTCCTGCAAGTCCTGTACTATTGATTCTACTCCTCCCGCCATTGGCCACTTGTACTACTTAAATAAATCTTTATTTAAATAAATCTTTAAATCAATCTTTATTGTACTACTACAATAAATCTTTAAAACAGTCCCTTGAGTCTGAGAACAGTTTCCCCCCTCAGAATATAAGTGTTGGAAGAAAGCTGAGGAGTGGGCCACAAACTGTCAGGAAACTCTCCACCTGATGGCTTCTCATCCTGCATTATGTCAAGATGGCTACTGTCATGTTATGTAGATTTCATTGTCTAGCCCAAGCATGCATGGGCCACCTCATGACTTCTGTCAATTCACAAATGGTTCAGTTTGCTGAGCAGAGGCATTTCTAAGGATTATGATTTCTTAGTTTTCAGGACTCTCTTTTTGGCATCTGGTTTTAATTCCATTGATTTACACAACAGGATTCTCTGATTTCATTTGGAAAAATGCCTTAGACTACAAGACTGTATGGAAAGAATGTTTATATTCTTGGAATTATACTGCATGCTCATACTACCCAAGGGAAGTTCACACAATGCCAATGGATCAACTTAGACAATCCTTCAAATGTTGGTTTGGAAGTTCAGGAATATACTGTACAGTGTGCTTACATGCTTCCTTATTCTCACCACCCTCTTCTGCCTTGATTCATTCACATCACCCTGGTTTCCTCTGTCATGGTTTATTCTGAAATCCACTTTGGAGAAACCAGAATCAGGATTTGATATTATAGCTTGAATCTCTTAACAATAGTTTGCTCAACATCAGTTTGTATGTTATGGCAAAGCAGCTCAGGAAAGTAGGGGGAAAAGCTAGGGAGAATGTCAGTGCCTGTATCTGAGCTGTTAAAGAAACAACAATACATCCTGGAGACATATTTGCACTGCATAGTTATAACTGTTTCATAATCCACTCTCCTGAATTCCAATGTGTTACTGCGGTCCAGGCCTACTCGGAGATAGCACTTGATATCGTTTTGATATCAAACTATTTGGCTTTCCTCTGCCACCCCGCTCCACGTGTTTGCGAGGCGTCCAGACAAGCACGTAAACAAGCGCAGCCGATAATTGCTGTACATTCCATTCTACACCTAGGCAGGCTGAAGAGAGCCTGTTCGTCGCTTCAGGGACCTCTCCGGCAAACACCTCATTGCATATGCGCGATACTAACAAAGGCGCCCGGCCCCGAGCAGGTAGCCACACAAAGCTGTACTAAGCGCTCCATATTTGCATACTGGCTACACTATTGTTAAATCGGCTCTAAGCCAATCATGCTAAATTCTGACCTTTCCAAAGCTTTGTCCTGCTCCTAAATTGCATTGTTCTCACTGAGTAAGGTATGGCCTGCAGTCACAATTCACCCTATAAAAGCCCTCGTTTCCGAGGCCTTCCTCGGACTGCTTGGATTGCTCCTGAGTTCCATCCCGCCTTGCTGCCGCGGCGTCTGGCGAGCCATTCCCTCAGTCCCATGTACTGAGACTCCATATCCACGAACTCAATCTTCATACCTCTCCAGGACTATGAGACAGGTGTCGTATCACCCATTTCCCTCCGAAAATCCCTACTTCTAATTCTCTAGTTACCTGTGTGGCTGTGTTGTCTTTGATATTTGTCTGTATTTAATAAAACATAGTTTTTGCCACTCTAAACTGTCTGACTGCTTGGCTGACCTGACCCCGTAGATGCTGGGTTACAAGATCCTGCTAAGTTACCCTGCCTCTCGCTAGCCTTTGTGAGTGCTCCAGCTAATTTTCCCCAAGTTGTTGTTGTTGTTGTTTGGTTATTTGGGTGCCCCTCCCAGGACTCCTAGGGATCAGGGTAACAAATGTACCTGGTGAAAAGAGTGTTCTTGTTGATGATGTGTGCCTTCAAGTTATTTTCAACTTATGGCAACCCTAAAGCAAACCTATTATAGAGATTTATTGGCAAGTTTTGTGCAGAGTGGGTTTGCCATTGCCTTTCTCTGAGAGTGAGAACCTGTGACTTGCCCAAGGTCACCCAGTGAGTTTCCATGCAGTCTAACCCTTGACTCCCAGAGTCCTGGGTCACCATTCAAACCACTACACCATTCAGGCTCTCTGAAGAGAGAAGTTGAGGAGTAATCAGTTTAATTATGTGGACAAGCACTGCCAATATTTGAAATGTAATTCAAGGAAATGCAGTAGAGAAGTCTAAGTATCTAATCTGACTACAAAACCCAAGATTCCTAAGGATGCCACCATGGAAGATAAAATAGTATGAAACTATAATGTAGTGTAGATGCATCCCTGGTATAACTACATCATTTTTAAATTGGACCATTATAGATGTGGCTGGTAACAAGAATGGCGGAAAATTTATTTCAACTCATCCTTGACAAGAATGTATCCAATTTGTACCTATTTTTTAAAAAATGTTATCATAAAAAAAGAATCTTTATCAAATCTTTTGAACAGCAATTAACACACACACCCCACACAGAAAAGAAATAAAACCATTTCTCAAATCATAGTACATAGCATACAAAAGCACCATATAATACAACACAACATATCACATACCACCTAACATACAGTAATCCTTCTACAATAAATACAGAGAAAGAATAGGAAAGAAGAAGAAGGCAAAGTAATATAATCTTTGTTCTATTATATCTTATTTATGTTATGTCTTACACATCTGTTAAGTCTGAAACTTATATAAACCTAATACACACCTGAACACAAGCAGTAATCAGACAATTGTGTTTTTCTAAGCTCACAGTATGATTCAAGCAACAATAAAAGTATACAAAAATGCATAATTATGCATAATATTTTTAAATAAAGACATTTCAAAAACACAATCAAATCATTACTGAACCATACAACTCCATTTCTTTATATAGTTTACTTGGCCATGCTGACTAAGAAGAAGGACTGGCTGAACACATGTGAAAACTTGATCAGGCAGAACCTCAAGGCATGGCCAGGTCATAGTTAGGAAATCATCAGGGAACACCAGCAACAGTGGACTTGCAAACAACTCAACCTTCAGAGAGAATAGAACCCTAAACTAAACTAATTATCTTCAACCCTCTTCCCACTCTCTAGCAAAGTCTTCCTTTATCTCCGTTCCTGCCCAGTAATCAGGGAGCTATCACGATTCCCATAAGTCCTTTGTCACCTAATGGTAAGACCATTAGTCTTTTCTGGATCCCATTGTTTGTGCTTCCAGGGAGCTATTAACATCTTTATCCTTCAAGCAGAAATAGGGTATTTAAACCCCAACTTTGGACTATCCAACTTGTCATACTTTTGTGTACTGACCATTACTCTGCCACTCTGATTCTTGATTTGTATTACCCTTGGACTTCTAGTCTAAGCTAAGATCGCTTCCTCAATTCTCTCTGGATTGGTAAATATCACCCACTTCACCCTAAACTCTCACTATCCAAACTTTTCAGTTAGCCCTGTGTGATTGCAAGAATTCCTGGGTACTGTGTGTGTGCAGTTTGTTAATTCCCTCACTAAAACAAATAAACTTACTTTTGAATCTCTGGCTGTTTTTTCCCTGGATTAGTACCAGTATACACAAGTGTAAAAGATCTCATAAGGTTATCCCCCATCTTGCAGGCCTCCTCTTTGAACTTAATTTCCCCACTGTCTCACAGTGGACCCTTGAGTCACTCACATTTTGGGGTAGCAAAAATGCATATGTCTTGAAAAATACTTGTACAAATATTTGTGAGTTTCCATGCACGGAGAGGTGGGGAAGGCAAGAGTTGCATTGTGGTATGCACTTGAGTCAGAACAAGCTTCAAGGTGAAAACTATACAACCTTAATAGATTGAGTTTTGTTCTTTTCACAGTTGTGGGAACTATTTTTGTTTTAGATTTATACATTCTATTGTAAGACTTTTACCTTCCTCCCCACCACAGCATCCAAGAGAGTTTACAGTAGTCGAAATAAATGTAGCACAGCTGTATCACTGATCGCATAGTTTAAACAAAAGGTTCAATAAGATATAATCATACTTAGCACAAAGCCACTGAAATCAATAGGACATAAGTTAGTCAAGGGTTTTATTAAGAATGACTAAACCTGGATCCAACCCATTGTCTTTGACCATGTTAGCATATGGCCTAAGTTGGAAATGTTCCACAACAACTAGAGGGATCTGGGTTGGTGGTGGGGAGTCATTTATAGTAACACTTTTTAATTGTATCTGTAATCCAGATGACATCATCCTCTGGGACCTCTGAGGGACCCCTGGGAGGTTCTAGAGGGATGCCTGTGATTTTATGTCCAGCCATAAGTATATAAGCTGGTTTCTTCTCCATCACATCTCCACTGGCCACTGGCCAGAAAATGGATCTGTTGTGGGGCATATAGCAGCTTAAAAGGCATTTTGGAGAGGAGAAGGAGATACGTCACAGTGCCACAGAGTCATAGTTCCACCTCTGTGAAACTTTGCAATATGCCTCCCAATCTAAGATGTCATTCATTATTTCTAAACAATAAAATTGTTCTGACATCTCTCATGCTTTAGGGAAAACAGATTGTAACTATATATATTTTAAAACATTTCCCATCACTGAAGGTTTCCCTCCCCCTTTTTTTTTTCCAAATAAACCAACAGCTTTTCTCCCTTAGCACAATACTAGAGAGAAGGAGAAGGAAGAATATGCTTTATCCTTAACCCACCCACTCCTGCCCTGTACACACACTATTAAGTGGTCTGTTTAAATGTTCAACCAGAGCAATTTCTTATAGATTCTCAAAATACTGAACAATTAAAAAAAAGCCTCTTTAAAAAAACAAACTTCCATTTGTGGTGAGATTGTTGCATGTTGTTCTCCAAAGACTTCACATTGGGAAATGGATTACAGGATGAGTTTGCCTTTGGCATTGCAACCAGTACTCCAGCTTGAAAAAAAATTCTTCTGTCATGCAGCAACTCTTCCCAGTTTTCATCCTCAAGGGATAGCTTAACATGCTTTCTCTTCCAAAAAGGTTCAGACACTTTTCAGATCATAAAATGTCCCTCTGCTTTAAAATCTCCATTAAGTCAAATTATTCAAAATGGAAAAAATCTTCAAAGAGCCTCTTCTAAGTAGTTGCCAAGGGGAATTTCAGGAAGGGAGGAAAGCTTCCTTTCCCCCGCACCAACACAGCAGCATGTTTGGCAAAAGATGGCAGCAGTATGCATGACAAATTCAAAGGGAAACATTTTAATTTCCTAGATAACCTTCACCACCTCATTGTTCTGAGTGACAATGTTAACTGATAAGATTAATGCTATTTTAAAATGCAAAGTGTCTTTACTGATGGCATTATCATACATAGAAGAATCAGCTCTGATTTATTTTATCACACAGATGAGGAAAAATGGACAAATAAAAATGTATTTCGTATTTTAGAAGGATAGCTATATTAGTTTGTGGAAGCAGACACCACAATGAGTCTTGTGGCATCTTTGAGAAATATATTTAATACTCAAAACAAAACAAAAATGGGTATATCATCCCCCCAAAAATGAAGAGAGCTATCTGCAAATTGGATAAATAGCAAGAAAACTACAAATATAGCCCAATGTAAAATGTAAAATATGTAAAATACAAAATTATGTACCCTGAGGCAAAATATCCTGACTTCATGTGTACCATCATGGTTTTTGGTTGTCAATGTCTGTCTTGGGGTTGTGGGGAACAGGTGAATGGAAATGTGGTATCTTCTGCAACAGTGAAAAGGAGTCAATTCCATCCAGGGATTACTAGGAAAGAATTTTTTAAAAAAAAGCAATATTGTAATATTGTTCAATCAGGAATTACAGAGTTCCATGCATAGCTGGGATGGTCAGTTTATCATCTGGTGACTGTTCTTCTGGTGCAGAGACCATACTAAGCTAAGGAGGTTCTCCAGTGACAGACATATAGTCTGTCTCCAATATTGTATTCAAAGCCTTAGCAGGCTGGTAGACTCTTCCAGAGTATACTCTGCTGGAACAGCCTTCAAAAGCAGTGTGATCTCCATGTTATGATGAGGCTACTCAGAGTAGTACTTGGTTGAGTTTGGGGCACTGGAGGTTGGAAAAAAGGGTAACAGATAAAGCATAAGAGAGGTTTATAAAAAATTGTGCATGATATTAAGAGCTGTTCAATGATGGAATAGACTCTCTTGGACAGTAGTGGATTCTCCCTCTTTGGAAGTCTTTAAACAGAAGTTGGATGGCCATTGCTTCAGTTGTGTATTCCATTCTGGGAGATAAGTGGCACACAAATACAATCAATCAATCAATAGCTAGCTAGCTAGCTAGCAGAGGGTTGGACTAAATGGCCCTTGCAGTTTCTTCCAGCTCTGTGATTCTACCCAGATGTACAGGTGAGAGAGAAAGTCTTCCATCCACAGTTTCAGAACTCAGGCCATTTCCGCACGAGGCGAGGGAATCGCTCCATGACGGATCTTCTGGCTCCTCGGTCTGGATCTTCTGGCTCCTCGGTTCGGTCCAGGGTTAATCGGAGCAGCGTATGGTCTAGATCCGCACTGCTCTGGCTTCCAAAATGGCAGCTTCTGGTTGGTTGTGGGTCCTGACCAACCACTGAAGCTCGCCACACCTAAAGCCCACCCCCACAGATCACAGGCTCGCATTGGTGCGAGCCTGCGAATCTGCAAAAGGGAGCAGGCACACAGTGACGTGCTCCAGCACTTTGAAAGACCTGATTTTTCCGGTCTTTCAAAAACACACTGGAGGACCACATGGGTCATTTCAGAGCAGACTGAGGTGCGGATCTCCAGTAAGTAGTCCGAACCCAGTCCACTCCAAGGTGCAGACGTCCTCCGTGGAGGATGCACTGCACTGTTTTAATCACCCTGTGCGGAAATGGCCTCAGACAGGCTCTCATTGAAATACTATCTATGAGACAGTCTGAATTCAAGCTGTAGAGTTATAGAGCCTGACCAGCACATCAAACTGTGCCTGAAAATGGACTGGTGCATCCTGTCTTGCCTTCTATAAAGGTCTTATAAAGACTGCTAGGATAATTTACATAAAACATTTTGAAATGAGTTACAGAAACGCCGGTATTTATCCTCTTCCTTCTTGATGGGCTAAAGACAAATTTGAAGTTGTCCTGCAAGTAGGCTACCAAATTGTTTCAGGTAACCTTGTCATATGTCTCCTTATTTATTATAAGATTTGCTCTTCCCTCAATGACTTCTATCAAAAGAGGTTTTCTTTTTCTTTTCCTTTATCATGCTCATCCTCATCCTCATGGACTAATCTAACATTTCATGTTTCAGAAGAGCTGTCCGTTCTGTTGCATTTCTGCCCCATTCATTATAATGTCCTTTGTTCCAAGACATAATGTCCTTTGTGCCAAGCAGGCAGTTGATAATAAAGTGCTTAGAATTTTCCAATAATCTTTGTGTTCTGAACCTGACAAGTACTTAATTTTCTTCCTGATCTGGTAATTTAGCATCTCAGAATTTCTGTTCTGTTTCAGCACTTAATTGTGTGTATGTGTGTATATGTGTGTGTGTGTGTGAGAGAGAGAGAGAGAAATTTAAGTCTGTCTGCATCTCTTTCACAAACACACACAGAAAGAGAGAGAGATTCTACATACAAATATAACACTCTTTTGATGATGCAGAGCATTATGAATTATTAACAGATTCATATATAGCAACCCACTGTGCTTAGTACTAATGTGCATACCTTAGCCTGAACAGACACACTTTGTCTTTGATTGTTCTATAGTGCTGGACTGCCAAGAAATCCTCATTAAAAAGAGAAAGGGGGATGGAAGCATTGTGTTCCTAGGCTATTATTTCAGAACAAACATTTTTATTAATAAATCTGCTTTTATGAACCTCCCTTTACAAGCTAGGAAGAACCCATAACAATTGCAAAAGATACAGCAGAGAAAATCAGCCAAGGGAGATTTTAAGGGCAAATCAGCATTGCCAAAGGAATATGGTTCAATGTAGAATCTTGTTGAAATATGGATCAGAGGAGCAAAGCATTAGAAGTAGGATGGTTTGTACTATGTATTTGTCCAGTTGATAGTACAGATCTATCACAATTAACCAAACAGATGTGTTTCTGGGCATTACTTCCATAATGGAAAATTTGGTACCATAGGCACAAATAATGTAGAAAAAAATAGGGATAGGTTCTTATACCACCACCCAAAAAGGGGGCGAGGGGAGAGAGAGAGAAAGAAGACTTGATCAACAAATTTAGCAAATGTTTCATTCAAAACTAACAATATGACTAACAATATGAAACAACCATGTCAGGTGAGACTTGCATAAGAGAAAAACAAAAGGAAAAACATTTTGAAAAAAACATTGGCTTAAGTCAGGAGTGAGTATCATGTGACACTCCAACCATTGGCTATGCTAGCCAGAGTTTCTGAGATCTCAACATTAGAGGGACATATCTGCCCTAAATCCAACTTTTTAATCCCAAGTAGCATAAACTCACTCAATCAATAGGAATTTAGCAAAACAATTGTGTAAATTCCATTGATTAAATAGGTGTACTTAAATTAGAATTATCAATTGGATTTAGGCCAAGGGTAAGAATCATATAGCCCTTTAGATATTACTGAATTGCAGCTTCTAGTATGCAAGGACAGCATATTGAATGGTGAGAAATATTGTGTCTTACAATTCAGTAGTGTCTAGAGGGCCATACAATTCCCCTCTCAATTTGAAGCTTGAGATTTAAACATTCTTGTATTTATTTGTTTCAGTAAGTGACCAGAAAAAAAGAACAAAATAGAATAAATACAATGCAATGCAATGCAAAGCAACAGAATACAATATTAAATATAGAATCAAAATCAACATTAAATATATATTTTTTGTCACATAGTAACAAACACAACATAAAGTTGCAATACTTTTAATACTAAGTCAGCTGACAAGCTATTGCTGTCACACAAACCTTGGCTACCTTGGCAGTAATCTCAGGTAACTCGTCAGCCAAAAGGTAATCAATGGAAAACACTTCAGACCTCCCAGGTATACTTTGTAAAACTGGATTGACAAAATGGCACCAAAGGACACAATTGAAAGAACAGCTTGGATCCTATGAAAACCAATAATTAATTCTAGTTGATTTAATAAAGATTATAGTATATTTTTATAAACTGTGATTTAGCTGAATGATTTTCAGTAGTTATAACCAAACAGAACCACACTGCTATTGATTATTAAAGGACGTTCTAAATACAACTGAAAGGCTTTAGCCTTTTTATATGAAGGTGGTGATTTAAAAGGGAAGACAGAGCTGGGTGAAGTGACAAGGCACTTTAGCACACTGGAGGAAGCTGCTGTACTAGTCTCTAAGGAGAAAAGCAGGTGTTGCCACATCAATCTTCAGGATCTCTCATTGCAAGCCAGGCAGATGTTATGGCCATAATTGCCATTGCAGAAGGTAGTTGTTGGGGGAGGGCCAGAATCTTAACAAATACAAAAGGCCAAGGGTCTCAGATTCCAGGTCATCAGGATTACCCTCTATGAAGTCAATGTCAACTAAAACTTGATGGTCTACTTCATCTTGAGGTCTTTTTGAAAGTTCTGCTAGATGAGGAAGCAATAGGGCTGGTAGGGCCACATTTTTAAAGAATCTTGGAACTAATATACCATTTCTCTTCAGATCTTCTCTGTGTTTATACACCATCTTCATGAGTCTCTATTCTCAAAATGTGGCCACCATCTTAGCATGAAAGCCATCAAAATATAAAGACTCCACATACATTAAGTCTGTGATGCTGTTAAGAACATCAGGGATGGATACCTCTAAAATAGTCCAAAGATTAACTTTGCATTACTCTTGTGACAAAATTCCCAGAGGTTTAGGGTAGTTTGATAAAACTAACTTATTTCAGATTGACACCCATTTCCAGTTGACTTAGTTAGTTTAGTTTTGCCATCTGTCAGAACATGAGACCATGGATCCTGAATAAAATAATCTTGCATACGGTTTGAAACTGATATAGATGGCTGATCTGGTGGCTCTAGTACGAGATCAGGACAAGATTAGAAGATTCTTGCTTTGTTTTTATCCTTATCAATAACTTTTCAGAATTCTGTTTGAACCCTGGGTATAAACTCCTTTCAAGCAGATGAAAATATTTAATTTTTGTGGATCTATTTTTGCTAGATGAGGAGAGTCTATTGATGTTACTTTCTGGTCCCATAACCTCTTCGACCAGGTTTAATCCATGAGGTTTTGCAAATTTCTGCCAGAATGGTAGAATATTACAATCAGTCAAATTTTATTTACTTGGCTGGTTTATTACAATCAGCCAAAAGGAATTTAAGGCCATTTCCGCACTAGACTGAAGATAGTTTGAAGACAGTTCTGAAATTTGCTTTAAAATTAATTCCTTCATTTGCCCATCCTGGGTTAACCCTCAAGTTACTGGGTTCTTTGCAAGAGACAACTCAGCAACTAAGCTGACTCCAGGTAAAAAAGTCAAGGGGCCAGTCCATATAGTATCTAAGAGCTGCTGTTTCTAAGCCACCTGCTCGCATCTCTTGTGTGTTTGTTGTGTGCTTTCAAGTTGTTTCTGAATTTTGGCAACCCTAAGGAAAACTTTTATATAGAACTCAGTAATTTTGATTTGAGCCTTCTCTTTCTTTAGAGGAGAATTTATAATAGGCAGGGTAAGGTTTTTATAACTACTTCAGAATTTTATAACTACTTCAAGTCATCACCATTGTTTTCTTTTCTTATTAAGTACTTCCTACTATTTCTTGACCTTCTTTCTACTATGTTTTTAGAGTATCAGCCTATAAATAGCAGCTAGAATTTACAGCTTCATCAAATCTTGGTTTCCAAAATCCTTCATTTCAGCCCTTCTTGCTCACAGTTCTGTAAGTTATTTCACATCTTTAGTGTGCTTATAGTTCTTTAAACATTCAAATGCTAGAGAAAACAGAGGTGACAGGTTTTCCCATCCTCATCTGCTATAGTGTTCATAATTTATTTTGGATCCTTTCACACTTTACAGTTATAGCACTTTGATTTCACTTTAATGGCTATGGCTGTATTCTATGGGCCACAGAGGTTTGTAGTTTGGTAAGGTACTAGAACTCTTTGGCTAAGGATAGTAAATCCCCTTCCCTAAACTACAAAATCTAGGATTCCATGGGATGCTGCAATGGAGAATCAGAGCTCTATAATTGTGTGGTGTAAAAGGTCCCTTGGAAAAGATTCCAGGGTAATCAGGGCAAGATTTCTTTAAAAAAATCAGGTTTGAGGAAACATGGTACTCAGCTTGGTGAACATATGACTTTGGTGCAATGCAATATTCTGCGTGCTGATATTCTCAGCAAATTCACTTGAAAGTAAAGAAAGACTGCATGGTGTAGTGTTCTGAGTGTTGTGCTCCAGTTCTGGACACCAGGATCTGAATTCCCACTTTTTCTTGACCTTAGATAAGTAACACTCTCTCAGTCTCAGAGGAAAGCAAAGACAAACCTCCTCTGAACAAATCTTGCCAAGAAACTCCTATAATAAATTCACTTTAGGGTCACCATAAGTCAGATATGACTTGAAGGAACACAAAAACAACAACAACTTAACAAATTTAGGATTGTGTGTGCATATCACTTGACTTCTCTACAATTGGTTATGGTTGCTTTCGTGTGTCTTCAAATTGCTTCCAACTTAAAGCGGACCTATCGTGGCGTTGTCTGGAACTAAGAATGTGTCACTCACCCAAAGTCACGCAGTGGGTTTCCATGGCTGAGTGGGGAATCCAACCCTGGTCGCCAGGGTCATAGTCCAATGCTCAAACCACTACACCATGCTGATTATTAGTAATCAGAGCCAGTGTGATGTCGTGATTTGATTTTTGAACTATGACCCTGGAGACCTGGTTTGGATTCCCTACTTGGTCATGGAAACTCACAGGGTGACTTTGGGCATGTTACACGTTCTCAACCCCAGAAAATGGACAATTGAAACTGATTAGTTTTCCAAAAAGCTTGATAGAGATAAGATCTGCTAGAACTGGTTTGTTAACTTTGAGGTAAAGCTTTTCTCTGATGCTGTTCAATGCACTGACTTCAGAATAGCACCATTTTTTCTGTAAAAAATTATTCCTTTAATAAAAAATATACATAGATTTATGCAAAAAATAACATTTTATACAGAAAATATTATTTTTAGGCAAAAAAAATATTTTCTGTGCAGAAAATGACTGTGGTTACACTTTTTAAATTTTGTATTGCTCCAAGAAGAGTCCACTGCCCAAGTAATCTTAACTAAATAGCTTATATGTATATCACTACTTCATTATTGATTCTTCCTTTATCAGTGAAGCAGG
This sequence comes from Ctenosaura bakeri, assembly GCA_948474755.1. Taxonomy (NCBI): domain Eukaryota; kingdom Metazoa; phylum Chordata; class Lepidosauria; order Squamata; family Iguanidae; genus Ctenosaura; species Ctenosaura bakeri. The sequence continues at coordinate 396,364 of CAOLHI010001341.1, read as the reverse complement.
GATACGGACGCAAAGTGATGATTATAATTATGTGTTTAGCGATTTAAAAAACAATTTTGAGGTAGGGTAAGAAATTCAATTTCAGAAACCTGCCCACTCCTGGTCTTTCCAATTATGAAAAGCTTTTACATTTTCAAATGGTATATACGCTCATTGAACATTAGATAATTCTGCCTCAGGCAAACCCCAAAGACCCATATCACGTTCTAACTAAAACTGTAATAAGAAGTTGGAATAATCATTCTGAATTTAAATCAGCCTACCACAGATTACCTGAAACCCAATGGCTTTAAATCCAGACCCTTTAATGAAAGAAAGAAATAAGAAACTGGCCATCACTAACCACAGTAAAGGAATATTCCAAAGTGCCAGAGCACCCCGTTTTGATTAACACCTTGTCATCAGTATGGATATAAACAGCAATCCAGCTTGGCAGTTTGAGGGAATGCTGAAATGAACACTATAATCTAATTTATAATGGTTGTACAAAGAAGAAAATGCTCTTTAAAAGAAATCAAAACGTACTTGCAAATACATTTAAGACTTACATTCACATTTTACTTAAGGAGAAAGCACAAGATTATTGGACAACTGGCTTCTGCTGTATTGGTATTATTAACACACAAGGCACATTTAGCTTTTACTCTTCATGTAACTTTGCTGATATCACTTAAGTTTAACCTCAGGTAACCTTGCTATCATCGTCTACCTGCAATCTCAAGGTCACCTACAGCTTCATCTGTATAATATGAATGTTATTTGAACAGAAGAAACTTTAAGGTGTTATTGACTTTATGACTAAATTACCCAGCATTGATTTAATTATTGTTATACTATATTGTTCTGCATTTTCCAGACAACTGAGTTTTATGAACATTTTCATGTTTCATTACTGTTTTGTGAAAAGTTTGGGGAGGAATGGCCCTGGAGCAGTTCCCTGGCCATTCTATAGCAGCAGCTACAACTCAGTGGCATACCTAATATGTTTCACACACGCTGCAAACCATTTTTAATGCCCCCTCCTCTATACGACATTTTTTTTTCAGTAGTAATCATAAAATGAAACAGATTGTAATAATGGCCAGAAAAGAAACACAGGTGGCAAAAATTCTCTTTTATTGAACTTTGTATATACAATCTTACCAGTAAAAATAAACAATTAAATGAGCAAATAAATAAAGGGTAACCCTTTGCTTTCTTCCCTCCCTCCCTCCCTCTTTCTTTCTTTCTTTCTTTCTTTCTTTCTTTCTTTCTTTTTTTTGCCTTTCTTCAATAATTGTTTCAAGCCTTGTTATTTTTTGGAAGAGTAAGATTTTCATACCTTGATGTTCCTTCTTCCAATTTTCTTGTCTCCTTCCTCCAAATCTAATCTAGCTTTCTGTATGGCATGTTTAGTGTACAAATTAGATAGTGATAAAATGCAGTTTTTTTCATGACAACCTTGCCAACGGCAAATTGTTCTGTTTTTCCATCTCTCACTTGACAGTGGCCTTCTGTCCTAAGTGTAAGCTATGCACCAGGACAATAAAGATGTTGTGGTATACCTATTTCTTTCAGAGTGATCTATGCCTTTTCATGATCTACACAATCAAAGGCTTTGTTATAATCTATACTGCACAGGTTGATTTTTTTCTGAATTTTTTTGATCAGCTCCATTATTCAATGTATGTTTGCAATATGTCCCCTAGTACTTCTTCCTTTCCTAAATCTAGCTTGAATTCCATATACAGTCAAAGTCTCCCCCTCCCTTTGAGCATAATTTTGCTTGCATTGGGGGTTGGTGCAATGACCTGGTGATAACTGCAATTTCTTTCCAGGCTGTAGGCCATTGCTTTGTTTTCCATATTTATTGGAAAATTTTACTTAGAATTTTAGAGGATTCCATCTGTGTAGCTTGAAATAACACTAATGCTATGCCAGCTGGTTCTGATGATTCATCTCTCTCAAGTATCTTGAGTTCAGCTTCTACTTCACTTTCTAAAATTGTGGGTTCATCTTCAAATTGTTCTTTCTTGAATGAATCTGTCATCTTTTCATCTCTTTTATGTAGTTCTTCAATGTATTGTTTCCAATCCCTCTCTCAATCTCTCTCTCTCTCTCTTTTTTTTCTTTCTTTCTTTTTTTTTTAATTTATTGACCATGTACTGTGTTCTCCTGTTGGTCACATAGCATCCCCACTTTTGGTTTAAATTTTCCTTTGATTTCTCAGATCTTGAAGAAGGGCCCTCTTGTTATACCTTGCCATTGTCTTCGATTTCTCTGCATTGGCTGTTAACAATATTTCTCTTTGCCCCTGAACATAAGTTGCATTGAGGATGTTGATCCTGTTTCTATCATCTTTTACTTTTGCTTCTTACCTACCCTTAACTGTTCAAAAAGTTTCAAAAAGTTAGCTTTACTCTAACTCTTTACAGTTAGCTTTACTCTAATTTTTGATATTAGTAGTAGTATTTCATGACCAGTGCCAGAGCTGCTCCTGGTCTTGCTTTTGCAGAGAGCAAAAGCATCTCCATCTTCTACTTCCAACTCCAATTCCAAGTATTTGACATCCATATTGTATATCAAGAGACAGCTAAGTATACAATTGTTTCTTTGGTTGCCTGAAGAATGTGTTTGCAGTGGAAAAAAACTATTGACTTCAGAAAATGCAATTAGTTGTTCTCCTGCTTCTTTTCCTGACCTAGACCAAATTCTCCAGCATTTTTTATTTCTGCTCTGTTCCTACTTTTGCATTCCAGTCACCTACTATTATCAATGCATCCTTTGGGTCTGGATGTGTGATCAATTTCCCTCTGGACTCTAGCACAGAACCTTTCAATATCTCTTTCTTCTGCCTCTCTATATAAGGCATAATTTTGGATTATGGTTATATTGTCTGTTCTTTTAATGAAATCTAAGAATCCAGGATAGGTAATGGCCCTGACAGGTACCAGGTGGAATGTCTAGAATCTGGATTTAATCTGGACAATCTGGACATATGGGAGCCTTGCAATATGAACCATGGATTCATGCATGCCCTCCACTGTACTCACCATTCTGCAGTGGGTAAAGAGATGCTGAATAAAGAAAATTATAACTCTGGGGTCTAAGTACCCTAAAGGCATCAGATCCTACCTGGCCTTGGAAGCTAAGGAGGTTCAGCTCTGGTCAGTACTTGGATAGGAGACTGAGAATGAATACCAGATGCTGTAGGCTACATTTTAGAGGAAGGAACTGGAAAACCTACCTCTGAATATTCCGTGCCAAAGAAACCCTCTGAAATGTATGGGATCACCATAAGTTGACAGATGACTTGCATACACATGAACAAACACACACATACACACAAGGGAAAAGGAAAAGGAAAGGGAGGAGAAGGAGGAAAGGAATCTATAGACCTTTTAAGACTTATATTTTAGCATGAACTTTTGTGGCTATCAATCCACTTCCTCTGTCAGTGGCCTGATGATATTCACAAATGCTCATGCTAAAATATAAATCAGGTATTCTCATAGAGACTGCTAGATTCCTTTTTTAATCCCCCTCTGTTTTAACTTCTGCTGCAACACAGGCCATTTCCACACTACACTCTTATAGCGTGATTATTCCACTTTCAACATCCTATGGAATCCTGGGGTTTGCAGTTTCAGGAGGGGACTGCAAACCCCAGGATTCCATAGGATGTTGAAAGTGGAATAATCGCACTATAAGAGTGTAGTGTGGAAATGGCCACAGACTAACAGGACTACTTCTTTGAGGATGGACAGTTTCATTTTCAAAAGGAAGCAGCACCTTCCATTGCCCCACTCCCATCTCTTCCCTTCTTTTATGCCTTACTAAAGGAAATTTCAAGAGGAAAGAGAGAGAGGAGAGGAGATCAACTTGCCCTGAGGCAAGTTGTGAGTGTCTGCTGCTCAGTTTGTCATTCTTTGCAACCAAACTCTTCTTCTCTTTCTGGCACTTCAGTGAGGGAGGAGGGAGTGAGGAGCCACCTCCTATTTTACACCTGTGACAAAGCACAACCCCACACCCTTTTTGGTCTGCCACTGCCACAACTGTCTCCTGTTTAAAAGATGACCAGGTCTAAGCTACCAGAGTCTTCAGAGGGCTGCAGCAGTATCTGCCCTTGTATTGGTGGCACAAAGCTGCCAAAAATCTATCTGTCTGTCTGTCTGTCTGTCTGTCTGTCTATCTATCTATCTATCTATCTATCTATCTATCTATCTATCTATCTAACCATCCATGTTCATTCCTCCATTCCTTCCTCCTTCCCTAATTTCTTTTGGTGAGCTCAAGGTGACTTTCCTCTTCACAACTTATTTTTTCTTGCACCAACACTGTGAAGTAGGCCAGGCAAGCAGAGACAGTGACTGGCCCAAGGTCAGCCAGTGCAGATTACAATTTGGACCTCCCAAACCCAACACTCTAGCTACTACATCACACTGACTCTTTCTTGTTCAGGTATCTGTTACACAAGTAACATTCCTTTTTTAAAAAAATATGCATATCTAATTTGTATATTTATATGTATATTATATGTAGAAGTTGCCCTTCCAATGGAAAACTGCTCGGGGCAATTGCTTCATATGCATAGGGTGCTTCTGGATGAGGTTTTTTTATCCCAAAATTGCCTTCTTCTGATGGTTGCATTGTTATTGGATGGCAAGACAGGGGTGAAAATGTCATCCTTCTGTGCCCCAGTTGCCAGGTAGATTGGCCTCCTTCACTATTAGGAACTGTTAGTTTACTAAGGAAGTGGTAGCAGCTATAGAACTGCTGTTGTTTCATACCTTTCAAGGTTACTGCTGACACCCATCAATTTTAAAAGTTTACAGCTATCAAATTATTCTGCCATTGGGGGATAGAACAGATGACCCACAAGAAATCGCTGCCCTATCAAATGATATAATGGACTATTTGAGCTGAAATTAATGAAATGCTAACATTGTTGCAGGAAAAAGTATTAATATTCATTGCTTATCTGACATTCACAAACTGGAGAGGAGGGAGAAACTGTCTTTTTGAGCACCCTTATCAATCTTCCCAGGTGTCTCCAGCATAACAAATGGATACAGCATAATTTGGAGGAGAAAAAGAAAGTAAACATGGAGGATGGTTGAGAGGAGTTACGCAGCATATGCTTCATCTTTCCAGGTGAGATGTCATCAAGCGGCTTGTGATAGGAGATGGATGCTTTCAGCTGGAGAAAACAACATTATTCCCTTCTTAATAGGAATCACAACACTCCTCTTCCTGAACAGATCTCACTTTGCAAAGTATATTTGTGGAGGTGAACCTACCTTAGGAGTAACTCATTACAAAGTCCAGGGCACTTGTGATCAAAACAGTACTTGGGAAGTAATCTATTCCTCTTACTTGTTTGAAATGTTGCAAATCTTGTAAACTTGTGGCATTACTTGTTTCACTTTTTTTTCCTTTTCCTTTGCGTTGAGTTATTTTGTTGGGAGTGGCAACCTTAGGACGCAGAAGAGAGCAGCAGAAGGCTTCAAAGAATTCCTGGCAAGATGGAATCATAGAATCATAGCACTGGAAGAGACCACAGGGGCTATCCAGTCCAACTCCATTCTGCCATGCAGGAACCCACATCAAAGTACTCCCAACAGATGGCCATCCAACCTCTGCTTAAAAACCTCCAAAGAAGGAGACTCCACCACACTCCAAGGCAGCATATTCCACTGCCGGACAGCTCTGACCATCAGGAAGTTCTTCCTGAGGTTTACATGAAATCTCTTTTCCTGCAGTTTGAATCCATTGCTTTTAAAGATGCTCTTTAAAAGTAATCTTTGAAAGTAAATAAAAATTGTTACTTATTCTGGCAGTGTGATAACTTATCTGTTGCTCATTAGTTTGTTTTCCAAATGTGACTTCATTACATTCTTATCTCCACCACCAGCCCAGAATAAGTTTACACATAGATATTATTTGTTACTTCCCAACTCAGTTTGTGATTGCTTTCTTTCTCTTTATTTATTTACTTATTTATTTTCTTGTTTATTTTTTCCCAGCACTGGAACTCAAGGCAACTTACAAACAGATCCAGATAAAAGCACTATCAGCAGAAGCATACAAAAAGTTAAGCACAATTAGACAATCAACTGAATTAAAAGCAATTTAGAGCATACCCATTAAAAGACATGAAACAAAGTCAGTACAACACACCATTAAAAGCTTTCTTTGTCTGCAGCAAAAGGAAAAACAAGGAAATGATAGGATCACTGTGTGGAGAAGATGACCAATTAATAACGGGGGTGGGGGGAGGGGTGGAATGAGAAGGCAGAATTACTCAACACCTTCTTTGCCTCAGTTTTCTCCCTAAATGATAGAAGTACCCAACCTGGGGTGTGGGGAGCAGGTGAGGAAGTGAGGGAAATGCAGCACAGAATAAGTAGAGAAGTAGTACAGGAATATCTGGCTAAAATAGATGAATTCAAGTCTCCAGGGTCAGATGAATTACATCCAAGGATATTAAAAGAACTGGAAGAAGTCATTTCTGAACCACTTGCAATAATCTTTCAGAACTCTTGGAGAACAGGAGAAGTCCCAGCAGACTGGAGGAGGGCAAATATCATCCCTATCTTCAAGAAGGGGAAAAAGAGGACCTAAATAATTATCACCTGGTCAGCCTGGCATCAATTCCAGGAAAGATCCTAGAGCAGATTATTAAACAGTCAGTTTGTAATTACTTAGAAAGCAATGCCATAATCACTAAAAGCCAGCATGGATTTCTCAAAAATAAGTCATGCCAGACTAATCTTATCTCTTTTTATAATAGGGATAGATAGATGAAGGGAATGCTCTAGATGTAGCATATCTTGACCTCAGTAAGGCCTTTGACAAAGTTTCCCATGACATGCTTGCAAAGAAGTTAGTAAAATGTGGGCTAGACAGGGCTACTGGTAGGTGGATTTGTAATTGGTTGACTGAGCGCACCCAAAGAGTGATCACTAATGGCTGTTTTTCATCCTGGAGAGAAGTGATTAGTGGGGTGCCACAGGGTTCTGTCCTGGGCCCAGTGCTATTCAACATCTTCATCAATTACTTGGATGAAGGAGTGGAGGGCATGCTGATCAAATTTGCAGATGCTACCAAATTGGGAGGGGTTGCTAATACACCAGAGGACAGGATCAAACTTCAAAATGACCTCGATAGATTGGAGAGCTGGGCCAAAGTCAACCAAATGAATTTCAACAGAGAGAAATGTAAGGTCCTGCACTTAGGCAGAAAAAATGGAAGGTGCAAATATAGGATGGAGGACCATGGCTGAATAGCAGTATGTGCGAAAGGAATCTAGGAGTCTTGGTAGACCACAAGCTGAACATGAGTCAGCAGTGTGATGCGGCAGCCAAGAAAACCAATGCAATTATCGGCTGCATCAATAGGAGTATGGTGTCTAGATCGAGGGAGGTACTGGTACCACTCTACTCTGCTTTGGTTAGACCTCATCTTGAATACTGTGTCCAATTCTGGGCACCCCAATTCAAGAAGGACATGGTCAAGCTGGAGCAAGTCCAAAGGAGGGCGACCAAAATGGTGAGAGGCCTGGAAGCCATGCCCTATGAGGATAGACTTAGAGAGCTGGGTATGTTTAGTCTGCAGAAGAGAAGGTTAAGAGGGGACATGATAGCCATGTTTAAATATTTGAAGGGATGCCACGTAGAGGAAGGAGAGGGCTTGTTTTCTGCTGCTCCAGAGACCAAGACAAGGAGCAATGGATTCAAGCTGCAGGAAAGAAGATTCCACCTGAATCTCAGGAAGAACTTCCTGATGGTCAGAGCTGCCCAGCAATGGAATATGCTGCCTTGGGGTGTGGTAGAGTCTCCTTTTTTTGGAGGTTTTTAAGGAGAGGCTGGATGGCCATCTGTTGGGAATGCTTTGATGGGTGTTCCTGCATAGCAGGGGGTTGGACTCAATGGCCCCTATGGTCTCGTCCAACTCTATGATTCTATGATTCTTTACAAAAGCTCACCAAACTATTTCTTTTTTTAAAAAAAAAATGTATTAACCTATTAACAGAAAGACAACAGGGAGAGAGTCAATTTAGCCTCCCTACGAAAGATGTTCTAGCTTTGGAACAGCCATAAAGGAGTTCCTCTCCAGTGTTCCCAGTAGATGTGTCAAGGAAAGTGGTAGGAATGAAAGAAGGCCCTCCCTCAAAGATCTCAAAATCTGGTCTAATGGGTTCTAGCCTGTCTCCTGCTCTTGAGCAGGAGAGGGAACCCCTGCATTTTATCTGCTGTCACCATCACTAATTCACCCCACATGACTAAATAACCTAACAAGAGTTACTGAGGGGGTTAACTTGCCCTTTTTTCATCCTCTGATGAAAACTCCTCCTCCTATGGGAATTGAGAATCCTGTGCACACACCTGAGCCCACACCCAACAAATGCACATGAAGAGAGTGGGGAAAAGAGGAGGACTTTTAAGGAAAGCTGTTGTTCTAAGCAGGCAAACGTACATTGACTGTAAAACAGTAATGAAGGTGCCTTCCTTCAGGCATTATTTTGGAGTAGTTGTGAAATTACAAAAACAGTTTAAGCCAAATTCAGCCAGAGTTAAAATAAACATGAAACCCTAACTTGATCAGATGGGCGTTCCTATTATATTCATGTTACAGATAGTATGAGGCAGCAATGAGGCAGGCAGCACTTCCCCTCCTTCTCCATTAGTCCCTAAAGTCTCTTCAAAGATCTCTCAGTCAGTCTGTCTTGTGCATCTTGGCACTGTGTTTGATAACCTCTCATCCTGGAAGGATCTCAGAGCTTCCACACTTCTTCCCAAACTGGTTATCTTTTGTGATCTTGTTGTTCCTACCTGAAAGTTGACCCCTAATAAATATAACCTAACACATCACATCCTTAGCCCTCTGTTTACCTGGAGAAGAGATTATACCCTCAGTTCTGTTGCCCAGACAATGGAAGAATCCATTATCACACCTGGTCAGGCTCTTCGTACTGAAGAGGTATAAAATTTAAGTGAAATTAACTAGAAATAGCAACAGACAAAAGGCAAGATATAGTAATTCTTGGAGTTTCTTTAAATAAACCACTGAACTTTCTGAAAATATCTGTTAACAAAATCTGTCTCCCAGGATGCAATAAAATGAGGAGGTGATTCTGCATATTTTCAGAGACCAGGGCTCAAGTCTCAAGGAAAATGCACGGGATCAAAAGTTTAAAGCTGCATAAATATCATGCCATCTGCCCTGGAAGCTCTACTACTCGATCAAGAGTACAGGTCTGTGCCTGTTTAGTTGGTGGTTGGAGGAGAAGATTCACCCTCCTAATCTGCATTTTCCCTCCCCTTAGACCTTCTGTAGGTTATATCAGCCACAAAAAACAAAATTGAAAATGGCTAGAAACTTTGGGAGAGAATGGACAAAACAAGGCATCAGGGTATAGAGCTGCCTTGTTCAAAAGGAGAATTGCTACTCCTTGAGGCTTCTGGGTGTGGTAATTCTCATCCTCCCCACCCCTCTAAATTTCAGTGGAAGAAGTTTGGGAAGGGGCTAGAACCAACAAAAATAAATGGAGAACCTCATGTGACCCACTGATTTATAGGGTCCAGAAGGACTTTATTGTTAATGACTCAATTGTGGTTGAAATCATATTGGTTCAGGATTGAAATCTGGCAGAAAATATTTTGACAAAACAAAGAGACAGGTTTTGAGGGGTACAGGATGGTGTGTGTAAATTTGTGTGTTTCCATCTTCAATTTAAAAGCCTTGCACATGTAAAAAGATGATATGGGAATGGGGAGAGGAAAGAAAAACAGCTTTGCAGAAAGATGAAACATCACTCTTTTACTACAAAATAAAAACAATAACATTATTTTTTTTTTCAGTTCTGTCAAATCCTAGAACAATTCATCTGAAATCTTAAAATGCTGGCATTAGAGGGTTCAGTGCTTTTACTTTTATTGTGTGCTGAGCATTTTTTTTCCTGATATCTTCCCAAAATTACTGCAAAGCAACAATACAAATAGTCTCTAAAATATATATTTTGTAAACCCCAACCAGTTGTCGTCTTAACCAATTTTAATAAGATTGAGTTTTAGGGTTGTTGTTGTTTTTAAAAAAATGTATTTACAGGTAGATGGACAGGCTATTAAAAAAATCTGCTGAGCTAATAACTTGTGTAAATATATTTGCAAAGCTCTATTCACTCTTTCACCTCCCCTCCTCTATCTAAATGTCAGTGCAGAAGCTTCCACACTGTGAAAACAGGCACCCAGTAACAATTTCTTTAAAATGTCCTGGCTATGTCTGCTATGAAAACTAGCAAAAGGCATATAAGGGAACCTTGGTGTGCACCAAACACAACATTTACCTTTCTTTACAAATATATTTATGTATTTACTTTTGGACAAGTCAAAAAGCTGTTTGGAGGGAGTTTAGAAGATGTAGTCCAACAACAAATGACTTTATCAAGCTCTGAAATGGATGCTAAAATTCACTCTTAAATTTTGTACATCACAATGTTGAATCAAGAGACTCCAGCAGTGGGAGAATTATTTCGCTCCCTCCTATAAGCCATTGTGTACCAAACTGCTCAAAAGAAGCTTGTTCATTATACCAAAGCTAATCCCATTGTTGGTTTGGGATTTTGTTTTGTTTTGGGCTTAAACTTTGAAGGGTAGCCAAAGAGATGGACAGATTGCATTGCATCTTCCTTTACAGTGTTTCCAGTTGCTTGAACCCCAAAGGAAACCCCACAGGGAATTGTTCTTCTAAGTGTCAGAAGGATTGGAAATCAGACAAAAATCAGCCCAGGACAGCTGCCAAAGCCAAGGTCCCTTGAGTTGATGATGAGTTGAAGGGGCCAATTCTGGACTGAATTACAATGTGTTTATTTCATTACTGTGTTTATTTTAATCCTAACAAGCTAAGTACTTAGACATGCTGCCTAATCTTCCTTGAGAGAAGGAACGAACTATTCTCCTCTTAATAGAATTCTCCTGTCTTTTTCTGCTTCGTCTTCTTTTTCTCAGGCAAAACCTCAAACATACGAACAAGAGAAAGAGGCTGGAACTGCATTAGAAAACAGCCTCTGAGGCGAGGTTTCTGGGATTGCTTTGAACTCTCTCTCATCATTATTTTATGCACAGGATCAGTTTTACGCTTACACGGGAGAGGGAGAAGCACACAAAAGTTGCCTTTAGGATTCTTAATCAAAGCAACTGCCCTTCCTGATTGCTGCTGTGAATTTTCAGACCAGAAGATTAAAATCTGGGTGGTGTGTGTGTGTACGATAACATTTCTCAGCTCAATGAGGGTACGGTGGTCAGCTGATATAACTTGTCACAACTGTTCCATATGAAAAGCTCTTCAGGAGAAAGGCCTACGCTCAGCTCACACACACTGAGGAAGACCAGAAAGTGATCTGGATCAAAAGTGGATTGTTTATAGGCTTGACTGAAGTGACTTTGGGAAGCACTTCATATAACATAAATACTTAGATATAGGCATGGCCTAATACTTTTTGTCACATGAGCAGAGAATGACACCCACTTACCCAAATCAAAGTGCATGGTGCTGTTTTATTTATCCAAAATATTTTGGTACCATATTTCCAAGCAAAACCTCCTGAAGCTGGTTCCCAAAATTAAACTTTTACAATGAAATAAACTAAACCAAAACACCATTTAAAATAACTGTAATATTAAAAATAGGTTTTAAAGAAAAATGCCATAGAATTTGTGCTTTAAAAAAACAAACAAACTGCCCAGCTCCTGTAAATGGTTGGCTGGTTGCATTCTGCACAAGCAAGAGCCTTCAAACTAAATGCAGATCAATGTAGAGTGTGTTAAAATAGTCTAGTGTGGATATGACCAGGACATGTGGCTGACTGTAGCACTCTCTTTCCCCAATAAAGGGATGCTGGGTCTAATTAAAGTCACCCCTGGACACCTAATCTACTTACACTCCATAGATAAATGGTCCAGGAAAATCTCCAAGTTGTACATGCAGGAGATGTGAAATGCCATCTGACACTAGTCTCATGCCTTCATATCGATCAGAAGATTTTCCTACCTACAGTACTTCTGGATTAAGCTTCAGGGTTTGTTTGTTTTTTTGTTTTTTGCCCTTATTGCTCTCAAAACTGCTTCCAGGTACTTGCTCAATGATTCCGCAACTTCTGGGACTATCTGGTGGAAGTGAGGCACAGCTGTGTGTCATCAGCATACTGCGTATACCGTAGTTGCTAAAGCCAGCCAAATTAGTTTGGCAGATGGGGCAGAAAATCCCACAAGAATACCTTCTAATCCCTGGCATAGAGTAAAAACCAACAATAGTCTAGTAAATAAGTAACTGTTTGCCACTCAAAATTTGCTCCCTCAGACTGGCTAATTGTAGGAGTGCCCTTGGCTAGACACCTTTTAAAGAAAAATCTTTATAAATGATACATAGGAAAAAAGGCAGGGAGGCACATGCAAAACTTTGGGAAAAAATTAAAATTGGTAGCTTCTTCTTCTTTTATTTACCATCCATCTTTTCAGATGTGATGCATTTATTTAATTAACCGTGATAGGCAGATGCTCCACGGTGATTCCTTTCATTATTTTGAGAAAATGGAAAAAGTGAACTTAAATGCTGGCAATTATTTGGCTGCGTTTTATTAAAACATCTGTGTTTTTTTTGTTTAAAAAAAACAAAAAAAACTTTCCTGTAAATAAATACAACCATTAGGTCTTGGCAAAGTCCTCCAAGGTAAAATGAAACTGTCCTTATTCCATAGGATGAGACAACAATATTAATGTATCTGTGGGCATTTGATATTTATTGGAGCTCAAAACTGCTCAGGTTATGTCCCCAGATGCTTTCAGTTTTTATGATACTTTCTTACAGTGCCATCAAGAATGGTTTCTCAAATTAGAGAATCTCAGTGACCTACAAACCAATCAATTTTTGAACCTGGGTTTCAGGCCTTTTAGTTTACTCCTAAGTGCATTTGGAGGTACATGAGGAAGAGCTAAAGATCTGTTATCTATCTACTGCTGGCTTCTCTGTCCTAGCTTTCCCTTTCCCTTTGAAAACTGAAAAAGATCTGCACTTAAAAAAGCTGAAGCTCCACCTCTCCTGTTGAAAGCAGCTTTGCAATTTCTTTCTTTGCTCTGTTGCAAAGTGGGGGCAGAACTACAGCACAGCCAGAATGTCTCAAAAAAGGCAGTTTTCTGAGAAAAATTCAGAGGTTGTTCTTACCTATCTAGAAGGAAAAGGCCACTTCGCCATATGTTCTCAACTATGTGGGGGTATGATGGCTGCCATTTTCTTCCCCAGGCCTCAAAACCATGGTAGGTCCATCATGAAAGCTTTAAAATGGTGACTAGTTTGCCAACAGAGTTGCAGCAGCTTCCAACAAATCACTGAGAAAAAGGAAGCTGTATTATTGCCGCTGCAAATGGTGAGCCATACTTCTGAAGACATTGTTGGAGATGATCTCCTCCTCCTTAAGGAAATTTGGTGAAATGCCCCCACTCCTTCAATTTTTATGCCCTTAACAAATTGGGGTGAGAATGTTTGAGAGGCCATCTGCACATTGATCTAGCAGAAACTAGTACAAAATATGTAATTATATTCAGTTCAAAACCTATGGTGGCACCAGATATGTGTGTGTTTATGTGTGGTCATACATGAGGGAAGGGAGAAAAATGGGATGGAATAGATTCAGAATGAACAAATCTTATCTCCCCAAAGAGACTGGCCCCTCCCAAAACTGCAAACCCCAGGATTCCATAGGATGTTGAAAGTGGAATCATAGCGCTATTAAATGTGGAAATAGCCTAAAGTGGCATGAAGATTTGTCCTTTAGATGTTTTGGACTACTATTCCCAGAATTCCTAGCTGCTGGCCAAGCAAACTGGGACTTCTATGAGATGAAATCTAAAACATCTGGTGGGTCAAAAGATTCCAGTCCCTTCAGTAAGATTTACATCTAGCAAGTATGTTGAAGATTTTTTAAAAATACACCTCCTCTATAACTACCTTTGTGATTATAGTAGTTACTTGGGATCAAACTGTTTAACAGATTCAAATATTATTATTCCCTGCAGTGGGATAGATTTTTAAAAACAAAACAAAAAAAAAGTGTTGTCATGGGAACCATATTGTCTTGGGGAAAAATCCCCCTCCATGAAGATACAATTTGCATTGGGAAAAAAGATCTATTTCCTATTTTTGTTGGCTTCTCTCTGCATGTAGAGAGCTAGTATGGTATACTGATATAAACATTGGACTATGGTTTTGGACACTAGCGTTTGATACCCCATTTAGCCATGTAAACCCACTGTGTGACTTTGAATGAGGCACATACTCTCAGCCCCAGAAAACCCTGTGATAGGTTTTCCTTAGGGTTACTGTAAGTCAGATATGACTTGAAAGCACACATCAATAATCCTGCATGTAGCCTGAGGAGATCCAAGTACAGTCCTCCAGAAGTTGTTGGACTGCAACTCCAATAACCCTAAAACAGGACAATAGTGAGGAAAACTAGGAGTTGCAATTCAACAACATCTGGAGTACCAACAAATTCCCACCCTTAGTGGGACAATTTCCCCTTCCTTGTCCACCACAATTCTCATCTGACCCTCCCCAACAATGATTTTGATTTCAGAAGAAAATCACATTCAATTTAGTAGTGCATTTCTTCTAATGTGTAGTTTGGCATTTTCCTTAAAAAGGTAAGAATGTTGGAATTTTTTTTATTTTGTATACTTTTACCCTTCCCTGTTAGTTTCATGACAGTGGCCTCAATTCTTTAATTCTGCATGCTGATTAAAGATGTAAGAGCCCAGGCAGGAAAGAAAAAACAGGTGGCAAGTGAGATAATATGTTTTATCAGAGATGCTTTAAGACATGATTCTGCAAAATGGCTTGGATGCTTCATGGAACTGAAAGGTGGGCAAAGTCAACCTCCAAGCCACATGGGGAGGTTGTCATTGGAGGAAGAGTCAGTAGAAAATTCTCCCAAGGTTGGACTCAAAGCAGCTTCTGAAAGGTTAAAAAATGTTAAAACCATATAAACAATTAAATCATTAAAAAAATAAAATTATAAAACTAATAGATTTTTAAAAACAGTTAATAAATAGGTAAAAGATCTCCAGTTCACTCATTAAAGGCTTGCTTAAAAAGAAATGCTTTTGCCTGCTGGCGAAAAGCAAGGAGGGGGTCAGCCTAACCTCCCATGGAAGAGCATTCCACAGGTTGGGAGCAGCCACTGAGAAGGCTCTTTTCCATGTCCTTGCCAGGCGAGCCTGGGACGGTGGCAGGACAGAGAAAAAGCCTTCCCCTGCAGATCTTAGGGCTCTAGCAGGTTTGTATAGGAAGATATGGTCTCATGGTACATGCCTTGATTGCAGTTGATTGCAGTTAAACTATTGTAACACACTCTGCATGGGGAACTTTACATGGGGCTGCCTTTGGAAACTGTTTGGAAACTCCTTTGGTTCAAAACACGGCAGCCAGAATGCTGACTGGGGGCAGTTACAGAGACCACATAACTCCATTGTTAAAAGAGCTTCACTGGCTACCTGTTTGTTTCTGGGCACACAACAACAACAACAACAACAACAACAACAACAAGAGGGTAATTGATGAAGGTTTAAATAAGTCCAAATACGCTGCATTGTTGATGCTCAGTGTGACTAATCCCTGGAGGAAGGACCACTGAGAGAAGTCATTATGGTCTTTGTTTTGTGTTGGTCAGTCCATTCTAGTACCTATATTATTATGTTAATCATATTATCTAATATATAAAAGCCACAGTTTGTTTGTCTATGACAGGCAAAGACCTCATATGATTGGCTGCCTATGAAGAATCGTGGGGTTTGCAGTTTAGAGAGGGGCCTTTAGAATTCTCAGCCAGAGAGCTCTTGAGCCTCAGTCAACTGTGTTTCTCTTAAATAGGCTGGTTGCTATGGAGATGAGGCCTAACAGCAAGGAGAAAAGAAATGTATTCCCTCAGGAACCCAATATCTGTATGTTAATAACTCTGAAAACAGATTGGATTGGGGAATATGTGGAAAAGTCACAGGTACTGGACACAGTGACGGAGCTTAGAGTGTGTGAAAGGGGGGCGGAAGGAGGCAGGGCTATGGCATGAGGCCACTGTACATGGGAGTGTGGCCAGGGCACGCAGGGATGTGGGTACAGGTCTGGACACCCCAAAAACAATGCCGCCAGGAGCAAACTGCCTCTTCCCTCCCCCCTTGTTCCTACGTGACTGACTGGACTAGACAGTTTGGGGAATTAGAGACATAGGATCTCAAATCTTCCTAACGAGTACTATCTATGAGAAAATAAAATCCCAGGCAACGCAGGGTATATACACTAGTATTATATATTATTATAAGTCCCTTAAGGAGACAACTGAGAGCACATTGCTCTGTGAAGTTCAGACGGAAAATTCCTTCATTGGCAAGGAGAACATTTTCAGAATATTCATTTCAAAAAAACTGAGTAGCCCTTTTGGGTGCACCTGAGGTAGAAATCATGTGGCCCTCCAAATGCTGTTGGAGTGAAACTTCCAACTTTCCTCACCACTGGATATACTGACTAGGGCTGCTGAGACTTGCAGTTCCATAACATTCAGAGGGCTACATGATTCCCACCCTTGGGACACAAGAAGGCTATTTTCAGAGCACAGTTTTGAGGGATGGTGGCCATGCCAAAACTCCGGTGTAGTGGCTAAAGTCCAGGAATCGGAGACGCTCGAATTGGAAAGCAAGAGTTTATTTAGTCGGCTGGGCTCTCTGGTGGAATCTCTTCCAAAGACCAGAAGCCCTGAACATTCATCTCTCTAAGGTTTTATACTTTTACATGGACAATTGCAACATTTGCCAGCTTGACATTTCTTGATCACTTGCCCCCCTTATGACGCTCCTCTGACTGTTCCCAAACACTGAACAAAACATCCTAAACAGACATGCTGAACCAGCATCTAGCTAAGAGATCTACCTACACATGATTACTCAAGCAGCTCCTCAAGAACTCACAGTTCATGAACTTGTAATTTTCTTTCTCAATCTGCTCTAACAGGGTACCCTTTTGAGGAACAAAAGTGTTATGTGACTTTGCTTTTCTTCCTCTCAAGAGAATCTATGCTGGGGAGAGGTTAATTTTTAAAAAAGTTAGGAACCAAAATCTGTTGTCTTTCAAGTCCAAGCGAACTCTAGAAGTGAATGACTGTCACTGCCCCACAATCCACATACACATCTACAGCAAATGGGCGATGGAGATGAAAGGGATGCAGGTTGAAATCATACTAACAAAGCATCTGGACAAAGGATGAGAAAAAAAAAGACTTTAAAGCCTGGAAAGAGTGCACTTCCTCGGAGCAGAGGGAGTAGAAAGAGAGCAAAGAAAGACAAGAAAAAGAAACAGCTGTAACAGAGAGGGAAAGAGAAAAGAAAGGCTTCTTTGTCTGAACGGCCAGGAAAAGGACCAGGAGGGATGGCCAGCTGATGGTCCAGATGTGCCGGCACATTCCAGCGGTCTCCGGGAGGGGGCAGTGATGGCGGTGGGCGGGAAAGCGACGAGCGGCTGGGAGCTTCCCCCAGGGCGCTGAGCTTTCGAGCCCCGCGACTGCGTTCCCGTAGCCTCGCTCTCCCTCATTTGCTGCCGGAGAGGGGCCCGCGTTTGCCGTTCCGGGCGCCTCATCCTCTTTTTCCTCCTCCGCTCGCTCCTTTGTGGCCACGGCGACAACGCGGAGGCGGTGGCCGATCGCGGGAGAGGAGGAGAAGGAGGCGGACCCGAGGGGGGCCGCCGGCTCTGCTCTCCGAGCCGGCCCTCGCAGGGCAGGGATCCCCCGCCCGGCGGGGCTGCCGCGGCCGGCTTTAGCGGGAAGACGCCAGCGATGCAAGGGAGGCGGCGATGCGCCCGGTGAGTCGCTTGTTCTGTCGTGGGCGAAGGAAGGAGGGCGAGGAGGAGGGTGGCCGTGGGTCGCTTGGCCTGACTTTCCCCTTAGCTTCGGCGGAAGCGAGGGGGCCTCTCGCCACCCCTCAAATTCTATACGCTGCTGGAAACTCATTTGCGGCGGGACTTTGCCGTGGGCGAAGCGCACACCTGGCGTTCATGCGCCCTGGCGGGGGAAAAAGACTCAGTTTGCGCAAAGCAGCCGCCTCGGTCTGCGCGTCTTCCGGACTACCAGGAAAGGCGGCGTCGCCTAGCTGTGGTGGGCCAAAGGCCGCCCTGCAGATGGGGTTGGAGTGCAACTCCCAGCAGTCCGCTCCGCGGCCTGATGGGGCTTGTTGTCCAACAACGTCGGGAGGGCAAAAACCCGCTTCGCTCAACGCGCACCTCTCCGCTGCCCAGAGCTGCAGCCTTATAACGGAAGTCCCGTGGAAACGCCACGGGAAAGCCATCGGAAAAGTTCAGCGAGTGTACGCTTAACGCCACTGGACAGTTGGGGGTCCCCCTTCTGAGTAACCGCGCCTGCGAGGCTTGCGCTCAGCTGGTGAGATGACACTCCAAGCGAGCGCTCAGACGTTCACTACATTTCTAACGCGGGATATCCAGTGCCTTGTATACACTCTTCAACCTGGTTATAGGGACGATTCCGCGCTAGACTGTTACAGTGCTATTATTCCACTTTCTACATCCTATGGAATCCTGGGGTTTGCAGTTTAGGGAGAGGTCTTGGGGGAGATAGGATATTGAAAGTGGAATAATAGCACTATAACAATCTAGTGCGGAAACGGCCAGATGTTGTTCATAATAACAGAGGGGGCTGTCAAATAAAACTGACGACTCTCCTGTTCTTGGGAGAAAGAGAAGCAGTTGGGGGTGCGTGAAAAAGGCAAATTGTTGTGGAAAAGTCATCGGAATCTCAGTGCGTTCTAGCCATTTCCGCACTAGACTGTTATAGCGTTATTATTTCACTTTCTACATCCTATGGAATCCTGGGGTTTGCAGTTTAGGGAGGGGCCTCCAGTTTAGGGAGGGGCCTCAAGGCCCCTCCCTAAACTGCAAACCCCAGGATTCCATAGGATGTAGAAAGTAAAATAATAACGCTATAACAGTCTAGTGTGGAAATGGCCCCGTTCATATCTGGGAGTAAGCAGCCTCATTTCCGCGGGTGCCGCTCCCAATGAGCTGCGTTTTCAATGAGCGCGTGTGAATGGGCAGAAGAAAGGCTCTCTCGCACCGAGTTTTGCTTGGAATGGAATGGGGTCCAGACTCTGAATGTCCGTGCTGTCGTTCCTGAACAGTTTATCTCGCGATAGATCCCACTTGTGGGGCGGGGCACTCCTGCCAACGCCCAGTGATTTAATAACCCTCCATCCTAATATAGATTTTGGAAGAAAGACCCCCGTTAAAAAAAAGCTCCTTACAACACCGAAATAAAACGTGTTCGGAGTGAAGCCTTTTAACAGAAACGGAGAAAGGGATTGTTTATTACATGCGACTCTTGGCAAAATCAAATAATGTAATAGCTCACTCCTAACAGTGGAAAAACTCCACGGGACCATTGTAATCCGAGTGAAAGGTGCCGGTGTGTTTTGGGGGTGGGTGGGTTGAGAAAGTGGGAGGGGTTGAGGAGCCGATCCTGACTGGCAGTTGGCTCTGAGATGTGTTTCAGAGGGGTATCAGTAACCCCCTTTGGACTATCGTCGGACTCCTTTAAACTGCGTGCCGAGGAGTCTTGTGGCGCCCGGAAGACAAACGCATTTGTTATACTCGAGCAAATGCGCGAGTCCTTTAAGACAGTACTGCTCAGTAGTGGTGGTTCCTGGATCGTCCTGATCCCTGAGCCAACAGCTGCCGGCCCCTGGTGTGTTTCCAGGAAAGAAAGCAACATGGACACAAACATGTGACACCGGGAGAAAAAAAAACGACACCCCCACCCACCCCTATTAGACAGTCGGAGAAAAAGAACCTCAAGGCTCCTCTCAGAGCCAGTGTACTGGACCAGGACTCTGGGAGACCAGACTTCAAATTTGTACTTGGCCATGAAAACCCACCGGGTGACCTTGGGCAAGTCACACTCTTTCAGCCTCAAAGGAAGGGAAGGGCAGCCCCCCCCCGTGAAACAAATATTGCCAAGAAAACCTTAGCAAGGTTCACCTTAGAGTCGCCATAGGGCAGAAATACTTGGATGCACACAACAGCAGAGGGGGAGGACCTGTCGCGCGGTTTTCTTAGCCAGGGGAGAGGTTGGCATGGCCCACCTTTGCGGCAGAGCGCGACGGGCTTGCCAAAGTCACGCAGTGGGTTTCCATGGCCGAGGAGGGATTTGAACCCAAGTCCCCCGAGGTACTAATCCAACGGCGCAGAGCTCTGCGCCCCCTTGACGGTCAGGTTCCTCCTGCCGGCTGTGGTTGTGTCCCTTCGAGTCGTTCCCGATGTATGGCGATCTGAAGGCGACCCTATTGCATTCCCCATGTGGTGGAAGGTGCGATGCGCCCAAGGTCCGCAATAAGTTTCCACGGCCGAGGGAGGAGTCGAACCCAGCGCTCAAACCACGACACCACACTGGCTGGCAGGTTCTCCTGGGGTTTCCCTAAGTTGGAAAGGACTTGAAATCACGTAAGAAGCGCAACAACTCCGGGCCATTTCCGCACTAGCCTGTTATAGCGCGATGATTCCACTTTCAACCTCCTCTGGAATCCTGGGGTTTGCAGTTTCGGGAGGGGCCCGCCGGCCCCTCCCGAAACTGCAAACCCCAGGATTCCAGAGGAGGTTGAAAGTGGAATCATCGCGCTATAACAGGCTAGTGCGGAAATGGCCTCCCTTGTTTTTTTTGTTTTGTTTTGTTTTGCTCGGTGTGGGCTGGGACTTATCCAAACCATTCCGGACCCCCTCCTCGGGCCAGCGTGGGCGCCGCGTCCTCCTGCCGGCAGCCCCCAGGGCCCCCTTGGCGCGCTTTGGGGCGGCGGGGGCCCGGAGCTGGCGAGCGGGCTGGCTAATAAGAGGTTAACTTCGTTTCGAAGGGACGAGCGGCTTGGTTTCCTGAGATAAATGGGCAGGAAGCGAATTGCTTCCCCTGCTCTCGCCAGCGGCTCCCAAATGCTTTTTGCACCTGCTACTCGGCATTTTCCCGGTCCGGGGCTGCAACGACGCGACACCCTCCGCCCCCCGCCCGCGCCCAGGGCGCTCCCTTCCTTCCAGGCAGCTGCCGCGAGGAGCCCCTTTCCTGGGGCCTCGGCCGGAGGAGCGCCTTGCAGCCCCCTCGATTTCTTCTTTCCGACCAACTCTCCTTCTTGTGCTTTCTTCTGCCTCCTCCAACAGGTCGTGAGCGACCCAGCGGGGGCCCGTCCCGGACCATGCGCGTTTGACGAGGCGTCGCTCCGCGCCGGAAGGCTTGAAAATGATGTAAGTAGCCAAGGGTTTCGAAGGCGGTTTAAGAAGCGTTTTTCTTTCTTCCCTCTGGTCGCGCCCGTGTGTGGGGGCGAGCGCTGGCATTTCCTCCAAAGGGTGGAGAAGCCAAACAATAGCGGATGCTGATCGCCTGACAGGCTGAAGGAGTCCTGAGTTCGAATTCCGTCCCCGCCCACCTCCTTTTCTCGTCCCCGTTTTCCCTAGTCCCCAAGCCTTAGCCGAGCGGCGAGGCTCTTCGTTTCCAGTACGGAGAGTAGGGGGCGCGGGCGGCGGAGGAAGGAAGGAACCGGCCGCTGGTTTCGAGCCCCGAGTGCTCCCGGCATCTGTTTGACAGGCGTCCAGCTACGCCTCCCCGATGGGGCCGTTTGCACTCCCCCCCCGCTCCGCTTTTCTGCTCCTAAAATGCTTGTCACCCTCGAAAGGGCCCGATCTCTGGGTGGTGACTTGGAAGTCTTGGTGAGTTCAGTAAGTCTGACTCCCAAGGATGGGCGCACAGGATCCCCGCCTCGCTGGCCAGAAAATGGAGAAGGTGGGAAGGAGCTATAGCTTCAGGTGAAATGCAAGACGTTCTGTTGAAATTAGCAGATACCAACTAATTTTCCCCGGAATGCCCGTCCCCTTACTTTCTGGAGAATCTATTCTGAAATAAAAGGGCCAAGTCTGTGAACCTCCTCCCAACTGTCCTTCTAAAGATATTTCCCTGTCCTTAGAACTCTAGTTCTTGAAACTGATAGAAGTGATTTCCAAGTAAGGAGGAGGGTGTTTTCCCCTTGACTTCCTTCAAGGGGGCTCAGGAAATGACTGTTGCCTGCTGTCCATTTTCCTGGTAGGGAATGGAATGAGTTTACAGGTCCTCTGCAACTGTGGACTCAAGAGAAAGCCTTGCTTAGAGCTGTCTTCTTGAAGATGTGCTTTCTTGCTTTTTTCAAACCCCTTAAACCAAAGGTGGGCAAAGTGCAGCCTTTCAGATGTTGTTGGGTGGCAACTCCCATCTGCCCTTGCTAGTGGAGAAAAAGGTGATGAAAGCTTGGAGCTGCAGTCCAAACTCAACTGGGGTGTGTGTGGATTTTGCCCATCCTCACTTTAAATGAGGACACATGCTCCTGACTTGGAGTAATCCTCTCTTGGCTGCAGCTGCGTGCCATGTTCAGTAAGGCTTTCCAAGTCAGTCAGCAATCAATGTGTCGATGGCATTGCCATCCCAATGACTTGAGGTGGAGCATCATTGGCTTTTGGCATACAAGTATGGCTGGCTAGGTGCAGTACCTCGTGCCACTAACTAGAACAAAGAGAGCCCTCCGTTTCTTGCTAAACTGCAAGTCCCATTGTGCCTGACTACTTTGTTAGGCAGGATGGGAGTTCACATCCAACAACATTTGGAAGTGCACAAGTTCTTTGCTTCTGGATTAGCATATCAAAGGTGCCTGTTTCACAGCAAGAGAAGCTGAACTCTAGCCAGCTAGTTCTTTCCAGTTTACTGCTTTACTAATTTTAAGCTTTATACACACAACTATACCTGTTAATCTGTTTCAATATGCCAGGACTTGATCAACAACCACACTTTTGGCCAAAGACAAACCACATACAACAGGTTCATTGGAAGGAACAGGAGAATGTTAACATTTAGTTTAGGGGAGTATTATGTGAATGTCAGCATTTGTTTTAACTTCTACCACTGCCATTTATTTCATTGTAAAGGATGCAAATCGAAAGCATTAAATTCAATTTTCTCAGCCTTTACAGCAGAACAATAAAAGCCCCTTTTGGTGAAATGTAGCTTCTCTTTATGAAAGCTGTAACATTTCATGACCTGAATGTTTACAAAACTCAAGAACGCCCTCTACAGCCTGAGGGTTGTCATGCAACACAGGGAGGCCACAGTGAACCTGAAGCCCTCCAGGTTGTTTAATAGGAATTTTTGCATTTAATCATAATCTTAATGAGGCAAATTTATGCTACTACAGTAAGTGTACTGGGCAAAATTGCCTGCATATAGAGAGTAAGACCTCTCCCACATTTATTTGTTGGCTACCAAAGCAGAAAAGGAAGAATTATGCTAAAAGGGGCATTTCTAGCTTTGAAATATTTGTTATATTGAACTCTTGACATATATCTTGTAAAAGATTATGTCTCTTCACTGGCACTTGCAGAGTTAGTACTCTCTCCTTCTGTGATCATGGTTTGGAATGAAATAACTGTTTTAAGAGAGGTTGAGGGGGGTAGCAATGTATAAACTGAGTCCCAGGGGAGAGACTAGCACTTTAATGTAAGTTGAATTACCAGGGATAAATGGACATTGAACTGGTTGGTAAGTCCCAGGACACATGCTTTTGTTCAGAGTCCAGAATAGTTACATTTTTGGACTGCAGAATTCCTTGGCCAGACAAAACAATGTAATCTTTCCAAGTTGTACCTGTATTTCAACTAATTTATAGTATACATGTATAAGTGAACTCAAGCCTCCTTGAGTTCAAGCATATGTCGCTAAAGGACTTCAATCTCAGGATTGCTTTTTCAGGGTTCATGCAGCACAACCTGTATCTATCTATCTATCTATCTATCTATCTATCTATCTATCTAATTTATATCTCACCTTTGTCTCAGTGCAGGACCCAAGGTAGCTTACAACCAATTAAAAAAAATACAGCCAAAAAAAAGTGAGCCAGTGTGGTGTAGTGGTATGATTATTGGACTACAACTAACTCTGGAAACCAGGGTTAGAATCCTCACTTGGCCATACAAACCCACTGGATGACCTTGGGCAAGTCATACTCTCTTAGCCTCAGAGGAAGGCAAAGGCACACTCCCTCTGAACAAACCTTGCCAAGAAATCCCTGTGATAGATTTGTCTTAGGGTCGCCATAAGTCAGAAAAAGCTGAAGGCACACAACGTACACCCACACACAGAGCCCCAAAACCCAGTAGTACAAAAGTTTTAGAAACAATTAAACAGAAAAATATATAAAAACACACAGATAAAAAATACATTTTAAAAATTACAAGAGGAAAGCACAGTATACTCTATTACAATCTCTTTCTTTCATATGAATGAAGAGTCAAAGGCCAGCCTACATAAAAAGGTCTTTGCCTGCCAGAAGTGAGAGAAAAGAGGCCCACAAACTTGCCACAAGAGGGAATTCCACAACTTGTGAGCAAGAAGACTGTTAATTTGATTCCATAACATGCTGTTAGGAACATGCATATGTCAGCCAACCTGAAAATAATCTTTCTTAAGCAGCAAGTGCATGTGCAAAGTAGTTGCTACCCATCATGGGTTTCTGGATTATGTTCTCCACAGTGGTTCTAGTTATATCTTGTTTCCTCAAGTCTCTATGTAGGTCTATGCAGTTAGGCTTGGCTACATTTGCAAGCAGAATCACTACTTTTTACTGCCTCTTCTTGGCCCTTGACATATTTTGCACTACAACTGCCACAATTCTATAGAATGGCTGGGAGCAGAGGCCTAAATGTTCCTACTTCTGGGTGAAAGCAAGTGATGGAGAGAATGGGAAAAGGATAGTTTTTTTTTTTTTTTTACTACAGTTCCTACAGTCCCTAGCCAGAACTTTCCCAGTTCTGGGAGCCAATGTTAACTTTCTGAAACTCTGGAGATAAGTGGTAGGAAAAACTGTCTAGATCTGTGTGACCCAAGGCTGCTTATAAAGGCATAGGAGTAGGACAAAAGAAGACCCTCTGTTTGGAATATGTGATTGTCCTGTTGTCTATAACTTAATTCTCATACCCTCTCTTGGATCCTCTCAGTAAAGTAAATTATCTTTAGGATTGTTTTGCTACTTGGAATATATTTTCGTGGCCTGAGTAGAACGTAGAATCATAGGGCTGGAAGGGACCACAAAGGCTGTCTAATCCAAACCCAGCCATGTAATAATCCTCAACTATAGCACTCTTAAGAGATGGACATCCAACCTCTGTTTAAAGAACTCCAAAGGAGAGTTCATGGTAGTCTCTGAAACTGGCAAACAGTTTTTCCTAATGCTTGAGTGCTACTTTTTTCTTGTAATTTGAACCAATTGCTTCATGCCACTTATTTCCACATGGACTATTTAGGATGGGTAGTCAATGTGATGTTGTGGTTATGACCCTGGAGACCTGGGTTGAATTCATAACTCAGCTGTGGAAACCCTCTGGGTGACCTTGGGCATGTCACACTCATAGCCCTAGAAAAACCCATGATAGGCTTGCGTTAGTGTCACCATTAGTCCAAAATGATCTGAAGGCACAGAATAACAACTGTTTCACAATGCTTGGGCTTTTAATACGAAGCCACTCCCATTGAACTGGATGGTCTTTCATTCTGAATAAACATATTAAAATGTTTAATGCTGTATATACAGCTCTGTTGTGGTCACTGTGCAAACATGCTCTTAATTAAAAAAAAAACTTGCAGAAATTATGTCAAGTTAGAGAGCATTGTTAAACACTTGTTCCAGTGGCTTAATCTCATTTACTTGTGTGGAGTAGTGCTTTCCTCCTCGCGATTGTTCCTGGCGCTTTTCTGTTTAGAACTTTGGGTGATAACTTTTTTAAAAAAAGAGAAGGGGGAAAAAAACCCTGTTCTGGAACCATTAACATGAGCCAATTTTAGCATGGGCTTCCGTGGATGACAAACCATTTCCACAGATCCATTGACTAGCTAAAACAAAAACACTCAGATCTTAGGAAAAAGTTTTTTTATATATATACTACAGCTTCCAGAATCCCCACCAGTATGGCTGTGGATTCTGGGATTTGTAATACAAACCGTAATTTTCCCAGGCTGGAAGGTGCTAAGCATTGTAAACTTTCTTTCAAATATGGTGTACATTGGAGGGCTAATTAGAAGCTTCTTTCATCACAAGAAACAGACTTTGTAGTTGCGGAGGAAGGTTACTGGAACCTCTGCTCTGCTGCCCCAAGGAGGGAAAATGCATATAGGAGCCGACAAACAGGGAAGTGTATTCAAGTGTTAAAGCAATTCACAAAGATTAGATTCCACTTTACACTGGCTGATAAGGAAATTGGATACTGCTAGACTCCCTCCCCCAAGACTGTGTCTATATTCTCCTCCTCCTCCCACAGACGTCTTGGTGTGTTTGGTGGCCATTCAGACACCGTTGAGGAAAAGCACATAGGAGAACAGAGAGAGAGAGCAGTGCCATTAAAGTTGTTAGTATTTGGTTGCCAAGTCGATTTCATCTTATGGCAGCTTGAAAGACCTCCACTGCCCTGCTCAGGGTTTGCAAACTCGGGGCAGATTGATGATATTATTAGATTGATGATATTATTGATATTAATATTGATATTATTATTTGATATTATTTCTTAATTGATATTGATATTATTATTGATGATATTGATGATATTATTTTGCAACTCCAGACCCTGAAAGCTTATTTCTTTAATTATGCTTGGGTTTTTTTAAAAAAATAGGCTAGTTACCTTAACTCGCTTAAGGGACTTCACTGCTCCCACGTTACCACAGTGACTTGGGCGGAATTTAGGCAGGCTAAGTTCAGGGAATCTTGTAATGAAACAGTTATCTTAACCGACTTCTACTGAACACGAAGGCAGTTCATGATGGGTTATTGGGGATTTCTCTGCGACGAAATGACTACTGTTACGGAGTAGGTCTAGCACCACGAGTTCTGCAGCTATCTCAGAACATTTCCGCACGACCCTCTATAGCGCGATGATTCCACTTTCAACCTCCTCTGGAATCCTGGGGTTTGCAGTTTCGGGAGGGGCCCTCCGGCCCCTCCCGGAACTGCACACCCCAGGATTCCATAGGAGGTTGAAAGTGGAATCATCGCGCTATAAGCGGGTCGTGCGGAAACGGCCTTAAAAAAACATCCAGCGAAGCTGCAGGAAATTCCTTCCACGCCGAACGTGTCCTGGAAGCAGGCGGAGGGCGCCCTCGCCCCCCCCGGCTGGAACTCCTTCGCTCCTCCGCCGTGCTTTCCGCAGCCAATCACCGTGCCCGCCGCCGCCTTCCAGCATTCCGATTTAGAACGTAGGCTTCACCAGTGTTCCAAGTCAAGAATACTTCGCTGGGCCGTGCCGGGAATGTGATTGGCTGTACGCAAGCGGTGGGGGGAGAGAGAGAGAGAGAAGGGGGGGACACACAATTCTGCCACGTGACCCTCGGAGCATCAGTTTAGGTTACGTCAAGCGAACCCAAACCGGTTGGATTTTTAGTGTGGACTATGCTGGAACTTTTATGCTGGGGAAGGGGGAGAGCCCGTGCAGCACCGCAGATCGAACAGCACCGAGTGGGAATCGCTGTGGAGCGCAAGGGCCCCAAAGAACAGTTAAAGCAAGACTTGGGCCGTTTCCGCACTAGGCTGTTATAGCGCGATGATTCCACTTTCAACCTCCTCTGGAATCCTGGGGTTTGCAGTTTCGGGAGGGGCCGGCCGGCCCCTCCCGAAACTGCAAACCCCAGGATTCCAGAGGAGGTTGAAAGTGGAATCATCGCGCTATAAGAGTGTAGTGCGGAAATGGCCTTGATTTCACTACCTTCCAGAAAGACTGCAGTCCAACCGTTAGCCCCAAGTGGAGTCGCCCGTTCAGTCCACAGGTCCGTTGATTCAGCTCCATCAGACGCCAGGCGCTGGAGCCACGCACCTACTTTTGCGTTTCTCTCCCTCTTCCGTTTGGTTTTCCGTTTAACTAGAGAGCGCCTCCCCCGCCCCTCGCCAAACTGTAAACACCTCCGCCAGCCATGGGGCTCCTTGGCAAACCGACTCCAGAAATGGGTTGGGGAGGAGGCAAGTTCCAGCCTCCTATGAGGGCGGCCTTTGTTTTGTTGGACGGCCCGTGGGAGCCAATGGGAGCGCGCCGGGAGGAGGGCGGGCGGGCGCGAGGGAGGGCGGGCGGGGAGGCTGTGCGGAGCCGAGATTGCTTCCAGCGAGGAGGAAGGTGGCGGCCAGGTCCCGCTGCCTCCGGAGGTCGGCCGGGCGCGCGGGAGGACCAGGAGCGACCCGCCCCCAGGAGCGCATCGATCCGCCCGCCGATCCCGGAGTCTCGCTCACGGGCTTTGTGTCTGTTCTTTCTTCCTCCCTCTCCCCCCCTCCCTCCCTCGCTCCCTCCGCGATGCCGCCCTCGCTCGTCGTCTCGGCGCCTGCTCCCGCGGGGCCTGGCCGCCTCTGGCCCCCGCGGGGCTGATCGGACAGGAGGAAGAAGAGGAAGCGCGGAGGCCCGACCGCCCGCCCATGCTCCAGCCCCGACGCCTCGCCCCCGCCGCCGCCGCCGCCGGAGTCCCGGAGAGCTGCATGGACGGGCATGGGGAGAGCGGCCCCTTCCTGCGCCGTCGCTAGGGCCGGGGAGCGGCGGGAGCAGCCGCCGCCGCGCCGCCGCCGCCGCCTCCTGCTTCAGCACCACCGGGGCCCGCGCCCCCCGCCTCTGCCAGCCCTCGTTCTCCTCTTCGGCCTCGGGCTCCTCCTGCACGCAGGTACGCCGTCGCCTCCGCGCCCCGACGGGCCCCTTTCCGGGCGGGAAGAGGGAGGGAGAGGGAGGGCGCCTCTCCTCGTAGGACTGCTCCTCAGATGGACGGGGGCGGGGGGAGCGGCGTCCCGACGGCTCCGGAGGGGCCGCCGCCGCCGCGATGGCGGGTTCCTTTACACGGGTTGGGCGAGCGTGTCCTCTCCGCCCCCCCCGCGATCCGAAGTTCCTGGGGAGCGCTCAGGGTGGCAGCCCAAAGAAAGTGTGCGGGATGTTTTATTTTTCCGGGTGGGAGGAGAGTCGATCGGGCTAAAGGGGTCGTCCGTCTGGAGCGAAGAGCCGGTCGCGCCCTCTTCTCAGACCAGGGCCACCCCTTCCTCCCCCCGCCCCGAAACCTCAGTTCCTGGGTGCAAAAAAAAGTCTCTTGCTGTCTAACCCGGTGGGATCGGATTCATAGGCCCTTTCCGCACTACGCTCTTATAGCGCGATGATTCCACTTTCAACCTCCTCTGGAATCCTGGGGTTTGCAGTTTCGGGAGGGGCCGGACGGCCCCTCCCGAAACTGCAAACCCCAGGATTCCAGAGGAGGTTGAAAGTGGAATCATCGCGCTATAAGAGCGTAGTGCAGAAAAGGCCATAGTGGGGGGCCCTCCCCACCCGCCCAGCCCTTGGCGATTACGTTACGCGCGGAAAATAAATAAAAAAAACCCACCAAGAAAACCCCGTAACGTTCCGGCGCGGAGCTGGCTGCCCTGGGAGGAGCGGGCGCGTGTGCCCCGGGAGCTGCCGGCCGTGGGTGAGCGTGATTGGCACCGCTCCCACCCCTGCCATGGAGTGTTTACGAAGGCAGCGCCGGGATCAGGTTTCGCTCCTCTGTCTTGCCGCCTCCTCCTCCGGTCCTCCTAATCTGCAGCTGGCGTGGAAGGCGCTGGGGAGGGGAAGGCGAGGCAGGCAGGCAGGCAGGCGCGGTGGAAAAAAGCCCTCGCTTTCCTTCTCGTTCTCCTCCGTCGCGCTCTGTCTTTCCTGCTTCTTGCGTGAGCTGAGCTCTTGGGATCCTCCTCTGGTGGCAAGGCTGGAATTGGAAAGCGAAACTATTTTCCTACCTCGGGAAAGTGGCTTCCGTGGGACTACCGCGATTCGGCGAATGGTAGCCCCACGGAAGCCACTTTCCCGAACTCTGTTGTTGTTGTTGTTTTTCCCAGGCTGTTCTCTTGCTACAACTTGATCGGGCCGGTTTTTGCTCTTTCAGGCAAGCTTCCACTGGTTTGTCCGTTGGCTTTGCTGTGTTAGCTCAGATCTCACTCTTTTGGGGAACATCCTTTCCCTTTTTCTTGGGCAAGGAAAGCTGCTTGCCAGGGCTCTCACCATCAGAAACTAAGGCCATTTCCACACTAGCCTGTTATAGTGCTATTATTCCACTTTCAACCTCCTATGGAATCCTAGGGTTTGCAGTTTAAAGAGGGTCCTCAAAGGCCCCTCCCTAAACTGCAAACCCCAGGATCCATAGGAGGTTGAAAGTGGAATAATGGAATAATAGCGCTATAACAGGCTAGTGTGGAAACAGCCCAAGGCCCCATACCCTAAAGCCACTGGCCAAAGATTTAAGACCACCTCGATGGTCCTTACTTTTGTGTAGACTAGTATAGGATTGTGCAGGGGGGGGGCATAAGATTTGGACTTGGTGGATAATAGGCAAGAAAGGTCTGTTCCCAAATTTAGATTAGCAAGCTTTGTTATCAACCACTGAGGAAGGAACAACCGAGTTTCCAGCTCTTTTCCTGGTAGGGCTTCTCTGCTTTA
Source organism: Ctenosaura bakeri (assembly GCA_948474755.1). NCBI lineage: Eukaryota > Metazoa > Chordata > Lepidosauria > Squamata > Iguanidae > Ctenosaura > Ctenosaura bakeri. Next base: position 365,809 of record CAOLHI010001341.1, on the reverse strand, counting down.
AATGCTTCTCTGTGATAAGTAGAAGTGATGCCAATAAAGCTTTTGTTTTTCTCACACACATCACCTGTTGAGGGTTGTTTTTTCAATGTCTTTTATTCTGCTTTTCTGTCTGCAAATTTAAAATTTTGCAGCAGCTACTTTTACTAGAACAAAGAATGGTTTGTGACGCTATAAGAACCCACAGTAAAGTCAGTGGCTTTAAAGGCTAGAGGTATTAAGTCAGGCGCAGATGTAGAACATTTAGGTTAAGGTGCGTTCGGCTCTCCTGCCCTATTGATCCTGGGCCACACAGAGAGAGCCAGTGGCAAGCTGTATTTAGATGAATTAAATGTTGAATTAGGACTTGTGTGAGAATACTGTGTGCATGTCTTTATTTTCAGTGGGAAATCTTGTTGAAGAAGTACAGTAATAAGAAGCAGTACTAGCTGTTTCCCAGAAATATTTGATTCTTCCTTTGACCCAACATTTAAATGCCACTGGCTTAAAATATTTGAAATTGTATTGTTCATAGACATGCATGTACCACATAGTAGCAAAGACATGCTTCTTGGATTTTAAGGTGTTCTGGTAAATAACCTCATGTTCAAGTCTGAGGTTATCAGGCTTCAGGCAGAGCTTGGAAAAGTTCTGTTTCGGGGCTACCAGAATCTTTTAGACAGCATGGCCACTGTGGCCATGATAGCTGGAGGATTCTGGAAGCCGTAGTCCAAAAATAACCTTTCTAAGTTCTGAATTTTTGTTTGGGGATTTAAAATGCTTTCAATATGCTTCTTTGTCCCCTTGTCTTCCAGGTGGTAATAGCCCTTGGTGACATATGCTTCCCAACTGTGGCTCATGGTATTATTGACAAGTAATAAAATTCTCCTTGTGGCTTCCTTTGTTAAATATTAAGCATATAGTCTTGAAAAAATAGCAAGTGTGCTTTCCGGTTTCCTTTATTACATATTCAGGCATTGTTGCTTCAGATATGCAATTTCTGTTCACAAAAAAGCCTAGTCTGAGCAAAGTACTGTCTCTGTTGAAACTTTTGTTACAAATTCTTAAGAACCAAAGTGTCAAATGTAGGAAAGAACTAGATACAATCTACCAAACCCTGCCACTGTGTAATATTCATTTCAGTACACAGGGCAAGGTTATGTGCAGGGCTTAGAATATGGAATTGTAGTTCTTGGCCTTCGATTTGGAGTGATGAGCAAAAATAATACATCCTGTTTATCTTGGCAGTCTAGAATGAAAAGGCCTCTAGCAGTAGTTCATGCCCAATACTTGTATTGCAAGTAGTCCAGTGACCTGAATACATGCTTGGTGTTTGGAACTAGGACAAACTGTACCCTGATAAAAGACTAGTTTCATCTAGCAGTCAAACTAGTTATTTACAACTGGGCTTAGTTTCTTTCATTCATCACATTGAGTGTTAGTTGACTGTTTTTAATTGTGTTCTGAATCATGCAGTCAAATCACTATTTTGTTGTTGTTTGTTTACCTTTCGTTTGGATTCAGTTCTGGTTTAAGCAAGTAGAAGCTTGGTGGGTAGTTCAGTACTTCCCAAGGAAGTGATTTTGTTCTTGATCATGTGGGGCATTTTAAATGTTTTCTTTATGATGCTGACTTGATTATGATGACGCTTTGTTAGATAGCTACCTCATTGGGCCATGGAATGACTGGAGCACAGCAGCTGGATTCAAAAGCATAGAAGAAAAGTGGAACCAAGCAAGGAAGGAACACATTGATTCTGGATTATTATTTGGAAGATGTAATGTGTGAATAGACTCTTCAGTTTAATAAACATATCTGTGTTCTTGCTTAGTTGCTCACAACGCACCCTATGTCGCCAGATCTCTCTCCCTGGCTGCTTCATTCTGTGCAGTCCTACAGACCTAACTAGCATAAATACAGCTTGCACCTATTCAGGGGTTGGACTCATGCTACCCACCAGATGTTGTTGGACTGGAACTCTCAGTAGCGGTAGCCAGCATAGCTAGTAATAAGGAGTGCTGTGATTTGTAGTCCCAACAGTATGCACACAGTATGCACCCCCCTGCCCTAAAGGAACTATTTAATTCAGAGTTTGGAGACATACTTTTCTGGTGTGGAGCTCCAGGAATCCGTCAGCCCTAAATGACATGGTCAGCAGCCATGCTAACTAGTGGATTTTGGAAATGTAGTAACAAAACAACAGTTCTAAGGTCTTTGACTTATTAATATTTGGTTTAGCATCTTCTGTCCTTTGGGACTGAAAAAACAAAGAAAGTCCAGTGATTAAATTATTATGGGAAATGAGGGCTTGATAAAATATGGAAGCACTCTGCTGCCTCCCCGCAATTTAGCCAGATTACCTATCTACAACAAGTTGTTTTTAGGTTGGTTTTTTAAAGTTGTTATTACAGTTCCTGGATCTCAGGGTCTTTCCCCCCTTCCCCCTGCCTCAGTCCCCAGGGTGAGGAAGAAGAATCTTAAGGCAAGAATGTTACCTTGAAATGTATGTGTGTGTATATGTTTTCCTCATTTGTTAGACCTTTTTTTTAAATGGCATATTCTGTGGAGCTGTGTCTGACACTTAAGGTATCCTGCTTAATGATATTACCAGGGATCATTCTGCCTAATTCCAGTGGGCTCTGCCTCCTGTGACATCACTTCGTATTGTTCCTGTATCTCAGGTTTCAGCCCTGAAATCACTGGGCCTGGTATAGTCTTGATCTGCCAACCCTAGTTTCTGTTGAACTGAAAGAGAAACTTTCCAGTGTTGCGTCCTTTTCTAGTTCATGATGGATGGGGAATAGATGCAATCCAGTTTAACTCTGGATTTGGCTAGATTCCCTGGTTTGCATGAAGGCAGGTAGGTAGAATGATATATAATGCTCAGCTTTGCTCTAGTATAATAGAATACAAACAAGTTAATCATAATGAAGCAATTTTTTTAATGACCTTCTCAGTTAAAACTGGAATGTGGTATTTAGGTAATTGTTACTCTGCTGTATATCCAATAGAAGTTGCTAAAAAAGAACTTGTATTCCACCCAGCTGCAGCTGCTGCCTCCTTTTTGTGAGGTCCTTCTGAAGTGAGAGTGATTTCTTGCAGGATTTTGCAAGCTTGTCATCCAAATGCTTTTCCTCTTGCAGGTGGTTAGACATATGTTTTATTACACCCACCTTACTTATTTCCTCATTCATGCAGCCTTTAAAACTCCTGTCCACATCTCTAAATAGCAAGCCACATTAATAGGAATATTGAAAGAACAGGCACCAGTATGGCTGAAAATGACAATTTTGTGGTATAGCTTTCATGGTGAATTTATGGTTTTGTGAATGATGACTTAATGGTGCCAAGTATGCTTCAGTTTTAATGCTTCATATACAACCGTCCCAGCTGCCTTAATAGGGATGGGGAACATCCAAGCCAAATTTCAGTCACTTTGATTTTAAAGCAGAGCTTTACCTAAACCTGTGCTGAATCTCATGATCAACTCCTAGAATTGTGACCCTACCTCCATTATTTGGAAGTAAATAACATTGAATTACATACTTCTGAATAAACAAGCTTTAGTTCTAGATAGACCTCTGAGTCTCACTGAACTCTGGAGCGAAGTGGAAATGATCTCTAAGTAAAAATGGATAAGACTGGGGCTGTAGGCATTTTTTCTCTTTTTCTTGGCTTTGTGACAGGCCACCTGGAGAATTACTTGAATTGTCAGGGCCGAGCCAGTCCCTGTTCTTTTATTATTAAGGCCAAAACCAGAATTCCTTATCCTCAAATCCTCCCTCTCCACCCTCCCACCTCCTCGCAGTCAGACTTTTAACAAACAGAGGGTTTGATTTTTAAGCAACTGGAGACTGACTATTTCTTCCTCCTGAGTGAAGGAACAAAACAGATCTGTCTGTAAGTCATAATAGGAGGCATGAACTTGGTAATACAGGTGTTTTCTTTTTCTCCCATGAACACTGAAAACAATAATACAACTTAACGTCGTATGGCTGGCATTCTTATTAAGGTTTTGATTCCCTTATGTCTCTCTGGTTTAATCTTAAGTTTGAAAACAACCGCCATTGCATTCTGGTCTCCATGGAAACTAGTTAATTAAAAGTGGAGGAAACAAGTGTAGTCAGAAGGTGAATCAAGAGTCAGTGTGGCTGGGAAAAGAAAGCTGCATTTAAAATGAGCATTGTCAATTAGTTTTCATTTTTTCTTCTTCACTCACATTGGACCTAGATGCCGTTCTCATGCCTTTTCCCACAGGGGCGGTCCATCTTGATATTTTCAGCAAGGTTCAGAAATTGCTATCTAATGTCACAGGAGAATTCTACAGTTTGTAAATATATTTTATAACAACCCCAAATGAGTATGGCTCACTTGTTTTGGGAAGCTGAAGTGTGGGTAACGTTTGATGCCATCAGACTGCCCTGTTAAGAGCAGAACGTGGAAAACTTTCTGTTGTGGACTACAGTTCCAGAATCCCTAAGCCAGCGGTCACAGGTGGCCAAGAACAGGGAAATGCTGAAGGGAGAGATCTCCCCCCTTTTTTTTGTTATATGACTTTATTGGAGTCCAAAACAAATAATTTTTCCAAGTTCTGCTGAAGTTACCTTACCCATGATCCTTCTCTGCTCACATTATCCCCTTCAGGTGGCTTACAGTTCCCCAAGGAGCATTCGTATTAAGAGAACAAAGCATATTGTGGCATTTCTTGGAGATGCTCCAGTGTGCTGTGAAGTGAAATCCTGCTATATAGCTTTAAAATATCCCTTACTTAAATGAGCATATACTTCACACAAATGCAAAGTCATTTAATATGGCTGGCTTTTTGCTAAGCAATGTAATTAATACTGTTTTGAAAAGTGGGAAGGCTTTGTGCATGGAATGCTGTTTCAAGCTCTTCAGAAGTTTATCCTGGCTGGAATGCCGGAGAGTATGAAAAGACAAGTGTTCAAGACATTTGAGACTGTACACTTTTGCTGGGTAGTGTGCCTGTTAAGAACTGCATTTAATTATGTTGGTATATAGTGCTCCTAGAACACAACTCCACAGTGATTTTACTGAATGGTTTACTATCAAAACTGAGAAATCTCCCAAACTAACCGATAAATATTTTGTCCCTTCTATCACTTCTTCCCCACCCACAAGAATCCTGAAAATTTTCAATTTCTTATAATGGAACTATTGTCAGTTAATTTCTCCTGGTCATACATTTATTATATGTTCACTATCCAGATTTATTTATTACCTATTTTTTTATAGGCTGTCAACACAGATATCAAAGTGGTGGGTATCAACCAGAGCTTTGAGAAGTTATTCTTCTGGAGTACAGGTCTGAGATACCAGTGGCCATGTTGGCTGAGGGATTTTGGAAACTGTTATTCAAAAACAACTTGACCTTACTGGACAATAATGCCCCAGGTTAAAAAAAGAAATGTAGATTGCTTTGTTACTGGGAAGCATTTTCTAGAAACACAGACACATTTTGTTTATTTATATATATATATATATGTATGCACGCACACACACATACATGCACATGTAAACATACATACACATACATGTACATATCTACATACATGTAGCAAAGTCAAGTATGTATCTCGAGTGTGCATCTCAAATGTGCATCATATTTTCAAGAACACTTCACTTCTGAGCTTTTATATGTTATATCCAAAACAATTAAGTTCTTTGCAGCCCTTTTGGTTTTAAAATTAGCACAGAAATTTTCTTGCGAGAATATAAAGATATAGTGTTGCCAGATTTCAGCAGTTTTAGTCCTGTTAATTTGAAGTGGTGTTGACTTTCCTGGCTATAAGGTAACAAAACAACCACTTTTTCCAATACTTGACTGAAATTGATAGGACCAGTACATAATATTTGGCTGTAGTATATCCAGCTCTTCTGGGAGATCAGTTCTGTTTTTTTATGAATCTGTTCAAATTCTTAAATGGCTCAGGGATGAAGTACTTGAAGGATCCTCTTCTCTAATACTAACCATACTGACCAATGGATAATTTGAGATTGGCTTAGTAGGTTCCTCTTCTGGTGCCTTTGCACTGTAGGCTTAACTATATTTTGTAGGGCATGTATGTTAGTGGCACCCCAGCTTTGCAACTCCCTCCCAGGGGAGACCTGGATGTCACCTTCATTGTTGTCATTTAGGTACCAGCTGAAAATTCATTCAACATGCAGATCTCTTGTATTTATTTCTCTACTTAGAAATGTATATTTAGTGGTGTCTTGGAGTATTTTTTAGGCATGTTGTTAGAGTCCTGTTGTTGTTTTTTCCACTGAAGAGGGCTGTGATATAAATCAAAAGAAATAAGTAGCATTTATCTATCTTGTGCAGTTCTGTTCTTATTCACAGTTGTCATTTCCCCTGTGGAATGCAAAGATGTTCTCTCCTTCCTTCCCTCATTCCATTGTCTTATTGCTGCTTTTAATTCTGTGCATAGGCAATAGGTCTTCAGTTTGCAACAAGAGCTATTGGAGTGCGTCTTAAAGTAGGTTGAGAGAGCAGAGATTTAAGGGAAAAAATGAGCCACAAACTTGTTTGTTTAAACTTTGTCATATTTGTTTTCTTCAGCATATTTTGTATTGGAAAACATCAGTCATTCTTTCTAAATTAATATACAGGGTTCTTGTTCAGATCCAAGATTCTCTTGCCCATTTGGAAATACCAAATACTAAAGGAACTGTTTTTTTGTCTCTGTCTTGCTTTCTTTTTCTGTGTGGTGCTTTCTCTTTTCTCTCTGTTTAGTTTTGCTCATGATATTTTTTTATTCCTGTCATTTATCACCCATTTCACAGGTCTTTCAAACAGTGTATAAGCTCCCATTGCTATTTATCATCAGTGTCTCAAAAGTGTTTAATATTACAATTTGTTTAATTGTTGTCTCCTTTTAGTCTGTCCCTGCTCTTATCTGTGGATGTTTTTTAGCCTGTTGTGAGTTGCTTTGAGCTGCAGTCCTGGGAGAATGGAGGGATATAAGTCAATTAAAATATATAAATTAACCCAGTAAGGTACATTATCCAGCAAACTTCATAGATAAATAGGGATTTTAATGTGAATCTCCTTATTCCTTGCCTAGCACTAAATGCTAGAAAACACTGCATGAAAGCAAGACCTCTTCCTGAGCTCGGGGTGGTGGTAAAGCTGCCTCCATCTCATGAAATAAAATTTAATGTTGTTATGAAATTGTGTGTTCAGGGTTAGGGTTCTCCCACTCTCTTAAGCTAAAGTGTTCTCCAAATTTGTCAGTAGTCATAATCAGATGGCCACTGTGGAGATTGCTCTCAAAATTTAGTGGCAGCTGTAATGAGTCGCTGTAGTGCAATAAGAGGCTCACATGCTGTGAAAGCCCTGCAGGCTGGCAGGCTAGAGTCTTTTCAAGAAAGAAAGAGCATGAGATAAATGTGCTATTTCTGTGGCATAATTTTGGCAGCAGCAAGTGTTGTTGGTGGAGGGTCTAAAAATGGCCACAGTTTAAGAGACGGGCAGGCAACTCTGGAAGGCTACAGGTCCATATTAGCCCCCTGGAGACATTGAAGGGCTGTACCTTCCCCACATCCACAAAAAAACCCAAACATTTTTGCCTCCAGATGCCCTCTAAGGGATGTGGGGACAATCTCACCATGTGTTTGGATCTTCTTGGACCATTTTAGGCCTGGGAAGGGCCTTTTGTTACAACAAGAAATAAACAGAAGTCACTTCTTCTTACAAAGAAGGCTTCTCCCAGGCCTAAATTGGTCCACCCACCTCCAAAACATGTTGAGAATGTCTCTCACAGCCCCTAGAGAACGTTTGGTGGAAAAAAACCTGGAAAAACTGCAAAATTTTATTGACCCTCAGAAGAAATGCCCAGCATGCCCTCTAGAGGTCATTTTTAATCCATGGGGCACCATGAGGGCGGCACTTTGTCCAACCTTAGTTTAGGAAAAGGTGTCTTTGTTTCCAGCAAATAATGCCGGCCTTGTCAGGTTGCAACATTCGGGACTGAACAAATATCCAAACTAAATAGAACTACATCTGTAGCTTCTTGTTTGGTATACCGGGACTAGGCTGTAACATCGCCTCACTTTCTTATTCTCCTGTGGCTCAGAATTTGTTGGCTTCTAGAGCTGCGAGAAACTGGAAGATGAGTTGGCTTTTTCCATAATCTCTGATGTTGATTCCTGGCAATTGTTTTACTCGCTGAGGGAGTCAAGTGTGTGTCTGCGTGTGTGTATTTATAAAAGAAATATGTGCTTAGCAGAAAATCTTGGCCAATCACTAGCCCCCTTGGGGTTTGGTGGTGTGTGGTGTGTTGGTGTTGTGCAGCACACGTGCCTGCTAAAAGCGTAGCATGTGAAGTAGGCCTAACATGCAGGTTGGAATGGCCCATTGTGTCCTTCCCCAACCAGATGTTTTGGACCCTGACTCCCAGCAGCCCCAGCCAGCATGATTATTAGGAATGCCAGGAGTTTTAAGTCTAGACCATCTGGAAGCCCAGCCTCTTGGGCTGATTTTACTAGAGCTCTGCATGAGGCTGTACTTTTCAGTTGAGTTTTGTTAAGAAGTCTGCACAGAGAGAATTAAGTGAGGGGGGAGAATCCTTTTATGGATGTTAGTTGAGCCAGTGTCCACCCCCCAGCCATAATGACGTAGTGAGAAGCTAGTGGTGTCTGGGTTTTTATTTTTTTAATGGATTGAATTGTAAATTTGCCACCTGCCTTCCACAGCCCCCTCCATTTTCCCCTCAGGCTACCAGGCAGAGCTGCGCTGTGTGGTTTTTAGAGTTAATGAATATTAAGTGGAGTTTTGAATAATTGTGGGAGCTGGATAGAAACCCCATCTTTTTTTGTAAGGAAAGCAAGTACTTGGGTTTTAGCCAGGAAGGAAATCAAACTGGATACCTATAACTTCATCATTTCCCCCCTAAAAATAGTTATTTTTATCCCATCCCTATTTTCATAAAACATTTCATAATCTCATCTTCAACCACAATCCCATCATTTTGCTTTTTTAAAGAAGTGGTATGGAACTGAAACAAGTATGTATACATTTAATGATGGGGTAGAATTGAATTCTGTCACTCTAAGGGCTGGAAAAATTGCTCACAGAATTCCTTAACCAGCATGGCTGCTGGCCGTTCTGTCTGGGGGATTCTGGAAATCTTAGTCCTAAAAAAGTAACTTTTCCAAACTTTGACTTCTCTTTTATGCTTTGCCTCCTCACTTTTCTTCTCTAGTGCTCTTGCTTCTCATCTTAGCACTTGTTCCATGCAGCTGTACATTCTATTTATTTTTGAGTGACTGTTCTTTTGTAATATTCCTGATGTTTCATAAATCTGTATTATGAAAGGTAAATAAAGATACCAATTTGTCAGCTCATTCTGATGCTTAATTCTGATGATAAAGTTTAGACTTCCTTGCTGTAAAACATTCTGTTTCTTGTGTGGGCTTTGGCAAAGGACTGGGCCATGTAGAAGATATATAGCCCTTACTTGCAAAGTTTTTGATTGTTGTTTTTAAATTAAAAGGAAAAAAACGTGAAGTATTTGCCTATCATCTTTGTGCTTAAAGCCAGCTTGTTCTTTGGAAACTAAGTGCTGTATTAGATGCACTACTTTAAAACAAACAAACAAAAAACCAAAGTACAAACCACTTTTGGCTGAACTCCTAAGCATACTTGCTGGAAACAAGACTCATTTATGGATGCTGGAGACTTTGTTCCAGTCAAGCATGCACAGGATTGGGTTGCAGGTCGTCTTGGGACCCAGGTGGCTGACATCAGCCAAGTTAAATGTTTGTTGACCTTAGAGTGAGACAGCAATGCTGTGTGCATTTGTTTGGGAGTAAGTCCCGTTGAAACTGATGCCACTTTCATCTGGGCATGCATGAAGAGCTAGGGCTCAATATCTTGAGAATGCTGTTGCCGGAAGAAAAGAGAATGCTATAGAGCAGTGGTTCTCAACCTGGGGGTCGGGACCCCTTTGGGGGTCGAATGACCATTTCACAGGGGTCGCTGTTCCTCAATCCTGCCCCCCCCATTAAAAGAAGGTGGCCTCACAGCCAATGGGAGCAGTGCTTCTGAGACCCCTGTGCTGGGGCTCAAACTGCAAACCTCAGGATTCCATAGGATGGTGAAAGTGGAATAATAGTGCTATAACAATCTAGTGCAGAAATAGCCAGGATGACTTTCTCCTCTCGCTTTTGTTGTGCGTGGACCCTTGGCACTTGCCACATGCACGTGTTATGTTCTTCGCCCTGACTGTCTTGCATTCCTCGCTTTTTGTATGTTCAGCGTCCGCACTCCCTTTAAGGGAGGCAGGAAGGGAGGGAATGAAACAAAACGCGTCTACTTATGCCGCCACCATCTTTCCTCTCTCCCTGTCCTTTACTCCCTGCGCCTCGTGTAAAATGTGGGCTGTTTTGGCATTGCCTTTGGGAGTGACTGGCTTTTTGAACTGTGGAAACCCAACATTCAGAACTAGAACTATTGCCTTAATTCTGGCATTGATGGACGCTTTCTGTGCTTAAAAAAGGGGGGAGGGTTACCAGTTTTTAGGTATTAGACGTCTATCCAGAGCAGTGATTTAGGACAGTGTTTCCAATCTATTTGATGTTGGAACTAACTAACTAACTAACTAACTAACTAACTAACTAACAAATAAATAAATAATAACAAAAATGATTTTATGGTTGGGGGTCACCACAACATGAGGAACTGTATTAAGGGGTCGCGGCATTAGGAAGGTTGAGAACCACTGCTGTAGAGATTGCTATTTATATACATATTTCAGTTTGGAAATATCATATGAATTATTTTAAAGCAAAGTGGGTAACATTCAAAGGTCCAGGGTTCATTTTTGCCCTCCCCTGGAGTTTACAGTCTGCTCTTGCTCCTTAAAAAAAAGTCTTCCAAATGGCAGATTATGCCTCTAGAAGCTCTTGGTACAGTGTGCTTTATAAATGTAATCCATCTGGGCTTGTTTGTTTCAAGAGGGCCTTTTCTTAGAAAATGGGACCAGCCCAAGGGAAAGGGACAAAATATGCATTCCAGAGGTTTCTGAGGGCACAGCTTGCCTTTTCTGAGTCCTATATTGAAAGAAAGGGGGGAGATAAATTTAATATTTTTTCCCCTTGAGATGTGGTGGTCTCATGTGGCCCAGGGGAACTTGAGGGAGTACACAAGGACGTGGGGGTTTACATACAGTCTGTGGTCTGCCCACCCCTGTCTTAAAAGGGCAGTCTTTCCTCTTTCATTCCTGAAAATGTTATGCCACAAGCTAATGTTGTCTCCTTTGCTTTTCTGCGTAGGTGATTGCCAGCTGCAGACACCGTGTCGCATTCAGAAGTGCACCACAGACTTTGTAGCACTGACTTCTCACCTGAACTCTGCCATTGATGGCTTTGATTTGGAGTTCTGCAAAGCCCTGCGTGCCTATTCTGCCTGCACCACCCGCAATTCCAAAGTTTGCCGTGGAAACTTAGTCTATCATTCTGCTGTGTTGGGGATCAGTGACCTCATGAGCCAGAGGAACTGCTCCAAGGATGGCCCAACATCCTCAACTAATCCTGAAGTGATACATGACCCGTGTAATTACAGTGGGCGCCAGGGAGCCAGAGAACATCATGGAGGAGAGCAAACTCCTCCTACTTACTTTTTCTGTGGCTTATTTGGAGATCCCCACCTAAGGACCTTTAAGGATCACTTTCAGACATGCAAAGTGGAAGGGGCTTGGCCTCTCATAGACAACAACTACTTGTCAGTGCAAGTGACGAATGTGCCTGTGGTCGCAGGTTCCAGTGCTACTGCAACAAATAAGGTGTGTAAGGTCCCTGGCATTCTTCATCCTCCCCCCAGTTCCTAAAGCAAGTGTGGAATTCAAAAGTACAAAAGTGTTGTCAGGCTGAATTTTAACATGGCTTTTAAGGATGGTAGCAGTCATGGAATGTAGTCCAGAGTTAGTGAAATGTGCCTTTGTCTCATTAATTTCCATAAAGCATGGTTGATCAGCCTTTATATGGCATTTCCTGGCTTTTTTGAAACAGTTGATTCAGTACTACTTTTGTTTCCTTAAGTGAAACAGTTGGTTTTCTATTTTATTGGTGAAGAAGCATTGCTGTTATGCTTCAGTGCCTGATTCTTAATTCTGAATTTCTAAACTGTGCTCTCATGTTGGAGCGAGGACATGGTGAGCATGACAAAGATTCAGACCCTGTGGGCACTCCTTACCATGTCATCCACTGGCACAACATGAAGTAGGATCAAACACAGATGACTAGGAGATACAGAGACAGCAAGAATCAAAAAATGTCAGAAGTTGTAAAGTTATTATCCAGAGCTGATTGAACACAGGGAGCCTGAAAATCATTTGAGTAAAGTAGGGGTTAGACTCATGCAGCAGTTCTGATGCTGTTGGACTGCAACTCCCAGCATTCTTCACTATGGGATGTGCTGGCTGTAGATGCTGAGGGCTGCGGTCCAACAATGTCTGTGTGATTCTGACACACAAGATAAAGCATGGCCAGAGGCTTACTGTCAGAGTATGGTTTTTTGATGGCCCAGGGTGAATTGTTATTAAGGAGCCAGTATAGCAACTGATCTGTTATGGTGAGGGTGTTAGAGGGCCTCATGGTCTTCTGCACAGTGGAAAAGAATCATTGGATGGACCCATGAGAGAGATGGTCAGGATAAGACAAGAAATGGATGGTGTGTGTGCAAAACAAAGCTCTTCAGAACATGAGAGATGTAACCCGGGATTTCTCAGAAAGAATTGCATCATGCATTTGCTGTGTTATAATATCTAAATAAGATATGAGAGAAAGTAAATGGTCCTCTGCTGGTGAGTTGCTAATCAATTTCTGATGGACCAGTTTGCGTTTCTGGTTGGAGTTATTCTTGCGAAGAGTACTATAGGAAATTGACTTTATCTGGGTCAACAAGGTGCTTTATGTTGTTAAGGAGGTACACAGAAGTGCAAATGCTCATAGGATCTTCCTGAGTATGTACTTTATGTTTTGTGAATCTAAAAACAAATTGGACCATGGGAGTTCTAAGTCTTTTTTTTAAAAAAATATAGAATGGACAACATTGAAGTCAGCCAATGAGTGGACAAGATGGCACTATTTTATCTCTGTGAACCTAAGTCTGAGAAGCAACATTGAGAGCCATTATGGAGTGGTGGTTAAAGTGTTAAACAAAGACTCTGGAGAACAGGATTCAGATTTCCATTTATTCATGCAACTCACTGGATGACCTTGAGTCAGTGACCGTCACTGAAACAAACCTACCTACCTCACAGGGTTATTGTTAGGAAGAAATAGGGTAGAAGACTGTTTAGCTCATTGGAGGATGTAAATCTAAATAAAAATATCCAGAGAGGTCCAAATATCCTAAAGGCACCAGATCCTGGAAGCTAAGCAGGGTAAGTTCTGGTGAGTATTTGGATGGGAGACCAGCAGTGAATATAAGGTGCTATAGGCTATATTTCAGAGGAAGGAACTGGCGAAATCACCTTTGATTTTTTCTTACCTAAGATTTCATAGGGTCAGCATAAGTCAGAAGGCTACTTGAATGCATGTACACACAGCATAAAAGAATATCCAGACTCTCAACTTTATGTCATTAAAATATTTATATCTCACCCTTTATTGGAGGATCTTAGGGCCACACACAGTAAAATCAGTGTGAACAATCTAAAACAATAAAAGTAGTTTAAAGGCTAAAAGCATGTCATCATTTAACAGTTAAGACCGTTTAAAAATAGTAATAAACCATGTGTACATTTGACTGACATCAATGATGCCCCAAAGGTTTAGGAAACAGCCATGTTTTTACTTGATGCTGGAATGACAGCAGTGTGGGTGCCAGTTGGGCCCCTAAGAGCCATAACTATTTGTCATAAAACCAACAAAAATCCTGGCTACTTTCAGTATCTGTGAGGAATCCAAGCCCTGTTTTAAATTCACAGGTTATAAAGAGATATGCAAAGTCCTATCAGTTGATTATGTTACGAAATGACATTTGCATTCGCCCTTTAAAGCATGTGCTTTAATAGTAAGATCCTTCTGAACCAAGCAGTGATAGATCTTGCCCTTCTGTTAATCCTATGAATCAGTTAATAGGATTTGTTAATTACAACTAACTTAAATCCTGTTGGTTTCAGTAGCTCTGCTCTAAATACGATTAACATTGGATTTAGTACCCTAATGTCATCTGTTTGTGTGAGTTATTCCTGTCATTAGACCTTCAAATCCTAGGAACATCTTTTTTACACAGAAACTCACATCAGATATTATAACTTGAAGACTAAAGCAACTAAGTGCTGACCCCTCGAGATCTCAGGGCATTTAGAATGCAGCAATTGAAGACATTATGCAGTATACCAAAATGTGCAGTCTAGTAAATAAGATTTCACAAGAAGTTGAAGGAGATGGGCGTCCATTAAGACATTTAACATGTGGCCAGCTATGTGTATAAGTTGGAATATAAATACATTGCAAAATTTCATGTTTACAAAGGAATATATTATTGAGGCATACTCCAGAGAGATAGAATTGATTACAGTACCATGATGAGCATACAGCTGGGATTTACTGTTGCTTTGATGAGTCCTTTTGTATAGACCTTTCATCTGTAAAACCTTGCCAATCCCACAAAGAACATTGTTTGTTCTTAAAGATTTCATACTGTGTTTTGCCTAAGAATTTGGAGTTTTTGAGGATCTGGAAAAAAGAAGATAAATCTTTGCCTTTTTCAAAAGGAAAAACTGATAACCTTCCAAAAGACTGTTTTCTGTTCATAACATCTTTTTTTTTTTAAAGTCATCCTACTTTTAGATATTTCGTTCTGGTAAGATGCTTTTTTCCCCACTTGTTGAATGAACAGAAATGTTTGAACATGCAAGCTGTCAGATAACTGAGGTAGATTCTGTTCTGAGTGTTAAGCTTTCTTGTTCTCTTGTTATGTGGTTTTAAAGTTGAATTTCTTTCTCACCCTGGCCCACAAACAAGGTAAAAAGTGCTGTGTTCACCACCCTTCCTTTTAACAACAGCAGTAGCAACCAGAAAATACAGCTATTGATGTTAAGAGATGATTGATCCAAACTGTCTTTCTGTATCCACGGGGAGGTTACAGTATGCAGAAGAAACTAATGGTGTGTGTGTGTGTTTGTACGTATATGTGCAGAGGCTTTTGCTGTAGGATGTCTGAGAGAGGTTTCTTGGCAGTGGTGATTCTGTTGGAAGCTTTGCAGGTCTTGAGGTTTTGCTTCCACTGCCAGGCGGTAATGCTTTTATCAAAACACCTTTGTGGGAATTCATGCACCACTCTAGCTGTCATGGCAGCTGCCCGTGACATGTGTTGGAAAGCCCTAATGCATTAGTTGAAGCCTGTGATTTGTGTGCTGAAACTTTTCTTTAAATTTTTAAAAGATGTGAGATGGGAAATTTATGCCTTTTAGGATTATTGTGTCAGTTGTGTGCAGCCTTTCATGGCTATGGCTTCCTCCACTTATAGAGAAGGCTTTTAAAACTATAACACCAAAGTTTTTGTAATCGTATTTATTTCTCCCTAGTAATAACCAATCATATTGATTATTTTCCCAAGTAAGTCAAAATATTACCTAGCAAGTAACACATTTTATGTACATTTTTCTATACTTTTATAGTTTTACATACACTAATGCAAACTTACTCCCTTGAGAGTCTACCCTCCTGTTGTTTGGTCCAAAACACTTTCCTCCTAGGTTAAAAAAAATCCAAGACAATTTAGCCAGCGGTGGAAGTGGAGGAGGATAGTAACTCTCTTTTCTTTTAATATTCATGTTTAATATTCAGTGTGATTAACTGCTTCCATATGTTTTTTCTGAAGCCACGAAAAATGTGGGACAAACATGTTTTCGCTGTGAAAGTTCTTCAAATGCAACACTTTCATACTGTAAGCTCTGTGGAGCTTTTTGATACAGCTATATCTCTCAAGGGATTGAGTCTGCATTAGAGAGCTAATGTTGTGTAATGGTTAGTGCTGGACTGGGATTTGGGATATGCAGGTTTAAATGTCCAGTAGGCCATGAAGCTTACTGAATGAACTTGGATCCATTATTCTCGTTCAGCCTGGCCTATCATACAGGATTATTATGAGAATAACAAGGGGAGGAAAAGAACCATATGCAGTCAATCCTCCACATTTGCTAGGGCAGAGGACCCCTGTGAAAATGGAAAAACCATGAATAACTCTAGGCCTTCCCAAACCATATTTAACACACAAAAAAGTATGATCACTATATAATTCAACCTACTATGGATTCCTTTGATGCATCAAGGTTCTTTCCCAAGGCAGAAGTAGGCGACTGGTGGGGATTACTGGCACCTCCACTGTTGCCCCACACCATTTTTAATAGGGACTTACAAGTTTCGTTTGCAGTTTCTCAGTCTCATAAGGCTTGCAGTCCCTATTAAAGATGGCATAGGGAGGCAGCAGAGGTGACAGCAAATAATACATGAATAATCAAATCCGCAAAAGTGAAACACACAGATGTGGAGGGCTGGCTGCCTTCAGCTGAATGGAAGAAAAGTAGGTTGTAAATGGAAGATAGTAATACCAGTGATTATTTGAGTTTAAACTTCAGGTAAGGCTTGGTGTAGGCTCTCCAATGATAGCTGTAGTGATCTTAGAATATCTTTCCCATCGTGGTGGTAGATGATGATGATGATGATGATGATGATGATGATGATGATGATGATTTTGGCAGAATGCTTTTGATAAGTTTGAGTTGGGACCTTTAGGAGAATCCTTCATCTTTCTGAAGGAGTAATCCAAGTATAGGCCACTGTAATGTCACATTTAAGACCACTGCTTTATTCTCTAGTAATCTGTTCCTTGACACCCTTCATTGTGACAAGGCATCAAAAGCAAGCTTTGTTATAGTCTGGAAAGTGACTTCGGTTGGATTGGTGGTCTGTTAAGTGTACTTGACTCCCTTTCATTATGAAGGTATGTGGAGGTCAAGTTTCCAGATCTTTTGCAGGCTTCCCTCCAAATGGGGATATTCTTCAACAAGGACAACAATCTAGGTTTTAGCATGGTTCCATCTGTAATAATTTCTCTTTCTCTTGTTCTTCTTCAGTGGCTTTTTCTTGCTGGCTCTTCTATGCTGTCATTAACTATTTTCATGTTCTTTTGACTGTAGTAACTCTTTATTTTGTTGGGCTTGTTCCTAGACGTGCCTAAGCATGCTTCCCTCATGTAGTATATGGCAAACTGTTGTCAATATATGAGTTTCTCTCTTTTGGTGAGCTCTGTATAGTTGCTCTTTCTTGTGTAGGAAAGATAACCACATTCCTGATAGGAAAGATAACTACATCACTGAAGTAGGGAGTTGTTCACCTTTACCCTGTATGTCCTTGGAATTGTGTTTTCCCACCTCTGCCCTACAAATACAAAGTGAGGTCCTCCAGTTGGACTTCAATTCCTGTAAATCTACAGTAGCATTACAAATGATGAAGAATTGTAGGAGCTGCTGTAGCTGGTAAGCATACTAGATTTCAATGTACAGGATTTGAATTGAGGATAATTTTAGGAGGCAAAACTAAACATCAGGCCAGTCAAGCCTGCTTTGGATATACAGTTGGCCCTCCACATTTGTGAGGGATAGGGACACAAATCTCTTATGAATGTCAAGTAATCGTGAATAGGGTGCCCTTCATACAGGCTTCTGCTCAGCAGGTACACCCACCCAGGTGAGGGGCAGGGAGGTAGGGAACAGGCAATTGCCTTCTTGCCATCCACGAGAGGTGCGCCTGCACTGGCTGTGGTGGCAGGAGGAAAGCAGGGAACTGGTGACCACCTTCCCTGGACCTTCCTGCCACTGGCGCCAGATGCACTTGCACTTGTGGTGGGAGGAGCACAGGGAATTGGCGATCGCCCTCCCTGGACCTTCTTGCCCCCAATGCAGGCATGCCTGCACTCGTGGCAGGGGCGGAGGGAAACTGGCAATCGTTCTTCCCAGACTTTCCTGCCACCCATGTGGGCATGCCCATGGCGGCGGCAGGAGGAGTGTGGGGAATTGGCGATTGCCCTCTCCAGACCTTCCTGCAGCCCATGTGGGTGTGCACCTGTGGCAGGAGGAGCACAGGGAATTCACTATTGCGCTCCCTGGACCTTCCTGCTGCCTGCGTGGGTGTGCGTGCACCCACAGGGGCAGGAGGAGCATGGGGAATTGGTGATTGCTGTCCCTGGGCCTTCCTGCTGCTTGTTCGGACATGCCAGCACCTGCGGTGGCAGTGGGGGAGGCAGGAAGAGTGCGGGGAACTGGTGATTGCCCTTCCTCGACCTTCCTGCCACTGGCACAGGATGTGGATGCACTGGTGGCAGGGAGAATAGGAGGAGCAAATGGGGGGGGGAATGGGGGGCAGGTGGGCACCCTGTGAATGATCAAATTAGCAAAAGTGGACCCCGCGAATGTGGAGGGCGACTGTACATGCCTTAGCTTATTAACCTGAGATTGGGCCGCTTGTGAAGCTGGGAGTCTGCATGAGCCTTGTATCTATTTGCTACATCCTTGTGCTGTCTTTTCTGTCCTCCCTTCTCAACATTACCTTCTGGGTTATTTAAGCAGTACATTGCATGTGGACTAGGTAAGTACAGTTGTCAGGATCAAAATAAATTGGTATCTTAAACCATTTTCAAACATCTGTGTTAGAAAGTTGATTTTGTTGAAGCTGTTGAGATAAGTGGATAAATAAGAACTAATTTATTTTGATCTTGGTAGCCATAGTTCAGGAACACCTTATACCACATGATACCTCTGATCTATCTAGTTTACTATTGTCTGCTCTGATTGGCAGTAGTTTGCCAGGCCTTTCCTATATATGCCGGTTACCTCTCCCACTGAGTGATGGTTGTTGTCCTGTTTGCACATAATGGGGAAACAACCCGGGAAGTTTTGAATTGCAGTATGTCAAGGAAGCAACACAGTGAAGTGTGCAGACACCAAATTTGTGTGTTATCTTGGCTCACACACATAGATTAAGCCACAAAGCAAAGTAGATGCTTTGTAGAAGTAGATGCTTTGTAGTAGAAGACCACACACTGGGGTATGTAAATGGGGTGTGTCTTTTATACGGGTATGTCTTATACGCTGGCAAATACAGTAAGTTAGTCTAGGAAGACCCATCAATAGGTCAATCGTAAATAGGACTAACATTGGATTTGGCGTATTAGTTGTATAATAGTTGTGTAGTAGTTGTTACATATCCCAGTGCGTGGTCTTCTGAACAATTCAGCTACCTACACAAACCATCATCCTTGCTTTGTGTTACAGCATCTGCTTTGCTTTGTGGCTTAGTCTATGTGTGTGAGCCAAGATACATACAAATTTGGTGTCTGCACACTCCGCTGTGTTGCCTCCTTGACATACTGCAACTCAAGACTTCCTGGGTTGTTTCCCCATTATGTGCAAACAGGAGAACAACCATCACTCAGTGGGAGAGGTAACCGGCATATATAGGAAAGGCCTGGCAAACTACTGCCAATCGGAGCAGACAATAGTAAACTAGATGGATCAGTGGTATCATGTGGTATAAGGTGTTCCTGAACTATGGATACCAAGATCAAAATAAATTAGTTCTTATTGTGACCCTAAGATGAACCTATCACAGGATTTTCTAGGCAAGGTTTTTTCGGGGGGTGGGTGGTGGTAGCTTTTGTCTTCCTCTGAGGTTCAGAGAGCATAACTTGGCCAAGGTCACCCAGTGGGTTTCTGTGGTTGAGTACAAATTCAAAGCCTGGTCTCCCAGTGTCCTAATCCAACACTCAAACTACTCTACTGCGTTGTCCCTCCCTAAACTGCAGATCCTAGGATCCCATGGAGCAGAACCATGGCAGTTTAAATAGAACATAGAATATAATTGTGTAGTGTAAATGGACCCCAGAAACCAATGTTGATCTACTGCAAATTATCTGGAGATCTGTCAGTAGATGTTGATCAATTTTTTCTCCACTCCTGATGTAACCAAGTAGGCTAGTAGGCATAAAAACAGTGGAGGCTGCCTCAGTTGCAGGTGCTAAGGGAGGAAAACTTCAAGCTAACAGTTTGCAAATGAATATTGGGAGTACCTGCTTGTTTAGTTAGGCACCAGGCAGAGAGGAATATATAATTTGGATCCACCAGAAGAGCAACAAATTTGATTCACAATTAAAAGTTCCATAAAGAACCACTGGTTCTTTACCCAAAGACCAATAGAAGGGGACCATGACAAACGGGGAGAATATGGTTGATCAGAAGTTCTTGTCAGGTGTTTTCTTAGGGTCAGTTAGATGTAGGTTTATTGGTGGCTGACATGAAATAGTTGAAAGAACACCTGAAGATAGGAGTGGGTGGCTTATGGAAGCAAAACTCAAGAGCCGAGAAGAACTGTGCTGAGAGCTTCAGAGCTAGTGATTAAGGAAAGCAGGGAGATGTGAGGTTATGATGATGTTTTAAGAAAGCTGCAGGGCCAGCATAAGAAATCCTCAAATAGAAATCTCTCCAGAGAGGACTTCAGTAATAGTCTTTGAAACATCTGAGTCATCCTAGAATCATGAAACAGAGAATGGTTGCTGTACAGCATCTGTTCCGGGTTGTGAGTGACTTGTTGGCATGAAGATTAGATAGATCTGGTTTGAGTGAAAAGCTATTATGAGTTTAATTAGCTGTGGAAATCTCTCCAGCATATTGGAAAATGTAACTAAGCAGATTTAACCTACCAACTGCACGTTTAAGCAATCTTACTCTTATCATTTAAAAAACAAAACTGTATTCCCTTAGGTAAATTATTCTCCTGATTAACATCTTGTTTTGTGCTCCTCTTAAGTTTGTGTGTCACAGTAATGCCAATCCCATGGGTGTTCTATGGGAACTGAGCTACTGAATTTTTATAAATGGTGTGTATTTTGGCAGCAGCTGGAATGACTTTATTGGCAGGAGGGCACCAGAGCATCCGGTACCACAGAGACTTTGATATCAAATAACAGGAAATGAGAAAGGCACCATGGATTACAGTGACAAACTAGGTAGTTCCCTCTTGTAGCAAGCACAGAAAAAGGATTTAGGGGCTATGTGTTGTTCAGCCCAGACTAATGACTCTGTAATAAATGCAGCATCCCATAATTGTGAGTCTGAGAACTTCATTAAATGCTGTAGCAGAGAGTTCCATAGACCCAGGTCTTGAAACCCAGTTTTTAAAATCTAAACGGGGTAACCTGATTGTTTTGTCATACTCTCAAAGGCTTAGATCACCAGAGTGTTCTTACCACATTGCAGTGTGGGACTTGGAGTTTTGACTGAGAGGATTCCCAAATCCCATTGTTCTCTGTTAGTCATCTATCTCTGGGTTCCTTAGCAGTCAGACTGAATGGCAAAAATGAGGACTGATGTTGATTAGATCTCTGGTGGAATCTCCTTGAAAAGTTGCTGAACAATAATGAATTGGTGGAATAATGAAGCAGATTTGGCCTTAGGGCTGTGCATTTTAAATTTGTTCTGTTTATGTTGGTTTTACTTCCTTGATTTGGAAATTTGGTGCAGTGGAAAGATTGTTTGGTTTCTTTGTAATTTGCATTACCAGTTCTGGTACCGTACTGTTTTCCCTTACTCAGAGTTTGTGGGATCTTATTTGGGATCACATATTTCCCCTATTTTCCCAACTTCATGGTGACTTTGACATGCTTATCTCAAGTTTTACTAAATCCAGTTGCCCTTCATGTTTCCCCCTTTTTTCTTTCTTCTCCTTTGATGTACCTGAGGCTTTGTTAAACCCAGTTAGTTGTTCCTTTCAACAGCATATGCAGCTTCTGTCCTCTGAGAATGCAGTCAGTAAAGGGATGTCTTTTCAAAAGTCCGATGTCAGAAAATGAAAGAACTAAAAATAACGAAGAGTCTTCCTTCTGTTGACTCAACCTGCGAGCTCAGCAGTCTGCCTGATGATGGATATGCTAGCTCAACAGACCTGTTCGTGGATTGCATTGTACTTGAATGTCAGTTACAGTTACAGATGAGAACTTGTTGCAGTGACATGATGTCTATGGGAGAATGCCTTTTGTGTTCCTTAATATTGAAAGAACTATGAGAAGACGTTTGGGCAATTACATCTTCTTTTGTCATTCATGTTCTTCTGTTGAGTACAATGGTAGGCTAAGAACGAAATTGAATTGATGCAGCTTCAGGCAGCCCTCCCTACCTCTCTGGTTCTTCTGTAGTCCTACAATGTCATTGATATGTATGTTGCTGCATTATGCCTTCAGGCGAACTCCAGCTTATGCTAGCTGACCATATACTCAGGTTTTCTTGGCAGGTCTGTTCAGATGAGGTTGTGCCATTGTCTTACTCTTAGGCTGATCATGTGATCTGCCCAAGGCCGCCTATTGCGTTTCCATGATCAAGCAGGGATTCACATTTTTCAGTGGGCATAGGGAGATCATCCTGGCATGTCCTGGCATTTGCTTTTTTGAATTACCTTTAACAAATACTTGGAGAATGCTCAAGATGGTCTTACCTCTTTTGAAAAATGAAGCCTCTTGACAGCACAACAAACCCATTATTGCAAACATGGAAGGAACTGGCACAAAGAAAGTCTGTGTGGAGACAGCAGACAATTCATGCCTTCTTAAAATACAAGGAGATGCTTGATAATCTTTAAGAGCAATCCTTAGTTTTTTATGCTCTACACAATGACTTTCTTATGATCAATGAAGCACAAGCTGATACTCTTTTGAAGGTCTTTGGTGTATTCCATTATCCAAAGAAGTTTGCAATATAATCCCCATTGTCTCTTCCTTTCTTACATTCATCATGGACATCTGGCATTTTTTGCTCCATATACAGTGGCAGTCTTTATTGTAGAATTTTGTTTTCTCTGCCCCCAGCTTTAATTATTTGTGCCTGATGGCAGAAGAAACCAGAACAGTATTTTCATCTTAGCAGAAAGTGATATTGTCTAAAAAGTTGCATTATTTAATAAAAGTTGAGATTTTCAGGAGATTGTATCTGGGCCCTAGTATCCAAAGGGAGGATAAAAATAAAGTGATTGATTGACTTTTGCACCAGTGGTACAATATATACTTTTGAAATACTAGGCATAAATCAAAATCCCAAAAAAAATACAGGGTTGCCTTCACCCAGCAAACTTGAGGCAGAACTGGCTATGTCCTCTCACTATTTACCTCATTGTTTTAAAGAGGTAGAGGCCTCTGTGTCTGTGTGTGTGTGTGAAGGTGATATCTTTTAAGTTAGTTTTTAGTCACTGGGGAATGGACTAGAACTTCAGAAATGCTTGTACATAGTGCCTGTTAAGTCCTCAGAAAGTAGAAGATCCCTTACATAAGATTACACCCTCCTATTATGTGTTAAACAGGTCAGGAAAAAAACTTAACATTCTGGTTCTGTACTTGCAGTAGTGATTTGTGGCAGAAATTTGTCTCCTACTGTACCTGTATGCGTTTTCCCTCATTTTCATAATGCTGTTTTGAAGCAACAGTAAAAGTCCTAAAATAATTGTGATTAATTTTTTTTTCAAGTGATAACACTATAGTTCTTGTTCTAAATACATTCAGTTAGGTGTAGTGTAGTACTCTCAATGTTGGACTGTGACTCTGGAAACCAGAGTTTGGTTCCCTTCTCGGTGGTGCAAACCTACTGGGTGATCTTGGGTGCATCACACACTCTCAGCCTGCAGAAAATGCTGTGATAGGTTTGCCTTAGGGTCACCATAAGTCGGAAACAATTTGAAGGCACACAACAACAACAAGGCATGCTCTTGAACTGGGCATATCTTCACCACTTTCTTAATAAAATGAAAGGATTTCCAAACAAAAATTTGCATTTCTTTTGAGTGTAACATATTAAAGTAATTCAAGTATGCCATTAAATGTATACCAACCCCCATGAATTTTTTGATTTAGATACGTCTTGCTGTTGTGAATATTTGAAAGATTTATATAGCATGTAAAATTGACATTTCATTGTTTAATCATTGAGTCAAACATGCCAAACCAGCTTTAACTTAATGCTAGAGCGTGGGAAAGTTTTCTCCTCCATTTTTCCCCAGGAAGTCCATGTTGATGCCTGTTGTTGTTGTTGTTGTTGTTGTTGTTGTTGTTGTTGTTGTTGTGTGCCTTCATGTCATTTCTGATTTATGGCAGTCCTAAGGTTAATCTGCCACAGGGTTTCCTCAGGCTGAGATTGTGTGACACTCAAACCACTACACAATGCTGGCTCATATTGATGATTACCCCTCCTTAATGGGGTTAAAATCTCCATCTGTAAAAATATAGGGATAGTATACCACAGGGAATGCTTTTATTGCTCTGATTCGTGTGCCAATAAAGGCTTGTAAATGGCCACTTGACTGGTTGTCTATAGCAAGTACAAATTTCTTCTAGGTGATCAGTCAAGGAACATTTCTGCAAATTGGATGATAGCTGGTCCTTTCAGGTGATGAATCTGGTGCAGATGACTAATGTGGATACATGTGCATAGCTGAGTTAGTAATGTTCTTGGACTTAGGTAACAAAACTGCCAACAGGGATACAATTTCAGCTTTTTTGGCCATGCGGTAAAGTATAGCAAAATCCACAAAAGAGTGTTACCTTTATTGGCCAACCAAAATGTTGAAAATCCATCATGCAAGCTTTCAAAGCTTTGCTGTCCTCTTTATCAGACAAAAGTGTTAAATCACACAGGAGAAGAGAAGTGATGACGATAGAGTCACAGGCCTACCTTTTGTCTCAGATGCTATTTCTGTTGTCTGTTACAATGGTCTAGAGGAGTATTATGGTAATACAGGCAGAGGCCACTCCCCTTTCCAGCTGTGTGGGAACTGGGAACAAAGAGCAATAAAAGACAGAGAATAAACTTTCAACTTCATTAACATCAGAAAAATAACATCTCTTGAGATCTAGACTACCCCGTTCTTGTGCCATTTGTTACCTCATTTGAGGTTTAAGGAATACTGTTTACTCCTAATTGAGAACTGGACAGAGGTACCTTTAAAAACAGTATATTACCAGCACTTTTTCAGAGACCTCAATGTCCTTCACATACAATTGGCAGTTATCCATGTAGTAAACTGGTTGAATCTACTCCCCCTTCACTCTGCATTCCCCTCACTACCATGTCCCGTTTTGGTTCTTGCTTTTGTTTTGATGTCTAAATTTTTGCCCTTACCTTTCCAGATGCTATTGGCTGATCTGTTCTGCCATCAGAGCTGGATTTTTCAGGCAGGCATGGTAGAGTCTTTTTGCCTTGCCTGCATTGAAGATACAGAAGAATTGGCAGTTCAAGAAGTAGGGATGTAGTTGACTAATTTTCTTCTTGAACAAAGCAACCAGTTATTTTAGCAGTCTTTTTTTGCCACTGCAAGAAATTCTTTGAAAACTGTTCAGCTTTCAAAAATTATTTGCAGTTGAGATTTATTCAGTGCAAAATATGTACAGTGCTTTTGTTTGTTTGTTTGTTTTTGTGCAGAACTCAGCATTTTCTGTACAGGAAACATCTATGTAGAAAATGTTGTTACTTGCACCAAAAAAATGCTGTTTTCTTGGGGAGAAAAAAAAAGGGAAATTTTGCACAAAATAAGTACTAAATCTGTGAAGATTCTTTCCAGTTCAGGATTCTCGTTGTCAGAGTTTCCCGAAACCCAAAAAACACATTTTTGGCCATTTTTCAAATATTTTCAACTATTATTTGCCTTTCTACCAAGAAGCCAAGCAACTGAGATGTGGTAGCATACAGTGAAATTGAAATTTCCAAGTGTATGGGGAATGTTGGTTAAATTTGACTGTTAAGATGCTATGCACTTTGAAATGTGCTCTTCAGGTCTATAGCAGAAGTTATACTAGATGGCCTTTGCAGCCCTTCCAGTTCTGTGATTCTATTTGTGTGTGTGTGTGTGTGTAGAATAAAATACATATAGGAGAGGTGGGAAACTTTCAGGGATTGGGGAGTACATTTGCCCCTCATGCTACCTTGGAGGACCACACTGTGCTGAGTCCTCAACCCCATGTCTTTTCCCCCCCAAATTGCTCCCTACTCATGGTCAACAGAAGGAAATTTTGCTATGTTTTATGCCTCCCCCCACCATTTTCTGTAAGAGGAAAGCTATCAATTCACTTTGTGCTTTAAAAAGGACCTCTTTTGGGGTCTAAAACGGCTCAGGGGGAGCCAAAATTACCCCTCATGCTTCCACAGTGTGGTGATTAGAATCTGTTTTGTGTTTTAATTATGTTTGTCATAACTATATTTTAATTTTTCTCTCAGGTTTTGTGTTAAATATTGAAGTGATTGTATTTGACATATTCCCATTTTTCCTCTTGTACAATTGGCCCTCTACATTTGCTAGAGTTAGGGGCAGAGGACCCTTGCAAAAATGAAAAATTTGCAAATATCAAAATTTGTGTGTCTGTGGGAGGGAAGCTGAGGCACAGGTAGTGAGAATGGGCACCCAAGGTCTAACAGGAAAGGAGATGGTTGGCATAGTGGTCCTGTACTTCCTCTCTCTTGCCCATCTCCTTCCTTGGTGTATGGAGGGCTTTGGGAGAGGACTTGTGGTACTGAAAAATGAGGCCTTGAGCTGTCCTTGGCTGGCCAGGCAGTAGCTAGGGGAGAAGGAGGACTGGAGGCAGGTTTTTAAAGAGCCTCACAGCCTGATTGGAGCCACCAAGAGGGAAGCTTCCCCTAAAAAGGAATCACCTGAGGTTGGGGGGAGGAAAGGGTTGGAGAAATTCGCAAATAATCAAATCCGTGAATGTCAAACCTACGAATGTGGAGGGCTGACTGTATTCATATCTTTCAGGAACGTGCATTCCTTAGTTGTTTGTGGTTCTTTCTTTTTCTTTGATAGAGTCCATATAGGGTCTGATCATGTGAGCATTTTCAGAGTGTCTCTCTGGAGGTACATGGATTCCACTCATATGTTTTGATGGGCAGAGAAGGAGTGGGTGGATTCCAACCTAGTAGGTTTTACTCGTCTTTGCCATAATGCCAAACTCTCCAACAAGAGTCATACACTAGATGGTTTCAAAACTCTGCTCAGCCCTGGAAACCCACTGGATGACATTGGCCAAGCTACATTCTCAGGCTCAGAGGAAGACAAACCCCCTCTGAACAAATATTGCCAAGAAAACTCCATAATGAGTTTGTCCTAGGTTGCCATAAGTCAAAAAGATGTGTCAAAAAGCACACAGCTACATCTAAGCTGAAAAGACCAAATCAAAAGTATCAGTTAGCATTCCTATTTTACAGATGAGGAATGCTGAGGCAGTGATATTTTTTTCTTGTCATTTCATTTGTTCTTGTGAAAGTACAGGGAATCTAGAGGATCTATTCCAAATTATTTAGAAAGGTACCAGTAGATTTTGATCTGCCCTTCCCCATTTAAAGCCATGTTGTAAATCTAAATTTGCCACTTATGCATAGGGTGTAGAATTTAAGTGTTTGTTTTGCAGAGTGTCTCTAGAGAGTTGGGATTTATAGCAAGTATAGCTGATTGGTGAGGTGGGAGAGACTGAAGGATTAAAAATGAATGAGCAGACACAAAGTAGTTTGGGAGAAGAGTTGGCAAAGTGGGGTAGGGAGGCGAAATGTTTAACAAAGGCATTGATATTTTAAATGGAACATTATCTATTAATAATGAATGGTGTGGTATGGAGCAAATGTGCCAGAGTAAGTTATTGCAGCTTATGGATTAGATCAAGAAAGCAAAATAACCAATGCAGATGGTGTTTGGTGGTTCAGAGATTTCAGAAAAGCATTTCCATAGACGTACTCAAAGAGATATGGTGTATAAGGATGGTGCATTTAATGGATTTTCTTCCAAGAAAGGTTTGAAAGGCAGTAATTGACGAGAGTGGCCTAGCATGTAGCGAGAAGGGATTTTCTTCAGGCGCTTCTTACTCTGAGATCTGATAACATTGCCCATGAAGAAATGCTTTTACATAGTGTAGCTTCCTTACATTAAAGTGCAGTTCTTCAAATTGAGCTTCAAATCTTTGTTCGGATGTGGAAGCCCACTGGGTGATCTTGGGAAGGCCACACTCTCTAGGCCCCAGAAGAATGCAAAGGCGCTCTCCCAAAACGAATCTTGCCAATTTTGGAAAGTTCATTGAATTTTAATAAAATTATAGGGAGAGACTGAGGAATAATCTTCCCCAATTTCATGTCTTCAAAAATCTGTTAGACTACTGGTTCCTGCCTGGGGATGAGGGGAGTGGTAGTCATACACAGCTGGAGGTCATCTGGTTGGAGAACACTACTGAAAGCTATAGCAATAGAACAGAATTTTTGACAAGAAGAAGGACAATAATATTTGTCATATTTCTGGCTAGGTCCCAAAGACACACAGCCTATATACCCCATAAGCACCAGCTCCTGTATGATCTTGGAGGCTGAGAAGGGTCAGCTCTGGTTAGCACTTGGATGGGAGACTGCCAATGAATGCCAGGTGTTGTAGACTAAATTTCAGTGGAAGAAACTGGCACCCTGCCCCCCCCCAGTATTCCTTGCCTGAGAAAACTCAGTGAAATTGATGGGGTCACCATAAGGCCACAGGTCTTATGGCACAGGCACATATCTTTCAGGCTATCTAGTGTATTGTAACACAAGATTCTGTGGGTGGCAGTTTGGATCTTCTTTAGGGTTTGTCATTTACAGTCACCCCTCCCTATTCACTAGGATTAGGGGTGCAGGCTCCCTGTGAAAGAAGGAAAAATATCAAAATGTGTGCATGTATGTGTGGGAAGGGGACCAATGCATGGTGGAGGAAAGGACACTCAGAGTCCAAACCAGGTCAGGGAAAGGGAGTGGGTCAGCATGGTAACCCTATACTTCATCTGTCTGGCCCTTCTCCTTCCTTGGGTATGGGCGGGCACTGGGAAAGGGTTTGTGGTGTTGAGGAATTGGGCTGTGAGCCTGCCTTAGTTGGCCAGGCAGTGACTGGTGGAAGAGGAGGAGGAGGATCAGAGGTGGATTTTTATAGGCCTACACAGCCTGATCAGAGCTGCCAAGAGGGAAGGTTCCCCCAGAAAAGAAGCACCTGAGGTTAGGCAGGGGTTGAAGAAACTGGTAAATAATCAAATCTGTGAAAGTCAAACCCATAAATGTGTAGGGCTAACTGTATGTGCTTTTGATGTAGAAGAAGAACAGAACCTTGAAAGGGGACATTGCTCTTCTCTTTGCCTGATACCTTTATGCCTTCTCCATAGACCAACTGGAGAATCTTTTTCCTGTGAACCAGTGTTGGTCCACAGGAAAAGACAGTCTGCAGCCACAGGCAATAATAAGTACAGCCAGAGCCAAATTTGGATGGAATTGGCAGAGTTGCACAGCACATACGCTCATACTGAAAGGGGCAGTCTGGAGAGCAAGAGTAGTCTGACACATTCTATACTTGAGATAGAGATTAGATGGCCCATGGGCTACATCCCATGGATGGGGTTTGTGAGAAGCTCAAACACCCCCTTCACCAAATGAGTGGGTTGCAATGGTAAATTGTGCATCAGGAAGCTTCCGAGAAGATTTAAAATCTCTTGTTAACCAGTAGCCCACCTCACACATCTACAAAATATTTTAGAAGTCCTGTTTTCAGAAGTATAGCAAAGTGGGGCCTGTGGTGTTTATAGGGGCAACAAATGAGGTGGGTGCAGCTTTCTAACTCTTCATGTCTCTCTGTTCTTAAGAGATGGATGGTGTAGAGGGTCACATAAAATTAGGATGAGTATCAGTATTTCCCTATATCAATTAGGTTTAAAATCTTTCATCTAAAGCTTATAGTAACAGACTGAGAGCCTGGTGAGAGCCAGTGTAGGAGAACACCATGAGATTGTGGAGAGAACTGAGGTGGCCAGGCTGATGGGGAAGGATTGAAGCCATGCCTAAGCATCATTCCAGGAGGTTTTGTTACCATAAGCAGGTCTCAGAAACCTGGCCAGTTATGCACTGTAAAGTCTCAACAGATATCTGACCATAGTTTCCTCCAGTGGTGGAACTGGGTGTCAAATTAACAAAATAATGCCAATCTCTCCAATTAAAGAGAACACTTAATTAGGATGATGTAGTTCTTCATTGTAGCCAGTGTCAGGTTTATGACACTTGGAGAGGGAAGGTAACAGTGGTCAGGGAAAAGTGGGAGAGAGGAGGGAAGGACGGATGGCTTCTGTGTCTCATTAGGAGTAATTTGTTGAGTTAATCTCTCAGATGTGAGCAGACTTGCATGGAATTCCAGTTTCAGCATGGCTGTTGAGAAATTTTCCCTTGCTGAGTGGTACCAGTGTGACTTCAGTGTGAGTGCTGTGTCTATGTGTGGTTAGCTACCAGATAAAATCTGTTTCCTGTCCTGGAGAACACAGCTGTTTCTACAGCTCCCTCACTTTTTGAGAGCATTTGCAAGGGGAGAATTGGCAACACAACAAATCACTTGTGAGACAGTCTCCAGAACAGTGTCCCTCGGGGATGCTGAACTGAGCTAACATGATTAATACCGAGGAGGAATTGTGGCTTTCTCTGGTAAAGCAGAAAGAGCAGAATTCTTGCTTAAATCCAGACAACACAGGAGTAGACTTTCCCTCAAAGCCCTGCAGTCCCCACTCTAGCTCAGGGCTATGCATTTAACAGATTGCTCGACTGCAGCTGGCCTCCAGTTAGAAGTGGAAGTGATTTAAACTGAAGAAACTGTTGGAAAATTCCAGTCAGACAGCACCGTTGGGAACATGTGGAGTGAAAATAATGAGGGGTGTGTTAGTTGAAGTGGGGGTGGAGTGAGGTGAAGAATGGTGGTTATAGTAGAGGATGTTGAATCTCGGTTGCATCTTGCATTAATTGTGTCATAGATCTGTTTAAACTGATTTTCATCAATCTTCACATGAACATTTGGGCCTGTTCTGTTTTAAGTTATGTCTTCTGCAAAGGTTCCAAGAGGCTTCGCAGATTCAGAAACAGTCTGATTCAGTGCTCTTGTCTTTTTTATGGCACATATCTAGTAGTGAAAAAAAAAGTAAGAGAATTAGGTCTCCTAGGAAGTTCTCTCTCTCTCTCTTTCTCTCTCTCTGTGTGTATGTGTGTGTCTTCAAAAAAGCCCTACATATAAGCACACCTTGCTGTCTGTCTGTCTGTCTGTCTATCTGTTGTATTTGTACTGTATTTATTTATTGTATTTGTTATTGTATTGTATGGTACTTATTGCCACAGCTGCCTGTGACATGCATCTTTAAGGATGGGAATTATGCAGCCCTCTAGATGTTGTCAGACTGCACCTCCCAGCATGCCTCACTATTTGACTGGACTGGCTATACCTGCTGGGACTTGTGGTCCCACAGCATCTAGAGGTCCATGGGCTTTCTGGAACACATGTCCCCCCCTCACATGTTTTACATGATAATACCCAAGATCTCTGACCATCAACAAGGTCAGAAAGTGTGTAAGGCTGATGAGAGATGCAGACCAAAACATCTGTAAGATCCTAGCTTGGGAAAGGCTACATTAGGATAATCTCACTCAGATGTGTGCTAGGAGAAACTTTTCCCAAAGTGATCCTGGCACTATGCTACAAAAGGGGAGATGGCTGTCTCTGGCAAAGCAGGTCCAAACTAGCACCTTTTAACTGAAAGTACAGAGATTCATGTATGTGTAATTGGATCACTGAGTGTGAGAGGTGGAATGTCCCTGTAAATGTACCCATGGGAGGCATCGGAGACTAGAGCTTTTTCAAGAAGGCATTGAGGATATACTCAGATGTGTGGTTATACACACATTCAGTGTTATTTTCTCAACTTGAAATGCAACTGATAAGTAATGCAGAGAGCGAGCAAAGCTAAAGATACTACAACTTTACCTCAGCAATAGACAGTTGACATGCTGATGTAAGATATAGTAAGTACACCTCTCTTTACGTGTGTATCTTAAAAATACAGTGTTCTTTCAGGTCTACACAGTTTTAGTTAAATATAAGGGAAATGTATGCTGTTCTCTTCACATTATTGTAAATAGTCCAGTAAAATAATTTCTTCATAAACTGAATATGTTTAGATACAACATTTAAACTAAATATACTAAATCAGATAAGCACTGCAAAATTTTCCAGCTCTACTTGAGACAGGTTGTCCAGGTCTAACACAATCCTCGTTTTTTCCTCTCCACAGATCACCATTATCTTTAAGTCGTACCAAGACTGTACAGATCAAAAGGTGTACCAGGCGGTGACTGACGATTTGCCAGCAGCTTTTGTAGATGGTACCACAAGTGGCGGTGATGGTGACACCAAAAGCTTGCGTATTGTGGAGCGAGTGAGCGGCAAATATGTGGAAATGCATGCCCGGTACATTGGGACTACTGTGTTTGTGCGCCAGGTCGGCCGCTACTTAACTCTGGCTATCCGCATGCCAAAAGAGCTAGCCATGGCCTATGAAGAGAGCCAAGACCTGCAGCTCTGTGTGAACGGCTGCCCCTCGAGCGAACGCATTGACGACAGTGGGCACCTTCCTTTGCCAGTCATGGGGCAGCTCCTTCCTCCCGGCGCCTCGAGTCAGACCCGGTCTGTGTACACGCTGGAGAGTGCCACAGCAAAATGCCATGAGAAGATGCTGTTGAAGGACATCTATTTTTACTCTTGCGTCTTTGATTTGCTCACCACTGGGGATGCCAATTTCACAGCTGCTGCCCATAGTGCCTTGCAGGACGTTGAGGCGCTGCACCCCAGGAAGGAGCGGTGGCACATCTTCCCCAGCAGTGGGGGTGTGTGCTGGGGGAGCAGGCTGTATCTTCATCTTGGACTCGTGTGTTTGATGCTTGTTGTGTTTTTGTAGGGTTTTTCTTTCCTGTTGTGGTTGAGAACAAAGGGTTTAAAATATATATTGTCATAATATATTGAGTAAAGAGTATATATGTATATACCATGTATATGAAGGGATGCTTTTTTTCCTGTCCTGGGACACCCAGTGGATGTACATATTGTGTTACTAATTTTTTTCCTTGTATGTTGGATGTAATATTCTTTTTTGATTTTTTTTTTTTTTGCTTTGCTTTGCAGTTGGTGAAATTTTATAATGTCCTTTCATCAGGACCTGATAGAAAGCACTTTATTTTTTATATATTAAATATTTATGTGTACCTAGGTAATATGTACAGCTTATATCTTTGTGTATATATACCATACCCAGTGCTCCCTCTAAGTATTATCTAGCTTAATCGACATACTGATGATCCTTCCCTATCCCCTTTCTCCTTTCTTTGGCCAGTTATGGTCTGACTTGGAATTTTGTACAGATTTGGGAAGAGCCAGCTCTTCCATTTGGATTAGCAGTGGGCAACTATTGGCCCTCCAGATTGTCCTGAACTACAGTTCCCATTGACTGTGCTGCCTGGGCAGACTTGATGGGACTTGTAATCCAAAGCTATCTGAAGGGCTGCAAGTTCCCCACCTTTGTCTGAACTTTGGGCCAGTAGTCTTTGTTTCATGGAAACAGAGATGTTCCTTTGTTGCTGACTCTCATGTTCACAGCAGTCAGAACTGCATCTTGTTTTTTCCCTGATGCAGATAATTTTTGCTTCCTTCTCCAAAGGACTACTTTTATGTGATTATTTTGTACTTGGGTTGTAACACACAAGCACAAAATTACACATGTTGCATTGATTTATATGAAGGGCACACATTATTGAAAATGGTGTCTTTCCTCCCACTTCCAAATATATGTGAGCAGGGCCCAAAACTTGGGGGATGTTTTGGATACAAACCTCTTAGTGTATATTGGTATATGGGTGTCTTCAAGTTGTTTGTATTAAATGTGTACCCTATTATAGTGGTAGACCTTATCTGGTTCATTTCTTTCTTTCCCCCATCTCCAATGTAGAAACCTGTCCATCCAAACTTAAGTTTGTTTTTTCCCTTTTGCTAGAAACCCTAAAATATTCTGAATGTTAGCATCCTGAATTGTCAAAAACAAAGGCAGAAAATCAAGATGTTCAGTAGCTGTGCAATGAGTTCAAATAACAAGGATGATGGCTCTCATTGTCTGATGGGAAGCAGGGGTAGCAACATGTGGCACTTTGAATGCTGTTAGACTTCAGTTCCCATTAACTCTTATTGTTGGGTCTGCTACCAGGTTTGCAGCAACAACATCTTGGAGAACTGTAGGTTACCTACCCCTGTTCTAGAGAAGGCTGGCATAATTGGGTCCCAGTGGTCAATTCAGTTTACCAGTTGTGTACCTTCCATAGGGCAGCCGTGTTAGTTTGTTATAACACACACAACACAAGAATCTTGTGATGTCTTTTAAATACCAGTGATCCTACTGTAGCCAAGATGTCTATGCTTTAATGGTGGGTTCTTGCATGAGTAGGGAATTGGACTTAGATGGCCCTTAGGGTTGCTTCAAAATCTATAGTTCCATGAACTGGAGGCCCTGTGATGAAGTCAGCTGCAGCTTGTGAAAATAGATGCCACAAAATTGTTTCTCTTTCCTCTTATATAACTTGGGAAATCATATGCCCACTTCATACTAGCAACGTTTTTTGTTGCAAAGTTAATATATTTCAAGTTAACTGGAAGATTCTGGGACTTCTGGTTCAGAAAAGATGACTTTTCAAGAACTGAGGCACCAGCCTTTTCAGTTCAAACAGAATGTGGAGAAAGATTGCTGGAATTAAGGCACAGGTATGGAAATCTGTGGTCTGTCCAGCTGTTGGACTCCAGTTCCCATCAGTCCCTGCCAGCATGGTCAGTGGTTAGGGATAATGGAAGCTCTGGCCCAGTGGTATTTAGAGGACTTTAGGTTTCTCACCCCTGGTTTAAGGTTGTAAGATCTTCTGCTACTCCTAGTGAGAAAAGAAAGGCACCAGTTTATGAATATACCCTGTTTCTTTGTCCTGTGCCCTGATAGTAGTTCATTAGATGAGGTTTGAGCAACTTGTGGCCCTCTGGATGTTGAACTACTGCCTCCATCAGGCCAAACCAACATTGCCAGTGGAGATATTGCAAACTGAAGTCTAGGAACATCTGGGGGGTGACCGGGTGACCATTTCTGGTCTCTAACTCAAGAGCACTGAGCTGTTTCCCTTGGAGAAAAGTTCTTCCAGCCCTTTTTAAATGGAAAGGTCATTTGAAGGTTGAAAATGGCACTGACCTTGTGCAAATTCTTCAGTCTGGCACAGAGCTGAGTCTTCTTCTCCAGTGTTTCTTGGGGTTTGAGCTCCCTGTCTCTATCTGTACTGTGCCACACCGTCAAGCTGAAACTGTGATTCCCTTGAGCTGCAGGAAAGCCTGTTTGGGAGTCAGCGTGGCTTGTGTATAAGTGCTAATTGGGATTAGATTGAGAGCTAGTGACATGTAGTGATTAAAAGAATGTTGATGAGAACTAGTTCGTAACCTTGGAACAAGGCCCTTCTGACAGTAAAATCAGCCTCTTGTTTGGTAGCTCTTTCAGAGATATTTAAAAAAACCCAAAGAAAGCCATCATAATTACAATTCATCTGACAGTACTTTGACTTAGTGATGGAAGTAAAGTAAATACACCCTTTTATAACTGTCAGTGCTGGAAATGCTTAAGCATAAGATGAAATGCTGGCCGTTCTATGAAGTCAAAATGGTGTCAGGCCTAGGCTCAGGTAGGATAGTGTGCTGAGCTTACCATTTAGTCTCATTTCCTTGTTGCATAAATTAATTCATACAGTCCTGAACTGTGTTGCTTCATTATTATTTTTTTAAAAAAAACTGCCTTTAATTCATAGTTGTGGAAACATAGAGTTTGAAGAGGAAAAACTTATCCCCCTACCCTTTAGTTTTGTATGGAGAGGAACATGATGATCTTAGAGTAGTTGGTTTTTTCCTTTTTTTGTGTGCCAAGTGGAAAGGTATTTGTGGAAGAAGTCTGGTAGACAAGTCTAGAGTTGTTAGCTGCAATGTGAGCCCATCGTAAACAACAGCTGCGTGCTAGCTAATTTCCTGTGTTCCCAAGCCCCAAAAGTATATATGTACGCTAATATCTAAATCATAAAGTCCAGAGATAAGTAATATTTCAGAAACGTTAGTACCTAGAATGTATCTCTCTCTCTTTCTTTTTTTTTCCTTTCTTTCTTTCTTTCTTTCTTTCTTTCTTTCTTTAAAATTAGTTTTTAATTTTCTTGGCCCTGCTGTGGGATTTCATGAGAAACTGTTATTTGCACATGTCGGCTCTTGAAGTCCCCCCACAGCCAAGAGAGAGATTTTGTTAATGCCAAACATATGGATAGTTTGAAGCTGGTGAGTGGTCTCTGGGGAGAGCTTATGCTTAGAGGGAACACTGGTTTTCACAGACACTCCAAATGAATGTCTCTCTCTGAAGGCTTCAAGCTGATTTTTATGCTTTGAGGAGGGGGGGAACCCACCCCATAGTGTCCCCCTTTTTTTAAAATTGTTGTTGAAAGGCCTTTTAGATGTGGTTCATGGATATACTAATAAGTATATGTTTGTGTAAAAAAAGAGAAAGAGGAAAAAAAGTGACTGTGCAGTGTATAAATATTTTAAATTATTATGATAGAAGAATAAAGTTACATACCATGCTGTGGAATGTTTGCATTGTGCTGTTACTGACCTCTAGTGGCTGCTTGTGTATGACAGCTGGAAGATCAGAAATGCAATTCACAGGCTTACAATGAGCATGGGCTTCATTGTTCTCAGATTGCATTTGCCAAAGTACCGTCTGCTTTCTGCATGTTAGGAATGTAGGCAGCTGCCTTTATTCTGAGTCAGATCATTGCTGTTGAGACAGACTGGCAGTGTGGCTTGCTGGAGTTTCAAACAGGAGGCTCCTCCACTCCTGTTTGAGAGATAACCAAAGGCTGAGCCTGTTATGAACATAGGCTGAGTTCACTGGTACTGAGCTGTAGTTCTTCCTTTTATTAGCAGCCACTTGTAATCACCAGTTGCATCAGACCCTTGGTTGATTTGTAAGGAAATATACACTGGATTCTGTCATGGGCTTGGAGGATGTTGCTTTTTTGGACTACAACTACCGGAATCCCAGTTCTGAGAACTGCAGCTCCAGCAGGCTCTTGATTGCACAGTGGTAACAACTTCTAAGTCCTGGACTGCAGCTGCAGCAATCCTAAAGCAAAGTTACTAAAGAAATAAGTACAATGGACATTCATAGGACTTGGATTCATGCAAAGCTGTCATAAAGCAGTGTCTTCTTGGAGATGGGGTATACGGTCCACTGCAATTACGATAACCATGACTTTGTATGTAGAGCAATCAGATATGCAATCCCTAACTCAGGCAGGACCTGCCCAGCAACTACCACTTCCTAGGACAAGCTCTGTGAGGCCAAGCCTCAACAAGAGCTTCTGGCTTGGGAGAGCCGATCTTAATACTCCCATCAGTTTCAGTAAAGTGAAATGTGGTTTGGCTGATACAGTTGGCTTTGCAGCAGGCTATGCTAGCTGGATATTCTGGGAGCTGAAATCCATAAAGTAATTTTATAACATTTTGAGCTCACTTAACTCTTTTTTTCCTCTTGGCACCAAAGAAAGAATTTTATTTGCCCCTAATTTTAAGATACTGTGTTGTGAAGTTGTGTGCCTTCAGATCACTTCCAACTTATTGAAACTCTAAGATGAACCTCCCATGGGCTTTTCTGGGGCTGTGTGCGTGTGAGACACACCCAAGGTCACCCAGTGGGTTTCTATGGACAAGCAGGAAATTGAAACCCTGGTCTCCAGGGCAATAGTCCAAAACTCAAGGCACTACACCATGCTAAGACATTCCTCCCCTACTCAAAAAAACTCTTTGGCCTTTTTACTGTTTTTAGGCTGGTGTACTGGTTTTTAAAAGCATACTTACTGTTATTATGTCCCTTCAAGTTGACTTATGGCAATCTTAAAATGCAGCTATCATGGGGTTTTCTTGGCAAGATTTGTTCAAGGGGGAAAGAGTGCCATTGTCTTCTTCTGAGGCTGAGAGGACTGTGACTTGTCACCCAGTGAGTTTCCATGGCCAAGCAAAGATTTGAATCTTATTCAGTAGAGTCATAGGCCATTTCTGCACGAGTCTGTTCTAGCACGATGATTCCACTTTCAACCTCCTATGGAATCCTGGGGTTTGCAGTTTCGGGAGGGGCCAATTGGCCCCTCCTGAAACTGCAAACCCCAGGATTTCATAGGAGGTTGAAAGTGGAATCATTGCGCTAGAACAGACTCGTGCGGAAATGGCCGTAGTCCAACGCTCAATTACTAGGCCGTGCTGGCTCTAAACCGTTTTACTAGTTTGTTACTGTTCATTTTAAATCCTGTAAGAGTGTTTAGGTTTTTCCTTTAAATGATACATTGCATTTCTTTAACAAACTAATCAAAATCAAAACCAACCAAAAATCTTTGGATGACACTGTGTGACTATCACTGAATAATACGGGAGACTATCCAGGAGATCCTGCAATCTGTAAGAACTGGGAGAAGTCCACATTTTCTAGCTGAGTGGATTGCAGATCATGGTTTTAGAGCCATAGGCCATTCCATTATACAGTACTATACATGAAAAGAGATTGGGTAAAGAAGGAAAGAAATGCTGAATGGACGATTCTGGGAGTCATATACATCTAAAAACATTTTGCAACGGGCTGGAGGGACTGTCACATGGAACACGTGGCAAATCATTCTACCTGCATCCAACGTACTTCAGTCCCAATCCAGTATTATGAGAATGTGGATACCCAAGGCTAAAGTATGTTTCACTTTTTTTAAGGAAGAAAAATAAATATGAAACAGTCACAAGTGAGCAACTTGTATGCTATGCAACAAGTTTCCAGCCAATGTTCAGAAAATACCTTAAAAATGGGTTTCGTCACTATCGGGATACCCTGATGAAGAGGATCCGAGACCAGTGATTTCTCAGTTTGGAGTTTATTCTGCACATGGGCATTTTCTGTACAGATTTTTTTTTTTTGGCAGAGGGGCACCACAGTATATTCAAATGTTTCTCAGGAATTGCAGTTTTCAACATGTTTATAAACATTTACTCCCCTAGTGGCAAACTCCATTACTTTTAAGAGAGTACAATTTCATTTAGAATAGACTGAATACTCTCTTAAGTCGCCATCAGAAGTACTCACCCTGTCTGGACTGAACATTAGTTTGTTGTTTGGCACCACAGATAGTTCAAGAAAACAAGCTACCTCATCACCGGCAACTTGTGAAAGCAATTCTCCAGGGTTGCAGTTTTTTGCCTAGTTATATCTGGGGATGCAAGGTGGTCTCCCATCCAAATACCAAAGATGCAGATAAAATTGAGACCATCTTCTCTTATACATAATGCTACCTTAACTACACACTTAATGATTAGCTGGATGATTGGAAGGAAACTGCTGAAAATGCCAGTGCAGCACAATTGGCTATGTAGTGGTTACATCTTCTGTGGCAAAATGCAGCTGATGCAGTATAGCTTTTCAGTTGAGAGTGGCAAACCGTATCCTTACTTTAGAAATTACTGTGAAGTATGTATTGGAATGTTAGTTCAAACAGTTTAAAGCAGTGCAACAAAATGCAGACCCATCCCAGAAATACAACAAAATGCCAAGGACAAACAATGGGAGGTCATGCCATTTTGGCTGCAACATAGTCAATACTCTCAAGAAGCCTTTCTCAAACTTTTCAGAATCATGGTGGAAGAATTTATTTCGTTCTTTTTTCGCTGCCAACCACTGTGAATGCAGTCCCCAGCCCATATGTTCAGAAAATATATGCAGCATACCCAAAGGATTAATGGACTAAGTAAAATTGAATAAGATACTTTAGCAGGATTACAGCTCTGTAATGACCTGTGAGAAACCATGGAAATAGTTTTTAAAAGACCAGTATCACAAGAGGCAATATCCTTCTTGTTAAACTATTTTGCGCTGGTATTAGTTCCTTATGTTCCCAAAATATTAGTAATTATTTTAGCAGCATTTTAAATGTACAATGTGCTTTACAGACCTTCCATTTTACAAGTATGATCTGAAGATAGAAGTTCGAAATGGGTCCATAGATAAAAGATATGAATGCATTCCTCCTAGAGACAAATTGAACACTTCATTACAAAATTATCAGTTTTCCAGAAGGGAGAAAAAAACAAAACTGTTGTTCAGGCCTCTGTATTTACAACAGAATGTTGACTTCTGTGGTGTAGCCCTCTGTACTCCAGGGCAGAAGTAGCAGATTATTCATATAGTTGATGCAATAGATGTGTTCTGGAAGAAGTCAACACTTTCAATCCAAGAACAGGCCATTGGATATACTTACTAGACAAAGGAATGCACAGTAATCCAGGTAGGGGCCATACAAATGCAGAAATGGGGTACTGGATTCTATAGAGAGAATGTACTGCTGAGAATGTACTGAAATATAAATATCTCTGTTGGATCAATGTTCTAGTTCATTTTTTTAAAAACTAAAACATTTAGTTGGAAAATACATATCCAGGATTAATACAATGAATCCTAATCCACTTTCTTCTTCATTTTAGCTTGAATATAGACGTGGATGAGCACAGCATTCTGAGGGTGAATTTGCTCCCCCAGGACTTTCCAGGGACTGCACAGACTGCCAACAAAACAAAACTAGAAATTTTTCTATGATTTGTTTTGATATGCATTTTTAATAGCATTTTTCAGCATTTGGGTACCTTCAACTTACGAAAGGTGAATAGTTGCTCCTCAAGGCTTCTAGGAAAGGCAATTTACTCTTTTTCCACTAGGAAAAGGGCTATTTGAATAGGCTGAAAATCAGAAAGCACCCTTGGAGGTCACAAGTTTCCCTAGGACACACTTTGCTCATCCTTGTGATAGCAGCTACTTGGCTTCTTTTTCCCCCTTTCAAATCCAGATAAACTATGGGAATTAACACAATAAGCATAGAAGTGAACACTGTACTTAAGAAAGGGTTCAGTTCAAGAGTTACTGAAATTATTGACATGACTTCAATTTAAAAGGGGGTTGGGAAATATGTGGCTTTCCAGACAATGAATGCCAAATCTCATCCTTCCTAATCAGTGCGGGCAATGGGAAGGAAAGATACTAGAGCATCGACATCTGGAAAGCTGACATCTAACCGCCTACTTCACAAATTCATTACAACAATTATGTTTTAATGTAAGTCATCCAATTACTTGCAAACAGAATCCAATAACTGATGTACAATTAGAAATGATAGTATTGCTTGATAAACAAGTTTCAGAGAGAATATTTTAAAACTAGGATATGGTATAAAATGTAAAAATCAGCTAGTGCCTTGGCTCTGGATGCATTTCCAAGTTGGCTTCCAGAGCTCTGAACAAAGTCCTATCGTCGGGGAACAGCTGAAAAAGAAAACTAACAATGTAGAGGCATTGTACCTAAGTGTATTTCATAACATAGGCCTTAACCACATAAATTGTCATGTTTAATAGCCTTTCTAAAATGTATAGTTCCATAAAGGTAGTGCAATTGTGATGACAATGGCCAAGATTTTGCATAGATGTAGCAACAATCCATTTCCTGATCCAAATCCCCTGACAGCAGGTCTCTGCTGCTGTTCCTTGCACTGGAACTCACTGGGATAGTGGTGGCGGTGGTTGTGCTGGATGTGTCATCTTTTTGCACCCTTCTCACCAGCGCTGCAAAACTCCTTTGGTTAATATGGCTGCCTGGCTTCTAAGGTGGCTTTGGAGAGTATTTATGATAGTGGCAGCGATGCCACTATCATAAATGTGACCAGCTGAACACATGAGGTTCTAAGTCTGGTAAATACTTAAACACTGAGCAAGATGCCAAGCAATGTTTTGAATGCTGATGAAAATAAACTGTAGTTACTGTGTGCATTTCCACCTTGTGGTGCAATCCTGGGTGTCTAAGAGCCCACGGGATGGAGCAGATCTTCATGTCCGCTTGCACACAGAGAAACAACGATCAGACATTCTAAGTCCCTTTGTGGATATAGAAATGTCTGCCACTCTTGTGGCATCAACAGCAGTAACTGCAGATCAAGAGTCTCGGGACAGAACAGCTGGGATCTCCAAAACCTTTCTGTTCCCCATCCTGGGATATCCCAGAGCAGTGGCAGCTAGCATACCCATCTTCAGTCCATTCTCAACAAGGCTTTGGATTTGTCATCATGGATTTTTCTCTCCACATTCTCACCAGATTACGTTAGATTTGTTTATGGTATAAAAACAAAGTATTCCAAAATCCATCAAGACTAATCAAACCTAGGTTCTCCAACTATAAAATTTTAACACAATATAGTTTTAGTTTTAACCAAGTCACCCAATAATTTAACTATAATATAACTGTAATATCTCATTACAAACCACTGGTAAAGAGGTTCTGTTTTCTCATGCTTATATTCTGAACAATGAATCCACCAGATATTTTATTTTCAAGATGTTTTTCCACAACTAATCAAGACAAGGTGACTTAGGAAGGAAACCTTCAAGAGGGGAAGCTCATTTAATTAATTTACAATAATTTACAGCCATTTTGTAAAAAGGCATTGCAACTGATCAAACTGGAGAATGCCTGGCTATTTTACAATTATAGGTACAGAATTTAAATATTCAAGCTTGTGATGAAAAAGCGGCAAGATGGTCGCAGTGTACAATGTAAACAAATAGCTTTGGAAAGTGAACAAAGTCCTTGAAACCTTGTTTTGTTTTATTTTTTTTATAAAAAAAATCCTCTTGATTCTTTCCCGAAATATGATCACAGATTAAAATGTGAATGATCATCTACAAACATAATTTAAATTGTACTCAGGATAAAACCACTTTGACAAGGAGTTTAGATTAAGATCCAGTCTGAGTGGGGCAGTGTTGAGGTCCCTGTAAAAAGTAAACATCTTTTATTTCTTAAAAAAACGTGCTACAACATTTGCAGCACAGTGCAGCATTAAAACTTTTAAATACAAAAATATTTCTTCTTTTGTTGGGATAATAGATTTAGCATATTGGAAAGTAATAACAATACTGCTACTCATAGCACATCCGGTCCGTGTCTTTCAAGTCATGTAAGGCAATTGCTGTGTTAGTTTATTGTTTATGGCTAAAAAAAGTCCAGGAAATGTTAGTCTTTGCTATGTTTTTCGGCTACTCCACATATGTTCTGGTGTACTTTTGTGATCTGTTGAATGTTCAAATGGAGATCTGTGTCCTAATGGAGATCGTGAATCATACGGAGACCTCTGATCTAATGGTGACCTGGGGCCACTACTGGAAGCTCTGTGGTCCATTTGCCAGTCTGAGTGATACCTATAATCCCTTGAAGATTTATGATGGCTGTAGTCTGAACTGGATCGATGATCTAAGGGTATCCGATGATCTGAGTGCAATCGACTGTCTTTTAACCCTCCTTCCAGGCTTGACCTATGATCTCTATTCCTGTGGTCATCTAGTTTTCTATGTTTAGCATCACTGTAGTATCTGAAAAAGAAAAAAAATGTAATACTAGTGGACGCAAACTTAAAACACTACATGTTCTGGGATGTGCATCAGCAATTATTTCTTTTTAAAAAATATTTAGCTTCCTTAAAGTAAAACTAACTCAAAGAGACAACTTCTGCTCTCTACTAAAAGGTTTTTTTTGCTGTATATATTTCCCTATTTGTATAAATCTCTACCACATATGGTTGATTCCCTTCTATTACATAATTATGTGAGTGAAAACACATCTCAGTTTCAGCACTTGAACTGGACTACGGGTTCAGCTCAGCAGTACAGTAACCTATTATTACATCAAACTGAGTGATCTGATATTTATAATGTGAGACAGAGAAAACTGTCAGAGACCTGGGTATGTTTGTAACTTTTCAGGGCTTAAAAAAAACTGGTAGCAGGGCAGTAGAGCTAGTGTAGAGGGAAACAGGTACTATCCTGATCCTATTCATTTTGCCCTTCTCCACCCCAAAGGTCTTACTGTTAAAGGAAAAGAAACCAGATAGACTCGACACTTTTAACATATCTGTTTTTCCACTTACTTCAACCAACATTTTAAAAGCTCAAAGACCTATTTGTTTCATTAATAATTATGGACAAATATGATGAAATACTGGGAAAAGCAGGGTTGAATGGATGAATGCCAGTAAACTCACCTGTTATCCTGTTTATAATGCTCCCATTCCCTATGATCTTTCCCATTACTGAAGGAAGAATAAGACCTTTTCCTAGAATCACTTTTTTTATAAGCATCTCCATGAAGTCTGTCTTTGTGATGATCATGATATTGTGATAAGTGCCTGTCAGATGAATAACTGTCTCTGCTACTATCATCGTGATTTGTGTTCTCTTTCAGCCGTTCCACATCTGCTTAAACAGAAACACAGAGGTTTGTTAGCTATAAATATTTAGGCAGTCAAAACTGCTAACAAAACAAATGGGCCAGCATGCAAGATTACGAAATTCAATTCACAGAAAAGCTTTCTTTAGAAGCAGGGAAAATCAAATATTGAAAGCAAATATAGGGTAGTCAAGAGTTTCAATAAAAGGAAAAATGATCTGAAA
Organism: Ctenosaura bakeri; assembly: GCA_948474755.1. Lineage (NCBI taxonomy): Eukaryota > Metazoa > Chordata > Lepidosauria > Squamata > Iguanidae > Ctenosaura > Ctenosaura bakeri. The sequence goes on along the minus strand of CAOLHI010001341.1, from coordinate 321,349 downwards.
AATGATATAAGGAATTAATTTGTCTCCCATCCTTAATACTTCACATTTTCAGTAACTTAGAAACTGACCATAGATCCTGTAGTCCAAAAAGACTGTTTGCATTATTATACTGGCTTCTCTCACTAATACATCAACATATGTATTGGATTTGGAATACTGCACACAAAATCTATATGGAAATCATCTGCTTAGCTAATAAGCATTCAAACCAGAGCTTCTTACCTGGATTTCTGATCAAATGTGTGTTCATATTACTGCTGATATTCTGGTCATTATGCTGCTGAAATAAATGGGGAAACATTTACTCTGGCTTAATTTATTAATAGTCTGACTAAAATTCATTTCATGAAAGAGCTTTTTTTTTTCTTTTAAAAAAACAGATGGTAGTTGACCCCTCAGGATTACTTTGTACTATATTAACAGAAATTCACACATTGTAACACACTTTTAAAAAGCTATTACCTGAGTTTCCTGACGTTTTTTAATTGCATGTTTGTACAACTTGTGTAGTTTCCTGGCATCAAATTCTGTGAATTTGGAAACAAAAATCCAGAGATTTCTAGAATTGGAGAGAAGAAAGTGATTTAGATTTCCATTCTTATGAAATGCTTTCTGATTCTCTGAACCTATACTAGGCCTTCAGCACTTGTTAACTGCCATCAAGCTGGCTTCTATTTTTGGTGACCCTATGAATAAGACACTTTCAAGCCATACTGTTATTAACAGCCCTGCTGCAGTTTTGCAGACTCAAACTCTGGAACAGTCAGCCCTCCACATCCACTAGGGTTAGAGGTGCAGGACCCTCACAAAAGTGGAAAAGTCACAAATATCAAACTGTGTGTGTGTATATCTGTGGGATGAGGGCTGAGGCATGGTGGGGCGAGTGGGCATCCATGGTCTAAATCAGCTCAAGGAAAGGAGAGGGAAAGGGGGTGGGTCAGCATAGTGGCCCTCTCTCTTGCTCATCTCTTTCCTTGGGTGTGGGGGAGGCATCAAGAGATTTGTGGTGCTGAGAAATCAGGCTATGATCTGTCTTTAGCTGGTGGTGGTGGTGGTGGAGGACAAGAGGCAGATTTTTAAAGGGCCCATCAGAGCCACTGAGAAGGAAGGTTCTCCTAGAAAAGAAATGCTTGAGGTGGTGGGGATTGGAGAAACTCGCAAACAAATCCATGAGAATCAAATCTGCAAATGTAGAGGGCTGACTGTATTACACTTGTATTTTTTATTAGATATTGTTGTTTTAGAATGATTCATATTGTATTAAAAATCAAAATAATCAACTAAAAACTATTTTTTAATAAGTGCACAAACATAGGAAATGCACACACACAGGAAGATAAAGTTCAAATTGTGTGAAGAGTATTTTCTTTTAACATCTATGTGATATAATGGAGTGAAGGCTCCATCTAGTGGCTATACATGGTACTATGATAAACAGCTGTGTGGCTTCTGTGGGTTTTTTGTCAGACGATGTCATTCAGCTGTCACCTCATGAGAGAGTCTTACAGAACATATGTGCATTGTAAAAGAGTGTTTATATTTTCTGCATTCTAGGTTTACTCTCCTTTTATCAAACCAACCGAAAAGTATAAGGAAAAAAATATGAACAAAGAGGTGGGTTATCAAAAACATGAGCCAGATAGTTAATCACTCTGTATTTTTATCATAGGTATCAGAGATGTATAGTTGAACCTTGCTGAGATAGCTACAGTGAGGTACTGAACACATAACCTAAGTTAGAATTGATTTCTATGGCTCTTCCTCCCTATTATTGTAAAGGTTACAAATGTTTCTTAACTCTCATTTAGGCTTCTTTCTTTTAAACCCAACTTCCATTTAATGTCCTAATCTAGCCTTTTCTGACCTCCGCAGCTGTTTTTCTACTTTGGGGGGGGGAGTACCCAGTACAACTGCAACAGGTTTACTGGGGCAATTTTTCTCCCAGTCTGTTTTTGTCTGTTCAAAAAGGAAGGAAAGAAGGATCTCTAACATGGCAAATGGCTTAAATTTGGGAGCAATGTTTACAGTTTCTCAGGTAGCAATGTCATAATATGCTAATCTTGCAGGTCTAGTGCTGTGTAATTCTAAAAAAACCTGTGACTCTCAGGGACTAAAATGTTCTGTCTCGATGGATACAGATTAATTCTTCTCAGCAAGATTTATTACCACACAAAGGTCTGAATTACACATAACAAGCAGTGCTGGTATTCTTTTTTTCCCCTCTGATTTTTCTCCCCTGCAATTGGACATCACCAAAGGTGTTGGTCAAAGAGGAATGGTGTGGGACAAATGATTGGCAGCCTTCTCACCCACACCTTCACTCAAAAAGTCTAGTCTCACAGGGTTGCTTTTATTGATACTCACTCTCTCTCAGTGTGTGTGCATGTGTGTGCGCACGCGCAAAACAACTGCAATACTTGTAATGCCTGTTGGACAGCTGCAGCCATGGTGCATCCCTGTGTGACTCTTTGGCCATTTCCATGCTAGACTGTTATAGCGTGATTATTCCACTTTCAACATCCTATGGAGTCCTGGGGTTTCCAGTTTAGGGAGGGACCTTTGAGGATCCTCCCTAAACTGCAAACCCCAGGACTCCATAGGATGTTGAAAGTGGAATGATCACACTATAACAGTCTAGTGCGGAAATGGCCTTGTGTGGTTTTTTGGAACTTTGATGTTTTAAAAGCAAAGGGCTTTTCAAAGTAAATGATTTAAATAGTTTTCATCATATAGACAGTTTAACATGATTTTAACCCCAACTTTTTGGGTAGTTTTAGCTTTATGTGTTTTTACTTGTAACTACTTTTATTCAGTAAGCCACTCTGAGTCCCTATTTTGGAGAAAAATTGTAGAAATAAAGCATAAATGGGTATAAATAAAGGAACAGAACAAAATAGAGACTGAGGGGCCACCATAAACTTGTCCAGACCTCTCCCCCCAAAAAACACTGCAAATCTAGTGCTACACCAGTGCTGGGATAGCAATCTTAAGTTGGGTCTGGGGGTGGGGGGAGGGATGAGATCCCTGGGATCAGAAGGAAGCTGAAGCTTCTCCATTGCTGGCAAACTGTGCCTTTATATGGTTATTTGAGTACTCCCACTGACCCACCACTACCTGACATAGTAATTACATGTGAGTCTACTTACTTTCTCCACTGTTTGATTTGTTCTGGATTTGCATATTCCTTTAGACACTCAGTTATGTGATCTCCTATTTTGATAAGGCATTGTCTAGTATGTTCCAGTTGTTCTCTTTCTGAAAGACCTTTCTCTGGTCTATCCAGCTGCTTCAAGGCTGCTTTGACAGGCCTCATTCTTTCTTTGCACTGTAAAAACAATAAAATATTCAGAAAAGGGAGCTTGAATTTGGTTCAATGACATTTTCAAACACAGTGAATGTCAACAACATTAAGACACTTTTGCTGCTTTCTTTTACGGCATCTTTTCTATTATGTAAATTAAACACCATTTTAAAGTTTATGTGAACATCACACTTAAAATATTTAAATCTTTGTCCTGCATAAATTCACCACATTATTCATAAACATCAATAAAAATTACTGAGACTTTAAGACATTACCAACTCTTCTGTTCATTAAAATAACCTAGAACAGGGTCCTTGATACTTCCAGTGCCATAAGCACATTTTTTTTAAGTTCTGAAGGTCTTGTGATCATCTTAGCAAAATAGCTGCCATGGGGGTCTGGCTAATTACAAAATTAACTACTGCAAGATATCATTTTTATTAAAGTATGGCAAACTGATAACCTTAAAAGAAATTGATGAAGCATCTGATTACAAAGGAAAAATGGTGGGTGGGTCTGAGTCCTAAAACATAAAATCATTTCTGCTTCAACAAACCACCCAAATTCCAAAAAGGGATCAATTCTCCACACCAACACTTTGTCTCTCTCCTTTTCTCTTTGGGGACTAGCAAACTGTCCTCAAATGTATCCTGTTCTTTCTCTGACTCTCTTTTGGAAAATGCAAACACATGACCCTATTTCAGATTAGGACCACAGGAGAGGGCAAAGGGCTATCTATTCCCTACATTAGTTTTCCAATTAAGAGCAGGAACATTATGACTTGCTTTTCTATGAAAAGATGCGTGTTTCCTTTATCTCACCCAGATCCATATGATCCAGATGTATAGTGAGCCCACTTTGCAGAACTTTCAAGTAAATTTGCATATGTTTACAGCCTGGCAGCAGAATCCTTGTCTATGAACAAGTAAACCCCATGAGTTCCAAAAGGACTTGCTCGTAGTTAGTTGTATACAGCAGGGGAGGGGAACCCCTGGTTAGCAGACCTAATTTGTCCATCCCTATTTTGTCCTAATTTGTCTAATCCCTCCCACTGGAAAGAGCAAAATCCATGCTATTTCCTGTCAGGGATTAGAAAGAACAGGTTGCTTACCTGTAACTGTGGTTCTTCGAGTGGTCATCTGTGCCATCATACACTAGGAGCTTTAGCGCCTGCGCGGTAGCGTTCGGAAACTTCTAGAGCTTGTTCGCTTGGCGGGAACCCCTCCCCCACGCCGGTACTGCGCATGCTCCTCCCGCCGAGCAACGGTCTCTCCTCAGTTCTGTCGTCCGCCGTAGAACCTACAGGGACCTGAGAAAGAGGGGAGGAAGGGCGGGTGTGTATGATGGCACAGATGACCACTCGAAGAACCACAGTTACAGGTAAGCAACCTGTTCTTCTTCTTCGTGGTCTCTGTGCCTTCATACACTAGGAGACTGTGTAGCTTACCGGTCGGACGGCGGGTCAGGTCCTACAGCACGGAAGCCAACACCTCACGTCCAAACCGGGCATCTCTGCGCGACCGGCAGTCGAGCCTGTAGTGGCGCACGAAGGTCGATGGTTGGGACCAGGTCGCCACACGGCAGAGTTCATGCAGGTCAACTCCTCGCAGGAGGGCCGCAGAAGTAGCCACAGCTCTGGTGGAGTGGGCTCGAAGCAGGACTGGCGGAGGCTTCCTCGCGAGCTCATACGCCAGTTCAATAGTCCTCACCACCCACTTGGAGAAGCGCTGGGTGGACACTTTTAGGCCCTTCCGACGTCGCCCATAGCAAACAAAGAGATGCGGCGTCTGCCGGAAGGAAGCAGTCCTGTCCTTGTAGAAAGCCAATGCCCGACGCACGTCCAGGGAGTGGAGGGACCGCTCCAACGGTGTCGTCGGGTTCGGGAAAAGGCAGGCAGGATGATGTCCTGGTTGAGATGGAAACTGGACACCACCTTTGGCAGGAACGAGATGTCAGGTCTCAGGACCACCTTGTCCCTGTGGAAGACCGTGAAGGGCTCATCGGAACGAAGAGCTGTGATCTCACCCGCTCGCCTCGCTGAGGTCACCGCCACCAGGAAGGCAGTTTTCATTGTCAGGAGCCTGTCATCCGAGGTCGCCATCGGCTCGAAGGGCGGCTTCGTCAGCTGCGAGAGCACCAGCGAGAGGGACCACGGCGGTAGCGGCGGCGATACCGGCGGGTAGAGATGATGAAGTCCTTTCAGGAACCGCTTAACGGTATCGTTCCTGAAGAAGGCCGAGCAGCAGATCGTGGCGGTTGGTATGCCACGATCGCGGAGAGATAGACCTTCAGGGATGGAAACGCCAGGCCCTGTTGCCGGAGGTGCAGGAGGAAGTGCAGGACGGTCGAGAGCCCCGCGGGCGATACCGGCTCACTCCTCTCGTTAGCGAAGGTCAGGAAGCGTCGCCACTTGTATTGATAGTTGCGACGGGTGGATTCCTTCCTGGCCGCGACGAGGACGGTACCGAGCACGGGATCGTCTAGTGCGATATCCTCCAGGCATGGAGGGCCAGGCGTGGCAGGTCCGGATGGAGGACTCGGCCGTCGGAGTGGGAGAGCAGGTCCGGTGTCGGTGGCAACCGGAGCAGGTCGTCTCGTGCGGCTTGTAGCAGGGGTGCGAACCAATGTTGCCTCGGCCAGTACGGGGCTACTAGGATCGCGTCGGCTCGGTCGGCGAGGATCTTCGATATCGTCCGGCCGAGCAGCAGGAACGGCGGGAACGCGTAGAGGAGTTCCCCGGTCCACGGAAACTGGAAAGCGTCCCCGATGGAGGCACGATCGTGGCCCGCTCTGGAACAGAATCGGCGACACTTCGCGTTTTCCCTGGTCGCGAAGAGGTCGATCGATGGTTCGCCCCAGCGGTCCCGAATCAGTCTGAACGCCTCTCCGGAGAGAGACCATTCGTGATGGGATGAGGTGTCCCTGCTGAGGGCGTCTGCCGTGGTGTTCTCCTGCCCGGCCAGGTGAACCGCCACGGGATGCGTGTGCAGGCGAATGCACCATTCCCACAGGTCGAGCGCGATGTCGAGCAGGGTCGTGGAATGAGTCCCACCTTGTCTGTTGATGTAGCAGACGGCGGTGGTGTTGTCCGTCAGAATCAGGACCGTGCGCCCCGCCACGGCATGGCGGAACGCCCGTAGGGCTTTCCAGACGGCGAGCAGCTCCAGCGCGTTGATATGGAGAGCGGTCTCGTCGTCGGTCCATCCGTCGCGGACTCTGAGATCGCCGCAGTGGGCACCCCATCCATACAGGGAGGCGTCGGTCGTTACCGTCACCTTCGGTGTCGGCTGTTGGAAAGGCATCCCTGACATGAGATTGCGTCGCGACTGCCACCATCGGAGGGATGAGCGGACGTCTCCCGGCAGCTGCAGTCGGAGTGTCTGTTCGTCTCGCAGGGGGTCGAATATGCGGACGAACCAGTGTTGAAGAGGTCTTGCTCTCAGCCTGGCGAGATATGTCACAGCGGTCGTCGCAGCCATGTAGCCCAAGAGCTGCTGGACGCTTCTCGCAGACAGCGTCGGGGCCGTACGAGCGTGAGCAGCGGCCCGGATCAAGGTTTGGGCTCGAGACTCTGGTAGGTACGCCCTGGCGGAGGTCGAGTCGAGCGTCGCCCCGATGAAGTCCAAGATCCTCGCCGGCTCGAGGTGGGACTTCTTCGGATTCACTCGTAGACCAAGGCGGGTCAGGAGTGACAACGTCATGTGGACGTCGTGGTAAAGTCTCTGTTTGCAGGACGCCACCAACAGCCAATCGTCGAGGTAGGGGAAGACGGAAGCGCCCTTCGTCCGCAGGTAGGATACCACCGGGGCCATGCACTTGGTGAAGACCCTTGGGGCAGTCGAGAGTCCGAACGGCAGCACCTTGTACTGGTAACAGGTGTCGTCGACTGCGAAGCGGAGGTACCGTCTGTGCTGCGGGCGAATGGCGATATGGAAGTATGCGTCTCGGAGATCGATGGAGGCGAACCAGTCCCCTCGATGTAGAAGGGTAGGATCGACGGTATCGTGACCATCTTGAACCTTTTGGGGCGGATGTAGTAGTTCACCCCTCTGAGGTCTAGGATCGGCCGGAGGGTACCGTCGGCTTTCGGTACCGTGAAGTACCTGGAGAAGAAGCCGGTGGTCTTGGCCTCTTGCGGGAGCCGCTCGATCGCCCCTTTCTGGAGGAGGGATTGGATCTCTTCCAGGAGGGCCGGACTCGACGGCGTGGAGTAGTAAACGCCGCGAGGAGGAATATCGAGAAACTCGATGGCGTAGCCAAGACGGACGATGGAAAGCACCCAAGAGTCCGTAGTGACATACTGCCACTCCGCTAGGTGTCGAGCGAGAGTCGGTCGGTCTCCGAGCGCTGATGGTAGGCTGAAGAGTGGGTATTGGTGGGTCCTGCCAGGCACGTCAAAACCGAGACTTTGTCTCGGAGGAGGACTTCTTCGACGAAGCCGGGCGCCGCCTAATCGTGCGTCTGGCCGATGAGCCGGAGGACGGTCTCGACTGTCCAGACTGCGCCGAACGCTGGAACGACGAGGTGGAGGATCGTCGCCAGGATGGGCGGAAGGTGGAGGCCCTGCGGGCCTGCGTGGCCGGCTGCAGCCCGATCTTTTTTGCGGTCAGTCTCGCCTTGACGAGATTGTCCAAAGCTTCGTCTGTGGACGAATTGAATAGGCCTTCACCGTCGAAGGGGAGATCTTCAATCCTCCTTCTGGTGTCCTCCTGGATGTCGGCCGGTCGCAGCCAAGCATGGCGGCGGAGGCCGACGGATCCCGCCATGACCCGGGAGGCGATCTCCACTGCGTGCCGGGAGGAGGCCATCTGGTGCCGAGCGATGGAGATAGCCTCATTGAAGATCACGGAGGAGGCTTGGCGGATGTCCTCCGGTACCGCCTCCATCGCCGGTTGCAGGCGATCGAGCACTTTCTTCAGGTATGCCGCGAGGCAAGCCTGAGTGTTGGACAGCCTGATCTGCAAGGAGGCAGCTGAATAGAACCTCCTTGCGTAGGCGTCCAACTTCCTGCCCTCTTTGTCCGGCGGGGTGGTGTGTTGCCTGCCGGAGCCCTTCGTCTGCGCGGACTCGACGACCACAGAGTTCGGTGCAGGGTGATTAATAGATAACCAGCGTTATCCTTCTGCACCCTGTAGAGGTGTTCTAACCGCTGCGGTATCGGCTGAGCCGAGGCCGGTCTATCCCAGGCGGCCTTCACCAGTCTGGATACCCGGGGCAGGAGAGGCAGCGGGGCCGTGGAAGGTCGCTTCTCCTCGAAAACGGAGAAGGCTGGATCGTCATCCTCCGGCTCCGCATCGGCGATCTTAAGGCCGAGGGTAGTGGCCATGCGGAGCAGCATCGCAGAGAACTGGTGGACGTCCTCTGGAGCAGAATCTGGGATCGGGTCCCCGAATCCCAACGGAGGAGACTCCTGGGAGGCCGCCTCAGACACCTCTGACTCCGCACTCGAGTCGTACGACTCCGAGCTCGGTGAGTCCTCTCGCCGCTCGCTTTCCGGCTCCTTCGTAGTCGCCGCAGGTGTTGCCTTCCTAGGCTTCTCCGCAGCCGGGGCGGTGGTAGCAGCAGCGTCCCGCTTGGGATGGCTGACTACTGACTTCACCCTCTTGGTGGTGACCGGGGTAGTCTGGCTGGCTGACGTCGTCGTAGCCCGCTCAGTCACCACCGACTCCATAGGGCGCGTCGCCGTTGCCGTGACCCTAGGAGGTGGCGATATCGCCCGATACCGTGGTGAAGGCTCCCTCGCCCTATGATATCGAGGGGAGGGAGAGCGGCTGAAGGAGCGGCGGTCCGACGGAGATCGGCTTCGGCGTCGACGGTACCGAGCCTCGTCCCCTCTAGGCGAGCGCGATTCGCGCTGTCGACGAGGTGACCGGGACCTCCGGAAGGTCTCCCAGCGACTCGGGCCACGATGGTACCGATCCCGGTACGATGGCGAATGCGACCGATAGGAGGCCGGGCGCTCTCTCCATTCAGATTCCCTCGCGTACCTGGCCACGTAGGACGCCGAGGTGTATCTGGAGGCAGACGAGCGAGGTTGTTCCTCTCTTGTCTCCCTCGGAGGCGGCGAGGCCACCGGACGCTCGGAAGAGCGGGACCGGGACCTGAAGGAGGTCGAACGCCGCTCCGGAGAAGCAGAGGGCTCTCTCTGCTGCAGGTCGGCCGACCTGCGACGGCTAAGAGGGCGGTGGCGCTCCTCCACCAGGGTTGGAGGGTCTGCCACAGGCGAGTCCGGGCGCTGTTGGGGAACGTCCTCGATCTCATCCTCCGAGAGGTCGACGGACTCGCCTCGCCCTTTGGAAGGCTGCTGAGTAGGAGGAGGAGTAGGAGGTTGAGCGTCCCCAGCCGGGGAGCGCTTCTTTTCCTTCTTCTTCTTCTTCTTCTCCTTCTCCTTGCCCTTGCCTCCGTCCGGAGCAGGGCGCTTTTTTGCAGGCGTCTCCGTAAGGGGAGCCTCAGCCTTCCTCGCCGTCGAGGATCCTTTCGCTGACTTGGCAGCCGCCGACAGCTTCGGGATCCTCGGTAACGCCGAGATCGGCGTTTTCGCCGGTACCGAGCCCGATACCGACGAGGTGGACGGAACGGCAGCCGCCGATACCGTCGATGGCGTGGTCGTCTTCTTGTCGGCCATCTTGGAAGTGGAGGTCTCGTCTATCGCCCGCAGAGACTGTTCCCAACAATAAGATTTGAGTCTCGCGGAGCGGTTGCGAAGAGTTTGGGGAGTAAAATCCCTGCAAATTGGGCAAGTCCGGATGTTGTGGGACTCGCCCAAACAGAAGAGACACTCCTTATGGCCGTCGTTGAGGGCAACCTTGCGGCCACAGGACACGCACTTCTTAAAGAGCGCGGACATAAGACGAAGAAACGCCAAACTCCGAAATCCAAAAAGACGAAAACCGAAGGGGGAGTCCGAAGAGAGGTCAAAGACAGTCCGAAAGTCCGTAAAACCGTAAAAAAACAGCAAGCCAAGCACGACGTGAGAGGAACAAACTAAAGAACCTTCCGTACGCGGCGGCGGACGAGAAAGAACTGAGGAGAGACCGTTGCTCGGCGGGAGGAGCATGCGCAGTACCGGCGTGGGGGAGGGGTTCCCGCCAAGCGAACAAGCTCTAGAAGTTTCCGAACGCTACCGCGCAGGCGCTAAAGCTCCTAGTGTATGAAGGCACAGAGACCACGAAGAAGAATAATATTTCCTACAGCTCACCTGTTCTCACAGAGACTTGGGAGTGGAAAGGCAAGGTCACTCTCTGTTGGAACTCCTGGGAGCATAATTAGAGACAATGTTGTTCCCCCACATGAAGAAGGAGGTGAAAATGAACAATCTATTTAATATTATTTTTTACTTCAATTTTCTTCCTCTTGGCACTACACCCAAAGCGCTTACAATGCTGATTAAAACAGATTACAGCTATAAACATAACAGAAAATTTTTAAAAAATCAAAGAAGCATTCAGTTGAAAACACTGATCCATCTACCACTCAGCCACTGTTTAGGAGGTCTCAGGAACAATGGCACGGTCTCTTAGCTCCTTTGCCTGCACTGGGATCAGCAGAAACAGTGATGATAGGTCTTTGGCTGGAGTGCTCAGTCAAAGACCACCACTTGGCACCTATGCTGGATCACAGAATCAGAACTGGAAGAGACCAAAAGGGCCATCCAGTCCAACCTCCTGCCATGCCCCGGTGGTGCAGTGGTTGAATGCTGCTACTGCAGCCACAAGGTTATGAGTTCGATCCTGACAAGCTCCAGGTTGATTCATCCTTCCATCCTTCTGCAGGTTGGTAAAATGAGTACCCAGCTTGTTGGGGGCAATTAGTTAACACATTGTATTAGTTAAGCACTTAGCTGATAAGCGGTATAGAAATACACATGCTATTGCTATTGCTATGCAGGAATACAAAATCAAAACACTCCAGACAAATGGTCAACCAGCCACTGTTTAAAAACCTCCAAAGAAGGAAACTCCAGCATACTCCCACTCACAACCTATCACAGTCATTTTGTTAAGATGGTCACAAGATTTTCTCAAAATGTAAAATGTGCTTATGGGTCCAAAAGAGTTGAGGATCGTCTTGTAGGTAATTTAAGAAATGAGAGAGGTGGGAATGTCTCAAAATCTCAGTATAGTGGTAAATTTGTGCTGGAGGAAGTGTTTTAAAAGATTTGCATGATGTCATTCAGTTCACAGAGAGCTCTAGGTGAGAGAATGTGGCCCTGACCCCACTTTACTTCCACACTCCTGTGTATAAGACTGAAGCCTAAATCTCCTCAAAATAATAATTAAAATAGTAGTTAAAACCATCTCCAATTCTGTGTTTCCAATTCTGAGAAAAGACTGAAATCTCTCCTATATGAAATGTAATACACAAAACTACCATACAGCTCTGGTCAGTTCTAGCATAGAGATCCTTTGAAACGAAGGTGGAATGTTGTGCAAAAATTCCAAATTAATCTCTCCAATGACTTCATAGCAAATACCAATCTTAAATTTTCAAAATGGACAATGAGAAAGTCTTACTATACTGAACGTCTTCTGATCCAGCTCTTCAGATTCCTCAGATATAGGAACTGGCTCACTACTTGCTGTTATATGAACAGGTGTGTCAGCCGAAGGGACTTTCTTGCTTTTCTCTTTGCTGTCAGACTTCGAATCGTTAATCTATAAATGGAAAAAAAATCTTTAGATTTCTAAAGCGATGTGCGATAGATAATGAACTACACTGTGCTGAGCGAGATCTCATACACAGCATATGCAAACTACATACTCAAATACTAAAATACAAGAGGCACACAAATTTTCTTGCTCCTTTGATAGCTTACAGCCTTGGGTCAACTGAAACCTACAGTAGATTATCTTGAATCAACAGCTTGCTTAAAAAGGAGGTGGAGGTGGAGAGAGAAGGTGATCTAATACAACTTCCACTTAATTACCTTTTCTTCTTTCACTTCTTTTTCTCTCTGTATATATTCTTTTGATTTGTTTTCCCTCTTCTCTCTTAAGTCTTTCTCTCTCAACTCTTTCTTGTCTTCTTTCTCTTTCTTCTCTCTTTTAAACTCCCTCTTGTTTTCCTTAGTTTCTCTTTTTTCATCACTCTCCTTTTTCATGGAAAGATCTGCATCAAGGTTTTCTTCATTCTCTTTTTCTGCTTTTACCTTTTTATTTGGATGTTTCACAGAAACCATTTCATCCTGGAATACAGAATTATGCATGTAACAGTAAAGCTGACAAAGGTCAGATGTTATTTTTAAAACCAAACAGCCAACCAACCAATTAGAATCAATTAATCCATGGCTGGAATCAATAAATTCATTGCTTTTAACAATTATTCCTTATTCCCCTAAAACAGTGGAGCAGAGGTAGAGGTTGTGTGAAAGTTAAGGAGACTGGATTGTTTCTCTGCAAATTTAATTTTAGTTTTCAGGTTCTTTCTTATAAAATAAGTAACATGGTCCAGTGATAAAATAAGTAAGGTGGTCCAGAATGTTAAACTTGTAAATTAAATTGCACATAAACATACTGTATGCAGAAGAACAGGTTGCTTACCTGTAACTGTGGTTCTTCGAATGGTCATCTGTGCCCTCACATAATGGGAATCTTCGTGATACACAGTAGTGTTTCAGAATATTCCAGAGCTGAGCAGCTTGGCGAGAACCGGCCCCCAATTCGGTACTGAGCATGTTCAGTCCTGCCAAGCTAATAGTCTCTCCTCAGTTCTGAAGTCTGCCGAAGCAGGAATCTCAAAGAGGGGAGGCTGGGCGGGTGTGTGTGAGGGCACAGATGACCACTGAAAGAACCACAGTTAAAGGTAAGCAACCTGTTCTTCTTTGTGGTCTCTATGCATCACACAATGGGAGATTAAATAGCTTACCGCTGGATGGCAGATCAGGTCCTAGACGATAGAGGACAACACTGCACTACCAAAGTGGGCATCACGCCGGGCCCTGCAATCAGGGCTATAGTGGCGGACAAATGTTGAAGGCCGCAACCACGTAGCCACACGACAAAGCTCCTGTAGGTCAACTCCCCTGAGAAGCGCTGCTGAAGAGGCCACAGCACTGGTGGAATGGGCGTGAGACAGAGGTGGTTATCCAGCAAGTCTGTAGGCAAGGTGAATCGCCTGGACAACCCATTTGGAGAAGCATTGAATAGATATTTTGTGACCTTTCTGGCGCCCACTATAGCAGACAAAAAAGTGGAGAGAACAACTGAAAGTCAAGGTCCGTTGCAAGCAGAAAGCTAGGGCGTGACGCATGTCGAGCGAGTGGAAGGAGCACTCAAGAGGCGAAGCCAGGTCAGGATAGAAGGTTGGCAAGACAATATCTTGATTCTGATGGAAGTCACAAATGACTTAAGGGAGAAATGAGAGATCCAATCACAGGACCACTTTGTCCTGATGAAACACCAGGAAGGGTTCATCCAAACGTAGTGCAGTCAGTTCGCCTACCCTTCTAGCTGACATAATAGCGACCAAGAATGCTGTCTTCATAGTAAGGAGATAGTCATCAGACGTGGCCATGGGTTCAAACAGATGGTGCATAAGCTGGATGGACAAGTAATAGCGACCATGGAGGAAGCGGCGAGGAAACAGGAGGGTAGAGATGTTGAAGACCTTTGAGGAACTGTTTGACCGTCGTCTTCCTGAAAAGAGCCGAGGAAGGAGAACCATGTGGCTGGTAAGCGACAATCGCAGAGAGATAAACCTTGAGAGAGGAAAAGGCCAGTCCTTGCTCCTGTAGAGACAGGAGGAAGTGAAGCACCATTGACAGGGAAGGTGGAGAAGGGGCCTCAGAAGGGGCATCTGCGAAGGCCATGAACTTCCGCCACTTGTAGTCACAGGACCTGCGAGTGGATTCCTTCCTAGCAGCCATGAGGACAGCCTGGATAGCAGAAAAGTCTAGAATGTTACCCTCCACGCATGCAGAGAGAGGGGAGGGAGGTCCAGACTGCCTGAGTGTGAGAAGAGGTTGGGCATGCATGGAAGTCGCATCGTGCGGCCTGGGAGACAGTGAGAAGGGGGCCAAACCAATGTTGCCTCAGTCAATAAGGGGCTACAAGGACGGCATCTGCTCTGTCCATGGCAATCTTGGCCACTATTCAACCCAAGAGAGGAAACAGTGTGAAGATGTAAAGGAACTCTCCGTTCCAAGGAAACTGGAACACATCCCCGAGAGAGTGGCATCCCAGGCCGGCTCTGGAGCAATAACGGGGGCACTTCTTGTTCCTGACGGTCACAAAGAGATCGACAGTTGGGGTGCCCGCGGAACACTATCTGGCAGAATGCGGCACTGGAGAGGGACCACTCGTGGTGGCACACTGTGTCCCTGCTCAGCATGTCCACTGTAACGTTGTCCCGCCCCGCTAGGTGAACTGCAATAGGGTGTATCTGCAGCAGAATGCACCAATCCCATATGTGTAGAGCCAGATAGAACAGGGTGGAAGAGTGGGTGCCTCCTTGCCAGTTCACGTAAGAGACAGCTGTCGTATTGTCTGACAGGATCTGGACTGTCCGTCTGATGATGAGGTTCCGAAAGGCCCAAAGAGCCTTGAGGAATGCTAGAAGCTCCAACGCATTGATATGGAGATGCGTTTCTAGGCCAGTCCACTGTAGCCAAGGAGCTGCTGAATCCAGCAAGCGGAAACGGACGGATTGTGCAGGACAGCAGCTGTGGCCTCGCGTAAGATCCGTACGCACTTCATCGGCAGGAACATCATGGCAGAAGTAGAGTCCAGAGAGGACTGGATGAAATCTAGGGTGTGTGTAGGTTCCAAGTGGGACTTCTTGGGATTCACCCTGGGACCAAGATCAGAGAGGAGAGAGAGGGCAACATGAATGTCCTCGTATAACTTCTGTTTGCAGGGCACCACCAGTAACCAATCATCCAGGTCAGGATACACCATGACGTGTTTCATGCAGAGGTAAGACACCACAGGGGCTAGGCATTTGGTGAAGACCCTGGGAGCGGTGGACAGACCGAACAATAGGACCTTATATTGGTAACACGCGCCGTTGACCGCAAACCAGAGGTACCTCCTGTGCTGAGGATGAATGGGAATGTGGAAGTAGGCGTCTTGCAGATCTATAGACGCGAATCAATCCCAATGCTTGAATAGAGGCAGGATGGATGACAGCGTGACCATCTTGAACTTCTAGGGGGAGATGAAGGAGTTGACCCCCGGAGGTCCAGAATGGGTCGGAGACTGCTGTCCGCCTTCAGTACCATGAAATACCGGGAGAAGAAACTGGTGGATTTGGCCAAAGAAAGTAGCTGTTCTATGGCCCCTTTGCAATGGAGGGTACTGATCTCCTCAAGAAGGCCAGGACTGGCAGGCATAGAGTAGAAGATGCCGAGAGGAGGAGTATTTTGAAACTCAATGGCATAGCCAAGACGGATGATAGTCAATACCCAGGAGTCCGAAGTGATGGTGCACCAGGTGTTGAAGTGGCGAGCCAGTCCTGGGATCTTGGACAGGTGGCTTGGAAGATGGCAGAGTGGCAGAAGTGGTGATCTTCAAGGGAAGTAAAAAACATGACTTGGTAGTCGAAGAGGACTTCTTAAAAGATGGTTGGCGCCTGAAGGAGCGGCGAGATGAAAAAGCCAGCAGAGAAGATTGGTGAGATGTGCGACATGGAGAACACAACCTGTAAGAGTAGGAGGAGTGAAGAGGTCTTCTATGCTGAGCTGATGGGTGAAGACCCATCTTCTTCGCCGTCAGACGAGCTTTCATCAGATGGCCCATAGCATCATCTGTGGTTGCATGGAAGAGCCCTTGACCATCAAAGGTGAGGTATTCGATCCTCTTCCTATCTTCGGTCAGGCTGGTGGATGAAGCCATGCAAACCGGCAAAGGGCCATCGCACCCACCATCACCTGCACTGCACTCTCAACAGCGTGTTGGGAAGATAGGATGTGCTGGTTCGAGAGCACCACAGATTTTTTATAAAATTGGATGGTAGTAGCCCGGTGGTCATCCCGCAGGTGAGAAATCAAAGGGAAGAATCTATCCCAAATGTTTTGTTGATAGGCAGCCAGGCAAGCCTGAGCGTGGGAGATCCTGGCAATCAACAAACAGGCTGAATAAAACCGGCGACCAAAAATATATAGGCGACGACCCTCACGATCAGGGGGAATTGTATGGCCTCTCTTATCCCCTTTCATTTGGGAGGACACAACAACGATCAAATTTGGAGTCTGATGATTGAAAAGAAAGTCAACATCCTGAGTTCAGTAAAGGTGCTCTAGACGGTGAGGAATCGGTTGAAGGGAGGCCAGTTGGGCCCATGGGTGCTTAAGCACCTTCTGCAACACCAGGAGAAAAGGAATTGGGGTAGTTGATGCAGGTCACGTGTCAATGTAATGGAATACCGGGTCCTGTACCGTTGGAGCAGGGCCGGAGATATCAAGGCCCAAGGCATTGGTCATTCTAACAAGGATGTCCGAAAACTGCTTAACATCCTCTGGGGCCAAATTGGGGGTTGGGTCCCCAAAGGTGAGTGGAGGAAAGATATGAGATTGTGGCGTCAAATCAGTGGAATCACCATCAGAATCATAAGAGCCAGAGGAAGGAGAAGATGGAGGCAATTGAGGGTGGTGATCTCGAGCAGCCAAAGATGTGCCAGGAACAGCAGGTGGAGCAGAAACCGGGACTCATATGACAGACAGAGTCGGTAAGGAGGTCAGTACCAGAGCTGATATTGGGGCCGGTGCCAACGACATCAGCAGAACAGTGGGGACTGGTGCAATGACAGACTGTGTCGGTAGCAGGGCTGATGAAGTAGTTGGAGGAAGCGATGCTGCTTGACTGTCCGGAGGAGGCCAGGACACCGTCACTGTCACCTGAGGTGGAGGTGAGGCAGCCCAGTAATGAGGCGATCGATCATGGGACCAACGACAAGGAGACAGAGAGCATCGGTAATAGACTGATCGGGACCAAGAGCGGGACTGAGAGCAATGGTACCGAGGACAGCGTTGGTAACGTAATCCCAAAGGAGAGCGCGACTGGGAGTGTGAACGCCAAGAACAATAGGAGGACCAGTGATGTATGTCAGGATGGTATCGGTCGTGATACGCAGGCAAATAAGAGTGGCATGAGCCAGGTTGCTCTCTCCAGAGATGTTCGTGGCCGTAACAAGCTATATAGGATGCTGATGAGAAAGGCAACTCTCGCCAACAGAGCCCCATGAGCACTGCAGTAGCCATAATCCCGAAGAGGGGATCTACCCCTTTCACCACGTCCCAGAGAACAGACCATGCTGATTCGAGACTGGTCTCAGGAAGAAGCCTGAGGAATGTCCGATATCCACTGATGGTCCATCTCAGGGCAGCCAGAAGAAAGAGTAGGAGGGAGCAGAGTCAGGGAGGGTCTGTCT
This sequence comes from Ctenosaura bakeri, assembly GCA_948474755.1. Lineage (NCBI taxonomy): Eukaryota > Metazoa > Chordata > Lepidosauria > Squamata > Iguanidae > Ctenosaura > Ctenosaura bakeri. The sequence goes on along the minus strand of CAOLHI010001341.1, from coordinate 303,681 downwards.
TCGGGCTGACTTGATGTAATGGATGGAGAAGCAGTTGGTGTAGGCCGACAGTCCAAGTCGGACGTGAGGTTGATGGTTGCCAGGACAGATAGTACCAGAAGCTGGCTGGGATCATGCACTGGTGAAAGAGAGGGCACCTCGACCTCCTCAACGGTGGATGTCGGAGGCTGCATTGGAGGAGGTGTCAGTAGAGGACCAAGAGAAGACAGCTGAGTAGCTGACGGATGGGTAGCAGGTGAAGAAGAATGATGCTCCTCTCTCTTCTTTTTCTTCTTTGAAGACACTGAAGAGTGATGCCGGGAAGCCCTCTTCCACTCCACCAAGGTAGGTACCTTACGAGGCTGCTGGACTGAAGTCTGCTGCGAGTTCGAGGAGGCATCTCCACAGCTAGAAGATGGAACAGCAGGCATCTTTGAGAGCTTCGGAATTCTCAGCAGAGAAGAGATCGGTGGCAAAGCTGGTGCAGTCAACATCGGTGTTGATACCGAAGTTGTCGGTACCAAAGAGGAAGTCGATACCGTCAACGTTGTGGTCAGCAACGAGGCCGTAGTCGAAGACTTCGACGTCAAAGAGCCTCGCAAAGGATGCGGTGAAACTGAGGTGGTAACGATGGCTGTATCTGAAGCCACCTGATCCTTCAATCAAAGAGCATGCTCCCAACAGTAAGATTTTAGATGGGAGACGCTGTTCTTCAATGTCTGCGACGTAAACTCCTTGCAGATGGAACAGGCCTGAACATTATGGCCTTTCCCGAGACAGAACAAGCACTCGGGGTGGGTGTTGGACAGCGAAACCTTGTGGCCACAAGTCATGCACAATTTGATAAGAGAAGAGATAAGAAGGGGGAAGAGTTCTTACAGTCTTTTATCCTGGAACGAGATAACCAAAAAGCCAGAAATCCAAGGAGAATCAAAAGAAATTGGAAGAACAGAAAAAAAACCTGCTCAGTGAGAAAGCTTTCCCAGTTGCTAACTGGTCAGCAGATGAAGAAAAACTGAGGAGAGATTGTTATCTTGGCGGGACTGAGCATGCTCAGTACCGAATAGGGGAGGGGATCCCGCCAAGCTGCTCAGCTCTGAAACTTTCCGAAATGCTACTGCACATGTGCAAATTTTCCCATTGTGTGAGGCACAGAGACCATGAAGAAGAACTGTCCTTTAAGAGTACTCAGGAATTGCATCTGGTGCCAAAATGCAGTGATCAGGATACTTTTAACTGAGCATTTTCCAAACCAAATTACACTGTTCTTATATCAAGTGTACTGGTTTCTAATTCTGTTCTCAGCAAAATTTAAGGTGCTGGTTGTGTTGTTGCATGCTTTCAAGTTGACTCTGACTTATAGAGACTCTAAGGCAAACTTATCACAGGGTTTTCTTGGTAAGATTTGTTTCAAGGGGGGGGGCAGGGACGTTTCCACTGTCTGCTTGAGGCTAAGCGTGTGTCATTTGCCCAAGTCACCTTTTGGGTTTCCATGGCTGAGTAGGGATTTGTCCAGTGCTCAAACTACTATACCATGTTGGCTCTCAAGGTGCTGGTAATTATCTATACAATCCTGAGGGCTTGGTGTCTGGATGTCTGAAAGATCGCCCCCTTCCCATGCACATGCTCACAGGTTTGATCTCAGTCAAAAAGCCTGTTTTGAGGATTGGTTGGTGAGAATGAGAGAAAGGATATTTTCTGTGGCAGAACAAGAATTCTAAAATTTACTTCTCAAGATGCTTTGTCTCTGATGACTTGTAAGTCATTAGTAAAAACAAAACAGAGCAAAATGAAGGCCAAGCTCCTACATCAGGAGATGTATGTTTTTTATACAGCTACATCCCCATAACTATGTCTCCTGAAGCTATCTTCCTAAAATTAACCTTTGAAGCAATACAGTCCCACTTCCACAACAAGGCCATTTCCATCGTTCTGGAGAGTGGGTGTATGAGCAGTGATGCATCCAGCTATTTTCCTGTAGATAGATGTGCTGCAACAGACATGGGCAGAGACCTGGGGAGTCTTCAGGATGTCCCTGAAAATGGTGTTCTTGCAGCACACAGCTACAGGAAAATAGCTGGACACGTTCCTACTTACTCCTCTGCTCTCCAACAACAAACTACTCTGTAAGCCACGCAGCCTCTACCCCGCCAACATACCCAACAACACAGAAATGGAGATGTTGATGGGGTGGAGGCTGTGTTGTTTACAAAATAGTTTTGGAGAGAATTTTGATTACTGTGTGGTCAAAACAAAATTCTGACATCTACAATGGCCAAAAAGGTGAGCTACAATGACCTATATCCAATTTATGACATCATAATTCACAAACAGATTGCCAGGCATTATATTTATTCCACTTGGGCTTTAACTGTGTTTATTTATAATATCAAAATTTAAGTTTCTGTCTTCTGTGGATCTTTAATCCCTGACTTTAAAAAACGCATGATGTCGTATTTTATTGTATTGTAAACTGATATGTCAAACTTTGCTAATGCTGAAAAGTGGTCTAGAATTTTTTAATAAAGAAGGAAGTTCATATGAAATTTATTTGATAATTTGCTGAATGAACAGTTCAAAAGAAACAAGGTAACTGTTGCCTAATAAGGAAATGCTTTCTCAATTTTAAGGAAGTGACTATATTGCAATTATATGTCAACATCTAAACCAACTTCTAGCAAAGAATAACGCCTAACAGGAAACACATCTAATATGATAAAATCGGCTGGGGAAAAGTACGATCTGCCTAATCAATTATATTTTGCCAACTTTTCATGTAGTTGTTGCAGACCATCCACTACACTTACCACAGCTGGCCAAAGGAACAAACAGCACATCAGAAATGATGACATAAAATCTCACCCAGGCACTACTTTCTCAGGCTTAGGCTTTACCTATTATTAGCTATAAAAATGATGATGAAAGTGACAAAACTTTCAAATGATTAATAGCTGAACTACCCAGCCAAGACAGAATCCAAACATCTGAAACAGAGATTATGAAGAATACTGATTTCTAAACATAAGTATCAATATTCACCTTGCTATCCTCCTCTTCCTCTTCTTCAGACTTATCTGAAGGCGCTGGTGATGAATCACTCTTTGTCTCCTCTTTCATTTTTGCTGCTTTTGTGGTCTTACTTTTCTTGGCTCTCATTTTCCTTCTCTTTGAACCTCCCTGAATATTAGAAAGATTTTAGAAGTGGTTTACTGCTACTTATTCCCTAAATTCAAACAGCTGTATTCTTTCAAATCATATACATTTGCAAGTAAAAGGAAGAGAACTAGTTAAAAAAGAAAGAAAATCATGCTTAGGGAATTAATTTTCTCCTTTTTATGAGTGCAGCTTTATATTTAACTTAAAAATTTGAGAAAGGCATGCACAGATATATTATGTCTACACAATATGCATGATCCAAATACACCGCAGTTTCATCATCCTGATAACAAACAACTTACTGCTCCAGAAAGTCTTTGGGCCTCCTTCCTTGCAAGGTCCTTATTTAGTAATTTTATGAGGTAGTCTGCACGGGTCTGCAACTGCTTGGCTTGGGGTTTCTTATCTGGATCATCTGGTAGAATCTGAAAGGGCAATTACAAGTAAGTTTATGCAAAATACACAGAGAAAGTCAGTATCTTGATGACCAGAAAGTATTTGTTAAATTGAGAAAAGGTTTCTAAGCTGGGCTTGTTTCACTTAATTTTTCAGCTCACATGAACAGAAATTTTAAGGGTTTTACGCTTCAAGTCTTTAAAACCTTTCTAAGCTCCATCTTCTGTGTAACTTCAATATAGCTTCAAATGGAACAAACAGCCAATTATCACTATCTGTATAGCTCATTTTAATATTTATTTATTTATTTACAAATAAACACATATAGGCGCGCACACACATGCATGTGTGTTACAAATGGCCAGAAATGGAGCCCCAAATGGGTCAACATGATAAAATGGATTCATCTCTCAACATTTTGGGACAACTGTGCTATGGAAGCAAAACCCATCCAAATTCCTGATGTTTTGTCTCATGGACATGCTCTGCATCTCATCCCGGTACTCCTACAGCACACAGACCCTCCTTCTGTACACACCATCATAATGACAGAATTTGCTGATTTATTAGTATATACACGTATATGACTCAAAACAATCCCAGACAGACATATAATTTTGGTGAATAATGGGCCAATTACAAGGATAAAGGACCTTAAGGACTTAAGCCCTTCAACAGTATTTTGGAGACATCTATAAATGTCAAAGACAAATGAGGGAATGTGGTATATAAGAAATAAATGAGCGGAATTAAGAAGATAAGGCATGTGTCAACTTCTCAGTTGAATTGCCTCCAAGCAAGATTGACTATCCTAACCATCACTCAAGCAGCATTTTTAAAAATCTCTTCAGCAACGACATATTCAACAGATGGAAAACAGGCTTACCTTGTGTGTTAAATTGAGATCTGGATCCATTTTTATCATTTCCCAACTACCATATCCATATTCATAGATGCCAATTAGAAGATTGGAATCATCTTCCTTACCCCAGTCCATATCAAAATGAGCAGCCTTAGTGTGACAAGGAATGGTATATCTGCACAAAAAAACAATATGCAAGTTTAGTAGCTCTTTATAGGATTTATAAAATTAAACAAAATATAAACTTTAACAAAATAGCAGAAACAGTATTTGATGAATTGTTTATTATTATTATTTTGGCATCCTACTGCCAAAATAGTTCTTTCCTCACTTTATCTTTATAATAACTGTGTCAAGTATGTTTGGCTGGGTATAGTTGGGATAAGACCACCGGAAAAATGAGAAGCATTACCCTCTCAGAACTAAAAACTACTACCTGTGCAAAACTGAGTCATACAGGTTTTGTCAGACTTAACGACTGTAGCACATTGACTCTGCTCTTCAACAGTCTTATCTTTCACATTTGTGTTATTGTCTAGCTTATTAAGGAATCAGAAACCAGTTCAGGAAAGAGCTGTGGCAAAAGCAGCATGTGGTGTTACGTGAATGCAACTGTGAGTTTTCTAGAGTGCGAGTGGAGAAAGCATGACCCTTAGTCTTATTTTGTACCACCCCATGCTCCAGGAGTGCCTCGAAGCCCTAAAGGCCCCTAAAATAATCTTACTCAACTGGATTTTTAGACTGATTATGCCCCAAAATCATTCAGACTGCCACTTGCCTCCCCCAAAGAGCTGTCTACCTGCCAAAATCTGAAACCAGGAGGAATGTGATATCATTTCCCATTGTATTAGGAACAATGCTGATATCTGGGCATACATATCTGAAGTGTATGTGTGTGTGTGGGGGGGAGAATTGGCTCTGCTCTCTTCACAACTCATTCTGCTTGAGACATAGAAAAGTAAGGGCTCTCTATTATAAATATATGCTTAAAGAACAAACAAACCTCTTCCTTTCCTCTGGATCTGAAGGAATGGATTTATGTAATGGTGCTAGCTCTTCTTCATGAGCTATGACTAGTTTAGCATTGACTTGCACTCCTGATATTCTGAATGTTGGGCCTTTAACTTTTCCAAGTCTGCCTCCTTAAAATAAGAATACAAAACAGACAAGTATTAGATTAGTTGTATACATAACTGTTCTACAATCTAAATATCTAAATCTTCAGGTAAGATGAGAATAAGCTCTCAGACACAGTGCATATAATGAATGCAAATCTTATCATAATATTACCTAACCCACTAATTGGTAATATAATCTACCTCATGCCCTATGGTTTTAAGCTAGTGGTATGACATGTTATTTACCTGTGTGCTGTTATCCTGAAACAAATAAGTAATGTTATCCCAGAAAAAAAGCATGCTTAGTTTGAGTTTACAACTAATAATGAAATTGCTTGGTGTGTCCTCTTTTTAGGGCTAATTAACAATTTTAGGTCTTCATGAGAAGCCAAGGTTGTCCCCAAGAATGCACTAACAAAGACCATCGTCACATATGAGCTAGACAGAGAAAAGTGTTGCTGGAAGTAATTGTGGGAAACAATATTAGAATAATAATGGGAATTATAACCAGCCATAGCAATTATAGCCTGTTTACAGGCTACATCTGTTGACTCAGTAACATGGTCAACGAAGGCTAGGACTGCAAGTGTGGTCATTTTTCACATTAATCAGATCATACCACTCTCCCTCAAAGACTTGCAGATTTGTGGTCATGAAGGAGCTTAACACCAGCAAGTCTCCTTCAGTCTGTCTTTGTTTCTTTTCTGTAGGTAAATGTACTGTCAGAATTTGCTTGCTTTCTTATATTTAATAAACCTATAGCCATTTCTATACCTAACTTTTGACTACATCAATCTGATTACTTTAATTTTTAAATTCTAAATATTTTAAAGAGAGATGGGGAGAGAAAGAAATTCACAAACATTTGGCAAGGCAGGATTTGAAAAACTGATGGGAGAGACTGTCCATGAGGTAAAAGATGCAGTGGAAAACAACTTTGGAGTAGTCCTTCATTGATCAGGTTGGCACGAGGGGTTAATGAGGGGTTAATGGTCCTTCAGCCTACCTGGAAATGTGTTATGGAACCCCCCTCCCCTTTCCAGATCTTAATATAAGCTGCAATCAAACAACTCATACCTGCTCTTTCCTGCCCAGATGAGCTGTCTTTCAGAGCTTTGATGCATCCATTATGTACTAGTTCTCCAAGCCGTCTGAGGTCTATCTCAGATTTATCAACTAATTCTGCATCTCTAGCTATGGCATCTAACCTGTAAGCAAACACAAGTATTAATACAATTCTGCTCTTAATACACAACAGATTTCTTCACAGAAGAACATAGGAAATGCACTACTTTTAAGTATTCATTAATCCTTCTAATATTAATTTATTCTCAGTAATAAACTTTAGCAGTAGTTCCCTTTCCAGTACCAAATACACTGGGGATAGTAGATGCAGAGCACTGCCATACACAAATGCTCTCTCCTAACCTTGCCTGGTGTTTTGGCATTTGCCACTCACACTGCTGCATTCCAGCTTGAATCCCTGTCATTGGCTCCCCTCTACCCCCCAATTAATATGGCCAGACTCCTTGTCCTGCCCCGTAGTCATATGGCTACTGAGAGATCTCTCTTTTTCTAGAGTCTAATACTTGTGGAGAGAAATTAGATCATACAGAATGACTCACCTTTCAAGAGGGCCCCCAAATTTCTTGTAACTCTTGATAAACCTAATAAAAACAATTTGATAGGTGAAGTGAAAGCTTTTCCTATCACATCTAATTTACAATGAAACAAGTAAGCCATGTACACTACAAATAAACTAAATTAGGAAAATAATACAAAGAAAAATATTCATTTACTTCAGTGAACAGGGTTAATTGAAGCTACATACTTATGAAAGTGGGGCGTAAAAATAACAGCAGAATTTTTATTTACACACACACACACACATAAATAAATAAGAATGAACAGATGTTCTATGATAAATCACTAGTTTACAATTCAGAGATATTTCACAAAGTGATTTTTATGTTGTCAAAATAAGATAACAGAAAAACAAGATAGGTTATTTTAAACTGGGAAACCAAGCAAGAACAATGTTTTACTGAAGTTAAAAAAACGCCACCATATTTATTATCAGATATGCCTGTATGCTATGTGATACAACGCAGAGGATCTTTAAAGGAATGCTGAACAACAACGTTCACCACAGGATAATTATAAACTAAATATTAATTTACATCTTGAATTAAAAACACATATTTAAACTAATAATTCTTCAGACATTGCTTAAGCAATGCAGGCGTACTTAAGTAAACTACCAACAGTCATGCAGAGTATCTTTTCTCCTAGAGAAACTTTTCCTTGTTTCTTACCTTCGAATCTCTGCGTCACTAAATCCTTTAATATTTTCTCGTGGAATAGTCCGTGGTCTCCCGCGTTTTTTCGGTCGTTTCCGTTCTGATATTGAGTCACTATCTGATCCAGAATATCTTCTGTTCCTAGAACGTCTCCCTTCACTTCCATTAAAACTGATCTACGTTTGGAAAAAAAAATCAGAAAGAGTGTGAAATTTAAGAGCTGTAATTTGGCACCAAACAATATGCAGTACAGCTAAACACAAAACAAAATGAGAGGAGAAATATTTTTCAAAGACAAAACCTACCTGCTTTGCACAGTTTCTCATCCGTGGAAGCAAATAAATTTCTTCTAATTCCTTTTGCCTTTCCTCTTCTTCTAATCTTCGCCTGTGGACTTCTGGAATTATTTCTTCCCAGTTTCTCGAGTTCTGTTCAGGCTCCAACTCAATGTCATCTTCGTCCATATTGGAGAAATTAGCCACCTGTTAAAACATTGATTTTGCTTCAGATAGTTAGAAATGCACATACTCTTTCTTCCTTTTTCATGAAAGAAAGAGCAACATGTAAATATAACAAGAATAAACTTCCCTCTCAATAAGCATTAGGCACTTCAGCAAGTCTGTGTTGGATTTAGGCAATTACACAATCTGTGAAAAAATACCTCAATACTTCTAAGCAAAATTTTTAAAAATTTAACTAGCATTAGTTCACAGGAACAGAAATAATTTTACGACTGCAGATATCTGGATTCTCCCTTCATGTATGCTGGTGCCAAAAGCAGGGATGTTAACAGTGAAGAATGGAGCAGCAGAAAAGAAAGAAAATCCTTGCTGAATGACTGATGCAACTCTTAAGAAGAAGGGGGAACAATCCTGACATACAGTCAGAATCTTGAATACAACTAGTGAGGGTCTTGTAAAAAGAAGAAAAGAAAATGATTACAGGAATCCATGCCAAAAAAGAAAAAAAAGGCAACCAAAAGTTAGAACAAGAGACCTATTACTCAAATTCCAAGAAATCAAAAAGAAATTTAAATTAAGAGTATGAATGATTAACAGAGGAACACATTATATAACCAGGACAAAATAAATAATGGAAGTTCACTGAGTTATATGAAGTAAGATGAAAGAATGACAGATTCTTTCAAAATAGAATCAAAAGATAAAGAATTTACAATTTTAAAAAGTGAATTGGAAACAGCTCTCAAAGTATTTAGGAGAAATGAATTACTAGAAACAGATGGCATACCAACAGAGCTGTTTCAAGCTATAGAGATAAATTATCCATCAACTTTCCAACAAAAGTCTACCACCAAATGTGGAAAAAAAAGTGATGGTCCACTCAGTATAGCCACAATATATATCCCAAAGCAAAAGAAAGGCGACACTAGGGATTGTACTAACCAGTACACATAAATCTCCCATGCAAGCAAAGTGATGCTTAAGATTTTATAAAAATTTTGTTTAAAAAATTATAAAAAAGAAATACCAGATATCCACGATGGTTTCAAAAAAGGAAGAGGCACTACAGGTCATATTGCAAACATACACTGGTTAACGGAGGATACCAAAAAATTGCAGAAGAAAAACATATATGGTTTATAGAGTAGACCAAGTCTTTAGAATATGATGAAAAACCATAGATACTCTAAAACAAATGGGAGTATCACATGAGTGGGCCTTAGAGTAAATCAAGCCTGTGCCCTCACTAGAGCCAAGATAACTAAACTGAAGTTATTTTACTTCGGACACAATATGAAACAATAGTAAAAAAGGCAGAGAGAAAAAAAATGCAGGGACAATCTCCCCCCAAAGAAAACAAACAAACAAAAGGATTATGGAATATTGTCTGTTCAGATGTTTAAGAAAAGTTTAAGAAAAGATTTTCACATATTTGCTACCCCATTTATAAAAACTATGTAAGATAAAGACTTTTATGTAAGATTATGTACACTGTCAGAATATCATAACCTAGTCTTGTTTTCTTTTTTCTCAGTTCTTTATATGGAAATGAGGGTGCTATATCTACTAGTTTTTCAGAATGTCAAGCAGAAACAAAATCATTTTCTCTCTTCTTAAATTAATGTAGATGGTGTCTTCCCTTTTTTACTGTTTTTTTTTCCTGCCTCTCGGCTTTCTGCCCTTTTTTTTCTGTTTCCATCTGGCAAAATCAAAGAGGTTCCTTACAGTTTGAGTATTCCCTGATTCATAGCAATAAATAAATAAATTAAAATTAAAATTTCAGAGATGTTTACTTTCCAATTATATTCTGAATCTACTATATCTTTGAACATATCAAACATGATAAATGCATGCCAACAAAGTTACATAAAATGACAAAATGACTTTCAGTGTGTAAAGGCAGACTGAAACTGAACATCCGCCCCGCCTTTTCTATTTCCAGAAACAATAATAACCATCACTACATCACCCTGCGCTTTTCCATGGCCGCAAAACTTCAGAAAAATTCACATCTATAGATAACAAGACTCACTGGAAAAGATTAAAATGCCTACTTGCCCTAAGTAGAAATAACTTGAAGGCACACAACACCACCACCACCCCCAACAACAACAGAGAAGAGGAAGACTACACTAAATGGACTAATTCCAGGAAGCCATGGCCTTGAGTTTTCAAGAGTTGAGAAAGGATGTTGATGACTGTGTGACCTGGAAGTCTCTTACTGTTATGACTCCATAAGTGGAATGCATTAGTGAATGCCAATGAAAATGCAGCTAAATTATAGCACAATCCCATGTCCTTTCCTCTAAGTAGTGCCCCCCCCCAGAGGGGGAGCGGAGAAAAAGAACACTAGCAAGTAACACCACTGAAATCATTTAATTCCTGAAATGAACAGAAAGTGAAGGTCTAAAAATGCTTTTTCACCACAATTTCCTAAATTTTTAGAATGCTTGAAGTTTAAATATTTTAGGAAGCCTGTGGAGACTTACATTACACATTGCATGGGTAAAGTCTAAATCACTGTTTTAAACTGTGTTAAAAGAAAATTTGGGTATGGCAAGGCAAGAAACTTTGCTTCATGCATATGTTTAATATAGTTTATAAAATAAAAAAAATGTGGTACCTTAAACTGGGAAAGCAATTCATCTCCCACACTTAATGGGCCAGTTTCATTTTCCCGTGTTTCAGCCCTCTTCAAAATTTCATCTATGTCCATTTCCTGAAAAAACAAACAAATAAACAATACAATGAATGTGTTGATCTGAAAAGAGAAGTATAGGAAGTACAGATAAATTAAGTCCAGCTTACCTGTGGCTCCTGTTCTTCACCTTCTGGTTCCTTAAAAAGTTCCTCAGCACCAAATTTTAAAATAGCTGACAGCTCTTCTTTGTTAAAAGGAGTAGAGCTGAAAATGAAAGGAACATTTTTTATTTCCATGACCAATAGAAAAATTATCACTTATTCAAGATCAACTTTCTGAAATTCCCTTAATCAAACCAGTTTTATAGTACAAATTCTTACTTTCTCACTTTCACTCAGTACCATGGCAGAAAACTGGGGGGGGAGGTTGGTCAATGAGTCTGCAGAGAATACACTGACTACTTAGACTAGATATCAAGATGTCATCTCACAGATGTCTTTTGGACCATCAGCCTTCATTGGCCACACAGAAAGTGAGAGAGGCCAGCAGGAACTTTCTCTTTCTCCCCATAACTTGTTTTAATTTCTACTTCCTTCTTTTCAGCAACACTGGAACCTCCAGAGATTTTTACAGTAAGGAAAGAAGGAACTAATCAAAAAACATATTTTTTACTCCCACAGTCATGTTTGGACATATGCCTGCATGTTGGACTATTTTCAGGAGGGCAGAGGGGACTATAGGCTGGGAAAAGTACAAGGGAATAGTTTAGGTGAAGCATGTATGCTGGATGTAAAAGTCATACTGGCTGAGGTATTCTAAGTCCCAAAAAAAGTAACTTTCATAAACTCGGCTCAGGAGTTAAGATTTAGTCCCACCACACAGGAGTTAAGATTTAGTCCCACCACACATAAACCAGTATGCAGCTACACATCTTGCACAACTGGGGAGAGGCTGATCAGCTTCCTTACAATTCTGGATAACATTTGAAGGGTTTCTTCTTAGGACCAAGACGCTTGCTTAAAGAACCCTCCTTAAAAGCATGAAGGATTTGAGGAACTTTCTTCTTCAACAGGTGTATTTAATGGCCTAAATACACTAAAGGCTCCAGATCCTGTCTGATCCTGTCTGGTTAGTACTTGGATAGAAGACTGCCAACAAGTACTAGGCACTGTAGGCTATATTTCAGAGGAAGAAACTGGCAAAACCACCTTGTTAAGTATTCCTTGCCTAAGAAAAGAACAGGTTGTTTACCTGTAACTGTGGTTCTTCGAGTGGTCATCTGTGCCCTCACACATTGGGATCTTCGCACATGCGCGGTAGTGTTTGGAAAGTTCTAGAGCTAAGCAGCTTGGCGGGAACCCCTCCCCCTGCTCGTACTGAGCATGCTCAGCCCGCCAAGCTAACAGTCCCTCCTCAGTTTTGGAGTCCGCCGTAGCAGGACGTGAAGAGGGGAAGGCTGGGCGGGGGGGTGTGAGGGCACAGATGACCACTCAAAGAACCACAGTTACAGGTAAGCCACCTGTTCTTCTTCGTGGTCTCTGTGCCTCACACATTGGGAGACTGTGTAGCTTACCAGTGGACGGTGGGTCACATTCTAGAGAACGGAAGACAACACCGCACGGCCAAAGCGGGCATCCCATTGAGCCTGGCAGTCCAATCGGTAGTGGCGCACAAAGATCAAAGGTCGTGACCAGGTAGCCACACGACATAGGTCCTGCAGGTCCACCCCTCGAAGGAGAGCTGCTGAAGAGGCCATGGCTCTAGTGGAGTGGGCACGGAGCAAAACTGGCACAGGCTACTTAGCCAGTTGATACACCAGCAGAATGGTCTGAGCCACCCATCTGGAGAATCTCTGGGTGGATACCTTCTGGCCCGTTCGACGACCACCACAGCAAACAAACAGATGGGGAGTCTGGCAGAAGAATGAAGTGCGATGAATGTAGAAGGCCAGAGCCCGACAGCAGGTGGATGCGGAGTGGTACACACCAGTCCCAGAGGCGAAGGGCTATGTTGAGGAAGGTAGTGGATCGGGTACCTTCCTGTCTGTTCACATAGCACATGGCCGTCGTGTTGTCTGAGAGGATCTGCACCGCACGGCTGACAATAAGATTGCGGAAAGCCCGTAGCGCCTTCAGGATGGTGAGGAGTTCCAGGGCACTGATGTGAATGTGAATCTCTAGGCCGATCCAGTGCCCCTGCACCCTTAGATCGCTGCAATGCGCTCCACATCCATAGAGGGAGGCGTCTGTTGTCACCGTGACCCAAGGACACAGGTCGATGAACGGCATTCCCGACAGGAGGTGCTGGAGGAAGAGCCACCATAGAAGAGAGCAGCGTACCTACCAAGGGACCCGGAGGAGGACGCACTGGTCGTCCAGTAGAGGGTTGAAGACCCTGATGAACCAGTGCTGCAGTGGACGGGCGTGGAGGTGAGAGAGGTAGGTGACTGACATCGCTGCCGCCATGTAGCCAAGAAGTTTCTGGATCCTCCTCGCTGAGACCACAGGGGCGCAGAGGACAGCGGTAGCAGCTTGGCGCAGAGTGCGGGCCCGCTTCAATGGAAGGAAGGCCTTGGCTGAAACAGTCTAGCGTGGCTCCGATGAAGTCCAAAACTCGGGCTGGTTCGAGGTGTGACTTCTTTGGGTTCACCCTGAGGCTGAGGTGGGACAAAAGAGACAGCATGAGATGGATGTCCTCGTACAGCTTCTGCTTGCAGGATGCCACCAAAAGCCAGTCGTCTAGGTAGGGGTATACCATAATGTGTTTCGTTTGGAGATACGATACTACCAGGGCCGTGCATTTGGTGAAGATCCTGGGCGCAGTGGACAGGCCAAATGGCAGCATCTTGTACTGGTAGCAGACGCCATCGACTGTGAATCGCAGGTACCTCCTGTGGTGGGGCTGAATTGCGATATGGAAGTAGGCATCTCGCAGGTCGATAGAGGCAAACCAGTCCTGACGTCACAGGAGGGGCAGGATGGAAGATAGAGTGACCATCTTGAAACTTTGGGGGAGAATGTACGAATTCACCCTCCTGAAGTCCAGGACTGGTCGTAGATGCCCTGAGGTGGCATATTTTGAAATTCGATGGTGTAACTAAGACAGACAATGGAGAGAAACCCAAGAGTCCGTGGTGATGTGATGCCATTCGCTGAGATGTCGGGCCAAACCTGGGTGTTCGACAAAGCTGGTAGGCAGGCAGAAGAATGGATGTGGTGGCCACCTGCGAGGGAAGTCAAAACCTCAACTTCGCTGTGGACGAAAACTTCTTAGAAGAAGGCTGATGTCCCTGCAGGGTTCTGCAGGCAGAAGACGGTAACGAGGACCAAGCTGATGTCCGGCGTGGTGAACGAGATTGGTAGGTGTAGGACGATCGATGCCAAGAAGAGCGGGAAGCAAAACTGCGACGGGACTACGGCGTTTGGTGGATCCCCATCCGTTTTGCCATGAGATGCACCTTTACAAGGTGGTCTATCGCGTCGTCCGTTGTAGAATGGAATAGCCCCTGTCCATCAAAGGGCAGATCTTCGATGCGCTTCTTACTGTCCTCTTGGAGTCCTGCAGACCATAGCCTGGTGAATCGCTGAAGGGCGACCGCACCCACCATCACTCGGGCTGCTCCCTCGACCGCATGCCGGGAAGACAGAATCTGCTGATTGGACAGCACTACTGATTCATTATAAAATGGGATTGCACTCGTCCAATGATCATTTGGAAGATGGGCCAGCAAAGGGTAGAATCTGTCCCAAATGTTGCGTTGGTAAGCGGCAAGGCAGGCCTGAGTGTTTGAAATTCTTGCAATCAGGGAGAATGCCGAATAAAATCGTCTCCCAAAGGAGTCCAGCCTAGAGCCCTCTCGATCGGGCAGGGTGGTGTGTGAACTCTTACTGCCCTTGGTCTGGGAGGATTCGACCACGATCCAATTGGGCACCAGATGGTTGAATTTAAAGTTGACACCCTTCTTTTGGGTCCTGTATAGGTGCCCTATGCAATGAGGTGTCGGCTGCAAGGAGTCCGGCTGGGCCCAAGGGTGTTTCAATACCTCCTGCAAAACTGGCAAGAACGGTACTGGTGCCGCAGATGGTGGGCGCGTATCCACATAATGGAATACCAGATCCTGCACTGTCAGAGACGGTCCAGAAACATCGAGGCCGAGGGTGTTGGCCATGTGAAGAAGGATGTCCGAAAACTGCTTTACATCCTCAGGTGCCGAGTCCGGTGTGGGCTCCTCAAAAGCCAGTGGGGGAGACACATGCGAATCAGGTGTGGAATTGCCGGAGTCTGAGTCTGACTCATATGACCTCGAAGAGTGCGAAGGCGGTCCTTGGGCCGGAAGCAACTGAGGTGGCAGTGTAGTGGTTGGCAGAGGTAGAGCGGTGACAGCCAATGGTAAAGAAGATGGTTCTGACAGTAGGAGAGTTGGTGGCAGTGCCATAGATGACAGTATCGGCAGAACAGCAGGAACTGGGCGCTGAATCGACTGAGTTGATATCAGCGCCGTCACTGACTGCTGGAGGGATTGAGGAACCTCCGTGGGGGGCCTAGAGATAGTAGTCGTAACCTGAGGAGGTGGCGACACAGGCCTGTAGCGTGGTGAGCGGTCTCTAGACCTCCTACGGTAGTAGGGGGATCAAGATCTTGACTGAGGCGGAGACCAATGGTACCGGGATGCAGGACGGTACTGGGAGCCCGACAACGGAGATTGAGATCGACGGCGATATGGGGACCAGTGATGGACATCCACATGGTACCAGTCTCTATAGGCAAGGGAATATGAATAATATGACCCCGGTTGCTCCCGCCACAAATGCTCATGGCCGTACCGTGCAATGTAAGATGCTGACAAGAACGGTGAATCGATCCTCGTCCGGGACCTGTCAAGATCAGAGGTGGCCTCCGCGGGGATTGGTGTCTGTTGGCACGGACTGCAGAGCGTGGTGCACTATGGCGAGTATGGTCACGGGAAGATGCCATGTGTCGAAACGGAGCCCGAGGGGTCTCTAGAGAGGTATCCGGACGGTCCATCCCATGTTGAGGGTGACTGGTGGCATGGCCGGCGCAGACAGTACAAGTGGATCAGATGGCGCCAAAGGGTCATCCGGGGCCAGTGGTAATACGACCACTGGGAGCTATGGATCGTCGTGCTCTGCAAGTATATCCGGAGGGCCCTCCTCCTCAACCATATCCATCACAGGTTGTTGGAGGGGGCGTCGGCAGACAGGTTGGCCATGGAGAAGGTGACCTACGCTTCTTTTTCTTCTTCCTATCCTTCATTGAAGGATCCAAAGAAGAGGGCCGCTTCTGCTGGGCCGCCATAAGAGGTTTGGGGGGGCCAAGCTGCCTGCGAGCTCACAGGGGCATCCCCTGACGACGAAGAGGTAACTGGCATCCTGGAAAGCTTCGGAATATGCAGCAGGGCAGAGACCGGAGGCAAAGTGGACAGTACCGAGCCCGGTAGCATTACCACCTGTATCGCAGCCGTCGATACGGACGAGGGTGTGGTCAATGGTCGCACCACCAACGAGGAGTGGGAAGCCATGCAAGTAAAGAGGGCGGTATTTTCAGCCACCTGCTGCTTGATTTTTAAAGACTGTTCCCAACCGTGGGACTTGAGGGTCTGCGCCGTAAATTCTTTACAAACAAGGCAGGCCTGTACGTTATGGGCTTCCCCAAGGCAAAGAAGGCAGTCAAAGTGCCCATCGGAGAGGGCACCTTTACGACCACAAGAAATGCAAAGTTTAAACAAAGAAGACATAAGAATAGAGGAGGGATTCTCATGAAAAGAAGTCCTAAGAAGAAACGAAGAAAACACCACGAAGAAGCTGCTAGAGCTGGAGAACCTTCTGTTCACTGCGAACACGCCAGCGGACGAAAGAAAAACTGAGGAGGAACCGTTAGCTTGGCGGGCTGAGCATGCTCAGTATGAACAGGGGGAAGGGTTCCCGCCAAGCTGCTTAGCTCTAGAACTTTCCAAACGCTACCGCGCATGTGCGAAGATCCCAATGTGTGAGGCACAGAGACCATGAAGAAGAACTCTATGAAATTTATGGGGTTTCCACAAGTCAACAGGTGACTTGAAGGAGTATACACATACACATGTCTACGTGCCTTCAAGTCACTTGTTAACTTATAATGATTCCATGAATTTCACAGAGCTTCCTTTGGCAAGGAATATTCAGAACTGGTTTATTTTATGAAAATATTTATGCCCCACCCTACATGCAAAGATCACAGGGCAGCTTGCAATCAAATCTATTTAAAACAATAATAAAAACATGTCAAATTAATTGTGTCTTAAGAATACCTGTCCAGGAGAAACCTATCCTCAAGTCGAATATTAAAATGCTTAAAAAACTCTACATTTGATTGTTCCAACCAATCATTTTGGTCAATTCCCAGTATGATATGGATATTTCTTGAATGAAAAGCTATGCCTGCCAGAGCTGATTCAAGGGACATTTATATATCTTGACGGGACTGCACAGAATTTTCTAGGGAGATATAGGCATTAATGCAGATTAAGGAAGTGTCATTATGGAACTTCTTCTGTAAAAATAAAATGCTGTCAAGAGACCAAGAACCCAAAATTTGTCAGTCACCCTCCAATTCCACTGAGATAAAGACTCTCAAGCCACCACAGCAGTGACCCATTTTATAGTGTCTTACTGCCATAGCAGCAAAAACTCTACAGTCCAGAAGATGAAGGCTAGAAACATCCTCTCTAAAATAATTTATCAGTTTAAAAACCAGACAATTTTAAACCAGTTAAAACAATTTAAAACAATGCAACCATAGCACATGACCAGCCTGGGAAAATCAATTAGGCCCAAAGACATTAATAAAAACCCACGTTTTGACTTGGTATTGAAAAGATACCAAAGTTGTGCAAACCAAGCCCTTAAGGGGAGAGCATGCCATAACTGGGGTTACACTGCAAAGAAGGCCCTCTCCATGTCTTCCCACAATGCATTTCCCCTACCAGTGGGACACAGAGGAGGGTCTCTCCAACAGAATTCAATTCTTGGGCAAGCATACATCAAAAGAACCACTCCCTCCAATGCAGAGGTCCCAAGCTGTTGCCCTCCTCTGGATATAGCCTTCAGCAAACAGTATTCCTTGGTGGTTTCCTCATCCAAGTTCTTACCAGGCCTGACCCTAGTTTAGCTTCCAAGATGAAATGGAATTTGTGCATTCAGGGTATTTAGGCTCTTTTAAATACACAGTTCATCCCAAATAGCATACCTAGAAGGTGCAGAACCTGTATGCAATACTGTCTTTCCTGTAGTGTCCATCCTCTGAATGACTAGATGATCCAGAACCATCTTCTTTTTGGCCCTTTCCAAGATATCTTCTTCTACTGATCCTTTAGTGACCAGACGATAAATGTTAACCTATATATAAGCAAAGAAAAGAAATGTGAAGGATTATCTATGTAAATGTATGTTAATGAGTAGTTTTATTCTCAAATGGATTATACCGAAGTGCACAAAAGTTCACGGAGGATAATAACAAGCTGGAATGTTTTCAGCGAAGGGCAACCGAGACAATCAAAGGCCTGGAAATCAAGGATTAGGAGTCAAAAAAGGCAGTCTGTAATTCCAGGTTGCATCTACAGAAGTATAGTGTCTTGACTAAGGAAAGTAGTCACGCCACTCTATTCTACTTTGGTCAGACCTCACCTGGTACACCAAGTCCAGTTCTCAGCACCATAGTTCAAGAAGGATATTGACAAGCTGGAACATGCCCAGAGAACTGAGAACAAGATGATCAAAGGTCTGGAAACCAAGCCTTATGAGGAACAGCTTAGGGAGTTAGGAATGTTTAGCTTTGAGAAGAGAAGACTGAGGCGTGATATAATAGCTATCTTTAAATATCTGAAGGGATGTCATGCAAAAGATGGAGCAAGTTTGTTTTATGTTACTCCAGAGACTAGAACACAAATCAATAAATTCAAATTACAAGAAATAAGATTCCACCTATAAATTAAGCTCTTACTGTAAGAGCTGTTTGAAACTGGAATATATTGCCTTGGAAAGTGATGAACTCTCCATATTTGGAGGTCTTCAAGCAAAGGTTGGATGGGCATCTTTAAGGGACATTTTCATTGTGTATTCCAGCCTGGCATGGAGTTGGACTGGATGATTCTTATTGTCTCTTCCAACTCTATGGTTCTATAATTCTAAATAAACAAAACAGCATATTCCAGGGGCTGCAACCCTACTGCAAGAAAATCATTGAGTACTCACTTCCAAACAGATAAAGTAACTTTCAACAAACCAGATAAACCATAAATAACCTCATCAGAAATGAGATGGAAAATCTTGGAGCACTTCTTCCACTTAGCTTAGCCTGAAGTTCACAGATACCACATAAATGTATTTGAGAGATGAGAACACTGATGGTGAATCAACAGCACTCATACTCGCAGCATAACTTTCTCTTCCTGCAATTTGCTGACAGTAAGCTGCTTTTCTCAGTTCAGAGTGCTGCTGTGCTGACACACAGTCCAAACTCATTTCTTAACATCTTGCTATTTGCATTTTCCATTTACACACCATCATGTACAAAAATGCTGTGAAGTGTGTGACTGAGCACAGAAGTGTAGGATCTCAAGAATGCCCAGGCTAGCACAAATGCTTGCTGCACAGTTTATCTGGAGCAGAGTAGCTCCATCTCTGGAAATGGGAGCATCTGTAGTTCTCTGCCGCTGGACTGAAGCCAAGTATACTAGTATAGTTCTAGTTACATGCTATCCCAACAGGTCATCAGGTCTACAGAATTCTGGGGTTTGGTGTCATCACTATGCTAATGATATCTTTCAGAATGGATGCCAAGGAAGCAGAAGAATATCTGGCTATTTGTCTGGACATAATGAAATATAGATGTAAGTGACTTAACTGATGCTTCGTCCAGACAAGATGAAAGTTCTGTTGGTTAGTGGGAAGGTCAGCCTGTGATTAGGATTATAATGTGTTTTAGATTTTATTGCACTCCCTCTGAAAGCCCAGATTCACACAGTTGGAGGTGCTCTTGGGAACCACATTGCTCCTAGAAGCACTGTGGCTGCTATGTCCAGAAGTACCTTTGTCTGGCTTTGACTTGTGTGCCAGCTTAACTTCTTCCTAAGGAAGTTGGATTTAGCCATAGTTGTTCATACTTTTACTTACTTTCTGATTAGAATACAGTAATATGATCTATGAGGGGCTTCCCTCCAGAAGTGCAAAATCAGAGCAAATTCATCATCAGTCTTGCATCAATCAAATTAGATTCCAATTTGCTTCCTAGCTCAATTTGAAATTATTGCTTTGACCTACAAACACGATGCAGCTTGGAGGCAGGGTATTTGAAAGATTGACTCCTTCCATAGGACCATGTTGGGAAAATTAGATTCTTAATGCAGGCCCTGTGGCACGTCACACCTCCCTAAGAGACTTTCTATGTAGCAGTAATTCAGTTCTGAAACTCCTTCCAAAGGGGAATCAGCTTGGCTCCATCTCTAATGAGAATATGGGGGATGCCCAAAACAGCATTGTTTTGTACAGCGTTTGGTCCTTAAAACCAGGCTTCTTTTTTGGGACTGTGTGCGTGTGCGTGTGTGGGGTTAAAACAATTTTTGAACAGCAGTTATTAATCTGTTTTGAAATAATGTTTTTATCTGTTGCATATTGCCTGGAGAACACAGGAGGACTTACAAATAAACAAATACTTTACAGGTATACATGTAGAAATGAACAAAACACAGTATTTAAATTTAACAACCTTTCAGAGAATGCAATACCTTCTTATAGATAGCTGGTTGGATTTTCTTGCTATATTATTCTGTTGCCAGATGGACAACCACCTAAAGCCTGCCCTCTCCCCCTACCTGCACTGGGCCTTGGAACGCTGCACGCATTGCACCCCCTATTCCTCCAAAAGTATTTTTTAATTTTTTAATTTAAAACATTCCCTTCTGCCACCTGCGGAGTATGGAAGGGCACCTCCAATTTGGAAAAATATCTCAACCCACTCCCAGGGCCTAATCCATGGTGAAATTATTCCCATCCAAGAGGGTATGCAGTTCACTGTAAGCTTTTTTTTTTTAAATCAAACAGTCTTGGGAATACATGTGGCTCATAGGCCTAACTTTCCTTACTCCTTCTCTAACACACATACATAATTAGGTGTGTAGCTATATAACTAGGAGTGTAGCTGTAAATCAAGCTGAAAAAACAAGGAAAGACTGCCCTAAACACAGTTGTTGCAATAAAACATATTGATCCTACACTGAGATAACCAGCTACTGGATTAAAATTATAATTTAAAACTTACATACCTGTTTCTTTTGTCCAATCCTATGAGCTCTAGCTTGAGCTTGCAGATCATTCTGAGGGTTCCAGTCAGAATCAAATATAACTACAGTATCAGCAGATGCCAAGTTTATACCCAGACCTCCAGCTCTGGTAGACAGTAAAAAACAGAAATCCTGAAATTAAAAAAGAGGAATGGATTAAATTTTTTAAAACCCTGCAAGATGTACATAACAAAGAAGCTATTAATGTATTTTGCCATTATGGACAAACTAGTGTATACTTCCATACAGACATGAGTAAATAAGAAGTTTAATCTGAACTACTGAAACAAAAATGTAAAAATATAAACCTGCTGTCAACAATTCATAAGCATAAACACAGCAAGCTGGTGCAAGATTTAGTCATTCTTAGATAAGCTCTACTTTAAAACAATGAGAATTAAATCATGACTAACACAAGCTCCATGGACTTGAACTGAATCTGAGCAACTATCTACCCTCTACCCCCTACCCCTGGGGCAATGTTCCTTAAGTGAACATTTTAGTCTACGTGGTACAGATCAGAAGAAGTTAAATCGAGGAGAAGGAGAAAGAGGAGGAGGAGGCACCAAAGAGACAGAAGAGAGGAACTGAATAGCAGAATTCCACTGCAGGCATTAGGAAAAATCCAGATGCACTTTAGTGGCGCAAACCCTAGATAAAAAGTCAAATAATCACTGCTTTCCTGTGCAATAGGGGGAGTTAACCCATTTTTGAGAGCCAGTGTGATGTGGTGGTTCAAAGGTAGGACCAAGGTTCGATTCCTTGCTCAGCCATGGAAACCCACTGCCTGAACTTGGGTGCATCACACACAACTTGAAGGCACAGAACTATTGTTGGATGCTTCCTCAAATACAGTTGAAAATATATTTCTTTCCTGCTGTCAAGAGATAATAGATAAATAAATAGCTTTTACAAATGAATGAAAAAGCTACCTCAGAACCTTCTGCATTAAAATGATCCAGTGCCTGCTTCCGCAGTTCTCCTTTTATTGACCCATCTAGCCTCTATAGGGGAGAAAAAAACAATTAGATGAATACTTTGCAAGAGCTGTGCGCTGTAAGAAATCAATTAGTAAGTTAAATGTGTGCATAGTGATACTGTTTAAAAATAAAGTTCTTACTTGAAAGGGAAACTGACGGTATTTCAAATATTCAGCTAGGATGTCCAGCATCCGCACCATCTGAGAGAATATAAGCACTCTGTTGCCACGTTCTCGTAAGCGAATCAGCAGTTTGTCTAAAAGAATTAGCTTCCCACTACTTCGGATTAAATGCTTTAAAAAGGAAAAACAAGTTATTGAGAGTTTAAAAATAACACTGCTATACAAGAGGAAATTGTTTGCAGTACAAAGTCTTAACTATAAAAACAATCAAGCTTCTTTGAGCAAGACAGGTATGCCATCATTTTGCCCTCCAAATAATTAGGCAAATGATACAAAACATACTTGGAAGGAAACCTCTTGGCAAGACAAATAGAGGACTGATAATCAAACACCTGAAAATATCCATTTTTATGTAATCCTATCAGCTCCAATATTAAACAGTGTTCTAACGAGGAAAAGGAGGGGATATAAAACAGATCTGAGATTTCCACATGCCTCTTTTTTTTGCCTTCTAGAAATGAGTGACAAAGGCTATATACTGAGTGTGTAGGTTATCTTCTAAATCATCTCAGCTTCATTATTAAAGTTTTTTTTTCATTTAATGTGATGTATAGAGCAAAGATATAAAAAAATGTGCTAGTAGTATTTCCCTAAAGCAGGGCTTTACAAATAGTGTGTCGCGACATGTTAGTGTGTTGCCTGAAGTGTGTAGTGTGGCTCCTTCCCCGGGCGAAAAAGACCCCCCCCCATCTGAGTCCTGCTTCCACTCTTGCTGAGGTCTCAGGGCAGGGAACATTAGGAGTGCTGCTCTAGCACTTTCGTGCCCATTGGTGGGGGAAGAGGGAAAGCAGTTTGCTTGCAACTCCATCCCTGCAAAGACAATCGGAGGGATCCAGGCAGCAACTGCAACCCCCTCTACT
This sequence comes from Ctenosaura bakeri, assembly GCA_948474755.1. Taxonomy (NCBI): domain Eukaryota; kingdom Metazoa; phylum Chordata; class Lepidosauria; order Squamata; family Iguanidae; genus Ctenosaura; species Ctenosaura bakeri. Next base: position 280,413 of record CAOLHI010001341.1, on the reverse strand, counting down.
TCACCTTCCACTCTGGCTTGCTTAGCTCTCCTCTGTCCTCCCTCCAGCCCCAGGAAAGTCTGACTAAGTAGCTGCCAGCCCAGCTTGAGTGAGAAAGTAGCAGCAGCACCAAAGGGGTTTTGCTGGGAAAAGGAGTCAGTGAGCGCCTGGAAGCTCGTGAGCCTGGGACAGCACAAGAATCTCCAGCCAAAGACTCTGGAGATCAAAGCAGCCACCGGCTGATTGACAATGGTGGGGTGGGACTGGAGGATTCTTCTCTCACAACCTGCTTCTGCCTCAGTACTCCTTCCCCTGGTACCACCCACAGGCCCCTGTTTTTTTGAGCGGCTACTGATTTTAACAGAACTCTGCAGAATCTGAGCCCAGTGAGCCCTTGCATGCATAATCTGTTTTGGAATAAGAAAATGAGAGGGCATATTTTAATTTTTCCACCTGTTAATAACACAATGCTTAAAACAAACACACGGGCAAAACCACAATTGCAGAGGTCTCTGGGGTTTCATTGCTCCAGATACTCAGCCAGCACCAGAAAGCATCTCTGCAAGACTTTCCCCCTACCTCCCCAGTCCTTTAGAGAGTTTGCAAAAAGACTCCCCCTCCCCATAGCCTGACACTCCCCCCCCATTCTCTCTCTCCATCTCTCTCATACCATCTCCCCTCTCTTTCATACAGTCTCCAAGACACAAATGTGCTTTCAACAAGCATACACACATACCTTATACAGGCTCTTCCCCTTCACAAACACACAATGTCTTCCCGTCTCTAACATGTATACCTCCTTTCATGCATGCATGCACGCACACACACACACACACACAAAACTTCTTGTTTCATTTCTCACACACACTTTCCTTCATGAGGGCGATGGCACTGAGCCAGGATCACGTAAGGGGCGGAAGCTGCCTTTCCCCACCCTAGATACATCTCTGGGTACTGTGAATGCATAATGGGTAAGTTTAACCTCCGATTTGCTAGTAAAAGTGAATTACTGTGTCGCAAAATGATGCACGTTTAAAAGTGTGTCACTGACATGAAAAGTTCGGAAAGCTCTGCCCTAAAGCTTAGGAATAATTTCCAGGAGCAAGAAGGTGGGGCTTACACACATTGACACACGCATATTTTTCCTCTCAAGAGTTGCTTATCTCTGATTTTCCCTCCTGTACTCACTTCTAGCATGAACTCAGCACTTTAAGGAAAATAATCTGAATTAAGCAAATTATTGCACCCTACCAGTTAAGAGAATTCTGAGATTTAAAACTATGCTATAGGTTCACAGTATGGCTAGGAAAGGAAAAGCTGAAGTTTTCAGGATGCCAACCAGAGCTTTTGACATTGCCTTTCCAAAGCAATATATTTGGTGCCAGCATCATTACAAGTGGCATCCAACTGATGTTCCTCTGACTGGAAAAAGGATTATGTGATTTCTGAAAATCCTCTCATTGCACTGTAACTGCCCAGCCCCAAATCTGCCCATGATTATTGTCAAATTCTTCAAAAGAGAATGCATTACTGCGTAAGGGATTAAAAGAAAGAGAAGAAAAGTTCATTGCCTCAAACAGCACCTTATATTTTTCATGCCAGGCAAAGATATTTTTATTCACCCAGGTCTTCTCATGTACTTTTAAAAATATATATCATTACTTGACCCTTATACTTTTCTCTGTTTTTGCTCAGAAGCGTTACTAAAGGGCAGTACAGAACACTTTTAAACAAGTAACTTTTTCAGTTGTACTACCATTTACATAAAAGTAAAGTCACAGATAGAAGGAACAAGTCACAGTCAACTAAAATATAAGCTTGTTGTACATACAGAGCAGTTTAATAGAGTTATACGAAATTTTACCTGTAAGGCCTCCTGTTTATTATAGAATTCATTATCATCTGGTGGTTTAATGAGGTAGCAATGATTACAACACTTCTTGAGCTCCATCATAATATTCAGAAAGCCTGAGGTACTGCCCTTTGAACCTTTGCTTAGGGCTTTGTAATTCCTAGTTAAAATCCATCTATGTAAACCATGAGAAATAAAAATAAAGAATGCTTATCAGGCAAATAACTTTTATAGCACGACAGCAACACATACGCTTTTCAGCCGACACTGCAGAAAGTTTTAGTCACATTCCTTACTTGTAATATTGCTTTTGTAATGCACTCATTTCCATTCTTAAAATTTGTTCAACCTTGGCAGGCAGAGATTTTTCAACATCTTTCTTAACTCTTCTCAGAAGAAATGGTTCAAGTTCTTTGTGAAGACTTGCATAGCCAAACTCCCTTCCCTTTCCATGCTCCTCTTCAAAATCCTCCCAGGAAGAAAACCTTCAATAGAAAACATGGTATTTGAAACTGTGACAGATCTTGAAATATCTGATATATTAGTGACTGACTATTTCAGTTTGGCATTACATCCTGAACACAAAAACACACACATTAAGAAATACCTAGAGGTAAGAAAAACAAGCTCATATTCACTCAAAAACAGTTCACTTGTAATGCAATTCATTATTGGTTTTTAACAGCACACCAATGTTGTAGCAAGTCAACCGCGCATGCGTGAAAGCTCCTAGTGTGTGCAGCACAGAGACCACGAAGAAGAACCTGATTCTTCCCAGATGCCAACCAAGAGACTCTACAAAGCTCTCCAAATTCTACAATGGCATATCTTTACTATATCATCCCAAATATTTGTGTCAACACACATAAATGAATTTATTCATAAATGGATTCATAACTAGTAGTGAAGTTTACAAATAATTTTTCTAACCTAATAACCAATTGCTCACATGACAGAAGTGCATAAAATTATGCAGAGTGTGGAGAAAGTGGACAGGGAGAGATTCTTCATTTCTTTTGTAATACTAGAATCCAGTTTTGTGATTTTAATGTGACTGATGAGGTGACAGGGAAAAAAATATTACTGCTTTGTAGAGTATATCGTTGAGCAGTGAAAGAAGTAATGATGGCTGCCAATGTGGACACCTTTAAAAGGGGATCAGGCAAATTTATGGATTAGGTTAACAATGGCTACTAGTCACAATGGTATACATTATCTCCACTTATTATTAGTATAGGTGGTGCTATATTTCACTACTGGTTGGTCCAGAACATGATCAGGAGGGTGCTTTTGGGCACAAGTCCTGTTACCGGTCTTGTCACAGGGATCTGGCTGGCTGTGAACAGAATGCTGGGCTAGATGAGTCTCTGGTCTGATTCAGAAGGCACTTATCATCTCCTCCTGTATTGAATCATAGACTTGAAAGAGACCATAAGGGCCATTCAGTCGAACCCCCTGCCATGCAAGAACATACAATCAAAGCACTCCTGACAGTTGGCCATTCAGCCTCTGTTTAAAAACCTCCAAAGAAAGAGACTCTTCTTTGAGCTGGGAATTAGACTAAATAGCCTTAAAGGCCTATAACAGTGGATATTTCACAGAAAATATTAGATCCAGTGGTGGCTACACCTGTAACGGTGTTCTTTAATGTATCTCCTTTCAACTCAGCAGCAAGGGATATTAAGCATGGACTTATCCCTCTGAACTGTTAGAAATAAGGTTTCTTTAAAATAATTCTTTCAAGCAAGTAAGCATGCAACTCTGTTCTACATTTTTGTTTTTAAAATCTTATACCACTAACCTAGTTCATTCAAGTTCTTGCTGTGGCTAATACTACCATTCTGAAAGACTAAAACATTACTATTCAGAAAGATTAAGATCTTCAGCATGCAGAAGATAATACTAGAATAGAGGAAAGGAAAGGCTATCAAACTAATGTACAATATTGAAGAGTGTTCCTGAATTAAGATCACCTATACATTTTAGTATAGTACATCTCCTTACTTTTCTGGCATGATGAAGTGCAGTAGGGACCAGAGTTCTTTCAGGGAGTTTTGCAGAGGTGTTCCAGTGATTAGAAGGCGATGATTGGACTTGAAGTCTATTAATGTCTTATATAACAAGGAATCATCATTTTTCAGTCGATGGGCTTCATCCACTCCTATAAAGGCCCAGTTCAAACCACCAAGGAATGACTTTTCAAAAGAACATAAACATTAATGATATTTTGCTTCAAAAATGACATATTTAACATGGCAGTTTAAATAAGTTACCTTACAGTAAAATTAATCTGGGAAGAGTAATTCCACCAGCAGGCCAACACAGAACAGATAAATCCCTTTATCCAAAGGCCTCCCAGATATTATACTGAAAGGATTGGAATGGAAGGATAGATGGGGACCTTCTTTCTAAAGTTTTATGATCTTTCTTTTTTTATTTTTATAATTTCCCCTCCTATGGGTGCAACAGGCTGGAAACTGCCAGATCCAGAGCTGGTACACATTTCTGAAAACATGTCAGGGACTCAGAAGACCCAAACAATTCCCAACCCATGCCCCACCACCCTAAGGAGGGCTAAGGGAGCTGCTGCACTAGCTGAGGAAGATTCAGAGGGTGCAATTTATTCTTAGAGAATGAACCTCTTTCTCCATTCACAGAATGGAAGATCTGAAAAATCCTATGGCCTTTGAGAAGCCCTCTCAAAATCTACAGAATTTCAACCTTCATCTATTACAAACTTTCTCCTCTTTTCAAAAAAAATAAAAATAAAAAGATAGTGATTTTTCAATAATAAGGTTCACAAGCTACTTTTTTCACTGAAATAAATCTGATATGTGCATCCAGTTCTGTAAATACTCTAGTTTAGCATTCATGTACCAGTATGCCCCCGAGTCATGATTAATTGCAGCATCTACACAGAACTAAACCTGTAACACAGGCATTCTACAGAATTGTCATTTGAATGTTTATAAACAGTCTCCCCAAACCACTAAGGAAAAAAATCCTGCCAACAAATCTATTTTTTTTTCCTTCTGGGGTTTCTGTTCCATGCCAAAAGGTACAGTTTTTGAGGAATCACGATGCACCAAAGCAGAAGTGGCATATGCTGGGTTCAGTAAGTTAATCTACTTAAGACGAACATAAGAATTCTTATTAGAGTTGAGAAATGCAAGCTGTGTACTTTAATCCCAGATCCTAACCAGAATCCTAATCCTAACACTGACATTCTACACACACTTTTCAATGTAATCAACAAATATCCATTACTCAGTCCATGAAAGAATTTCTATCCAGATGCAAGGATATTAATTTTTAGCAGTGAATGACAGTCTAGTTACTTACTTTATCTTTCAGTAAAATTTCATACGTTGTCAGCAAGATGTTAAATTTTAATCGTTTGGTCTGTGGATGCATCCATTCATGTGTTCTTATCTATAAAACGTACAGGAATATTGGAATATATATTTTAAAAGTATTTTATTAAGCTTCACAATAAAAACATGATGGTGTTGACTTTTACCACCTCACACTACCATTTATAAATGTAAATATAAACATTTGCTATGTGCAGGTACCCATTAATATGATGGGATGTGAGTGGATGAGATTAGAAGAAAAGACACCCATCTGGAAAGGAGCAGCTGCCTCTAGCATTGCACTGTGTGCACTGCATTGCCAATGTAAGCTAACCTCCTTGCCAAGTGTGACTCAGACTATTTCTCTGCAAGTGTTTAGCAGTTGTTTCTCTGCTGCTAACTCAAGAGACAGGGAGGTTGCCCTGGCTTCAAGTATAAACTATACATACAGCACACAGATATGAATAACTTCTTTCATTCCTCTTGCTCATTCCAGATCTTATATAAAGGAGGTCCTTGCCCTGGAAGGACCATTTCAGCAAATGCCTAAGTAAAAGAACTGGCATTTATATATAGCAACATACCACAAAGAAAAGATGCAGACTCAAATCCAAAAGTCAGACTCAAGTACAGCAGAACCTACTCAATCAATGGGATTTAATTACTGTTGATTCATCACTTTTGATTTAAGGGATCTACTCTAGTTGGAAGTACCATCAGATTCAAACCTTTGTATCAGATTTACTTGCAAATCTTTATTTCTCTTAAAGAACCATGTGATGGCATGAACTGCTTGGAACTCATTCTCTCTGGAAGCAAGAGTAAATTCTGAGCCCTTCCTACATTGCTAGATGAAAACTCTAGAACCCCAACATAGGTCGTAATGGCTAGGGTTTATAGGTGTTGTCTGGGGGCACTAGGTTCCCTATACATACAGCATGCTGCTAAGACCTACTGTTTTAAGTTTAACCATTTCTTTCATTATGGATTTCAATTATCATCTGTATTTTACACAGAAAGCACTGTTATTAAGGATTATTAATTAATACTCATGATTTATGATAATAATTCTCATGGTTCAAACTTAAAATTCTTGAACTCAAGAAATTAACTACCTCAAAACTTAGAAGATTCATTTTCTAAACTGGATAATATCTTAAGAAAAAACTACAGATTACGTCTAGTTTTTTCTAGCTGCTTAGACATATCTTCAGATTAATATTTGTCCCTTACCAAACCAAGTATAAAGAATACATATTATATAAAACAAATTAGATTATAAATTTGTAATAAGAATTAACATAAGAAACTCTTTAATCAAAATGTAGGTAATTCCAAGTTTCAAAAAACTTTTGTTTAGCCTTTTGTTCCACATTAAAATACAAATGAACTTACCACATTTCTGCTAGTGATATCTCCCAAATAAACTACTGCATTCATCTGGGGAGCCCACGTCTGGATTTCTCTTTGCCAAGAGGTCAAAGTAGAAAGTGGCACTACCAGCAAGAAAGGTCCATATAACTGATGTTCATGGAATAAGTAATTGAGAAAGGATATAGTTTGTATTGTTTTACCCAATCCCATTTCATCGGCAAGAATGCAACTATTGCCCCTGAAAAGTGAGATGAACAGCACATATGTTTAAACACTTTAGTCAGTACTCCATATCCAAACATTAGTTAACAAGATCAATGTTGCTTAGAAAAAAAGTACTCAATCTGTAAATTGTTTACAATGTAGGTGGCCATGCTTATTCACAATTCCATCAACACCAGAACATAAATAAGCTACTGTAAATAATCATTTCATAACTTTTTACATTGTAAAAAGATGGTAATACTACACCTACAAAGATGGTTGTTCATTCATATGTATTAGTGCTATGCATTAAATTAAGATGAATGATGAGTTTAGAATTCAATCAACCTGATTCAGACTGATTCAGGTGCTGTCTCAATTAAGGCAAGGCTCCTCCAAAGTGAAGTAATCTAAATATTTCCTGAAGAATTGTTCACAATTTGAATTTGGAAGAAATGAGACACAGTTTGCTTTAAGAAATTCCCAACCTTCCCACACAAGGAAAACACCAGAGTGCTCTGAGAAAACAAGGTATGTGGGGTAGATTGGGGAGAAAGGATGAGACTGTGACTGTTTCTGTTTTGAATCACAGTGAATTGCTTCACAAGGGCTCTATAATTACAAGAAGTTGCAGAGGGCTGCCAAACTTAGGTATTCAGGGCTGATCAAGTGTTTAGGGCTGTTTGCTAGTTTCCCCTCCAACAAGCCGGAATATTAAAAGTGTTTTCTTAGAGTCTAGGATCTGAAGGGGTGTAACTTAGAAAGTGGTTTACTTAGAAAATGCTCAAATGTTCCAATTCTTTTTGCCTCTATCACTGTGTTTTACACATCCATCATCTCACTCTATGCTACTGTACTTTCACAGCTAGTACCATTCAGCAAAATATTGAAAAAAGACTTCGGAAGTGTTTTAAATTAACCATAACTCACAAATGCATGTATTTATCCTTTTGGGGGTGGGGGACTGTTCGAGGTACATCTCAATGATAGAGAAGCTTTAGACAAATTGTTCCCAAACCCATGGAGACCAGGGCGGCAAGTAATAGGAAAAATTCAGTTTCCCAGAGTGCAAATACTGAACCTACCCCTATGCAAATTATTTTTGTAAGATTTCAAGTTACTTAAAATTGTTTTGTCATTTACACAGGAACACCTGCTTCTATTCTATCATTTTCATAACAACTGTCTGCTCAAAAAACCCTACAAAGCTGTATCCATCAGGCTAAATCCAACTGTTAGTTCCAACCAGAGTAGACTCACTGAATGATCTTGTTGGACTGCAAGTCCTAGCAGTGCTAGGCAGCACACATAATGGTGAGCAGTGCTGGGAACTGCTCTCCATCAAAAGCTACACAGCTGCTGTAAAGACTGCTCTTCCACAAAACTTTCTGCATATCTGAATATGAAAAAGTGGCAGGCTTAAGCCCTTCAAAAGGAGGAAGTGTCTCTGAAAATTCATCTCTGAGAAGATCTTCCTCTCTCTCTTTTTTTTTTAAAAAAAACTATTTGTCATTCTTGCTTTAGAAATATTCAGTGATCAAATTTTAAAGACCCTAAAGTACTAATTTGCTTCCAATCTGGAAAGCATAATCATCTTCTAAAGAGCTCCTAGGACTAAAAATTTCATTCAAGGCCATTTGAGAATTTTCAGTTAAAATCAGAAGGATTTCAAATATTAGGATATCCAGACTAAGCAGTTTCCAAATTATTCCAAACGTAATAAGGCTGTTTTCCACGTTACTGAATTCAGCATGAACCAAACTGTGTGGGTGTGCCATAGCCCTAATGGATATGACTTTCATATCTTTGCATGATGTTGTTGTTGGGTGCCTTCAAGTTGTTTCCAACTTATGGCAACCCTAAAGCAACCTATCATGAGGTTTTTGCTGGGGCTGATAGTGTGTGATGCACCCAAGGTCACCCAGTGGACTTCCATGGCCAAGCAGGGAACAGAACCCTGGTTTCCAGGGTCATAGTTCAACATTCAAACCACTACATCACGCTGTCTCTCTATCTGCTCTTGCTTCAATAAAATAAGCAGCATACATGTTTTATCATGCAAGGTAGTATTTTATTATGAACTTACTTGCACCAAGAGTGAGCCAACCAGTTTAATCCATTTAATTGATAATCTCTTAGCTCCAAACTTTCCTGCCCTCCAATATAAGACGGTTGTTTCTTTAGGGCCACAAATCTTGGCCTCTGTTTTAGAACCTGGCAAAAAGAAAAATAAACATTGACAATATAGGTAACACTCATTTCAGCTGCATACAGAACATTTCATGTTGTTCATGAAGTAATTTACACAAGGAATAGGTTAAAAGCAGAAGAATGTTGTTTCAGATCAAGTAGAAGAGTAGATCTCATCCAACTGTTTTCTGTGCACAGGTTTAGACCTGTTTCTTTCAGTTCTGAATTGCGTGTATGACAATTCCATCATATGCACTCCCACCAAAAGTAAAAAATGATACAACCCAAACAGAATATATCACTTTGACAACTAATTGTGAGAAACAAACATCTACTGAAGGAATATATGAATACTTACCTTACATTCTTTAAAAGGAGTAGTCTTGGATTGATTTCTGCTAAAATATTCATCAATGCGTGACTGAAACTTTTTAGCAATTAGAGCACCATCTTCCCAGCTGCATTCAGAATAAGGGAGGCCCTGCCATTTACAGTAATAATCTGGATAACCTGCTGCTGACTTCTGATTAGAATGAGCTATGGAAAACAATTTTAAAAATGAAGTTAACATCTTGTTTTCTATCAAGCTTAAAGAAATTATATTCTTAACAACTCATAAATAATGCTCTAAAATTTATGATGACCTAAAAATAATTTATTCTTCATAAAATAACATGAAATACAAATCACTTCTCATTACACAACACTGGTAAACACAGTAGCCTAAATGCAACGCTATGTTGCTAGCACAAGAGAAGAACAGGTTTGTGGTTCTTCGAGTGGTCATCTGTGCCCTCACACAATGGGAATCTTCGTGTATGCACAGTAGCTTTTTGGAAAGTTCCAGAGCTGAGCAGCTTGAGGGGAACCCCTCCCCCATCCGGTACTGAGCATGCTCAGTACTGCCAAACCAATGGTCTCTCCTCAGTTTCAAAGTCCACTGAAGCAAGGAACTGAAAGAGGGGAGACTGGGTGGTGCCCACTCGAAGAACCACAGTTACAGGTAAGCAACTTGTTCTTCTTCATGGTCTCTGTGCCTCACACAATGGGAGACTGAGTAGTTTACCAGTGGACGGCGGGTTAGGCCCTAGGAGATAGAAGACAGCACCACACGACCAAAGCGAGCATCACGCCGGGCCCTGCAGTCAAGGCGGTAGTGGTGGACGAAGGTCGAAGGCAGGGACCAAGTAGCCACACGACAAAGCTCCTGTAGGTCAACTCCCCTGAGAAGGGTCGCTGAAGAGGCCATTGCCTTACTGGAATGGGCATGAAGCAGAACCAGCAGAGGTTGCCTGACAAGTTCGTAGGCAAGGTGAATTGTTTGGGCAACCCATTTGGAAAAACGTTGAGTGGATACCTTCTGACCTTTCCGGCACCCAACGTAGCAGACAAAAAGGTGGGGAGTCTGATGGAAGGTCAAGGTCCGTTGCAGATAAAAGGCGAGAGCATGGCATACGTCAAGCAAGTGCAGGGAATGCTCAAGAGGCAAGGCAGGATCAGGATAGAAGGTAGGTAGAATCAAATCCTGATTCAGGTGGAAGTCAGTGATGACTTTAGGGAGAAAAGACAGGTCCGGACGTAGGACTATCTTGTCCTGATGAAACACGACGAATAGTTCATCAGAACGCAACACAGTCAGTTCTCCTGCCCATCTGGCTGAAGTGAGAGTAACCAAGATCGCTGTCTTCACGGTAAAGAGACGGTCATCAGATGTGGCCAACGGTTCAAAGGAATGGCGCATAAGCAGAGAAAGGACAAGTGATAGCGACCACAGAGGAAGCGGTGGGAAGATAGGAGGGTAGAGGTGTTGCAGACCTGTGAGGAATTACTTGACTGAGCATTACAGAAAAAGGCTGAGGAAGGAGAACCATGTGGCCGGTAAGCCATGATTGCAGAGAGGTAAACTTTCAGGGAGGAAAAGGGGAGGCCCTGGTCCTGCAGCGTCAAAAGGAAGTGAAGCACCGTTGACAGTCAGGTCAGAGAAGAGGCCTCATTATGGGAGTCCATAAAGGCTACAAACTTCCTCCGCTTGTAGTCATAGGATCTACGAGTGGATTCCTTCCTTGCAGCCATAAGGACAGCTTGGATACCAGGAGAGTCTAGAACATTATCCTCCACACGTGCAGACAGAGAAGAGGGAGGTCCGGGTGCAACATGTGACTGTCCAAGTGAGAAAGGAAGTCCGGCGTGCTCTGAAGTCTCATGTTGCTGGCCCATGCAATGGCAAGAACGGGACGGAACGAATGTTGTCTCGGCTAATAAAGGATTATGAGGACGGTGTCTGCTCTGTCCGCTGTAATGTTGGCCACCACTTGGCCCAAGAGAGGAAATGGTGGGAAGATGTAAAGGAACTCCCTACTCCAAGGGAACTGGAATGCATCCTCAAGAGAGCCAGGGCCCAGGCTGGCAATCGAGCAATAACGGGGACATTTCCTGTTTCATTCGGTCGCAAAGAGATCAACGGTTGGAGTGCCCCACCGGGACACTATCCGCTGGAAGGTGGCATTGGAGAGGGACCACTCACCGTGGCACACTGTGTCTCTGCTCAGTGTGTCTGCTGTCATGTTGTCCCATCCTGCTAGGTGAACTGCAGTGAGATGTATCCGTAGTGGAATGCACAAGTCTCAGATGCATAGAGACAGATGGAGCAAAGTGGAGGAGTGAGTGCCTCCTTGTCGTTCATGTAGCAGACAGCTGTCGTGTTGTCTGACAGGATCTGGACAGTCTGTCTGACAATGAGGTTCTGAAAGGTCTGAAGAGCTTTGAGGATTGCCAAGAGCTCCAACGCGCTGATATGGAGACGCATCTCCAGGCTGGCCCAATGGCCCTGGACTGCGAAATCGTAACAGTGAGCTCCCCAACCAAGGAGGGATGTGTTGGTCATGATGGTAAGTGTCGGATGGGGCTCGACAAACAGCATTCTTGACAAGACATGGTTTGGGGACAGCAACCGATGAAGGGAGTTCTGTACTGGATGAGGGACCCATAGAATCTGGTGTTGATCGTCGAGCAGAGGATCAAAGCACTGGAGAAACCACTGTTGCAGGGGGCGAGCCCAAAGGCGAGACAAGTAGGTGACCGCTGTCATGGCCGCCATATAGCCAAGAAGCTGTTGGATCCTGCGGGCAGAAACGAACGGACTACACAGGACGTCGGCCACGGCCTGTTGCAGGGTCCAAGTGTGCCGCACAGGAAGACCCTGGCGCAAATGGAGGCCAGAGTGGCCCCAATGAAGTCCAGGGTGTGTGAAGGTTCCAAGTGAGATTTCTTGGGATTCACCCTAAGTCCGAGATCAGAAAGAAGGGAGAGGGCAATGTGGATGTCCTCATGCAGTTTCTGTTTGCAGGACACCACCAGTAACCAATCATCCAGATAGGGGTACTCCATAACGTTCTTCATGCAGAGATAAGATAGCACAGGAGCTAGGCACTTGGTAAAGACCCTGGGGGTCATGGACAGACTGAATGGTAGGACCTTGTATTGGTAACAGATGCCGTTGACCGCAAATTGGAGGTACCTCCTGTGGTGAGGGTGAATAGAAATGTGGAAATAAGCACCTTGTAGGTCGATGGATGCGAACCAATCCCAATGCCTCAGGAAGGGCAGAATGGAGGACAGGGTGACCATCTTGAATTTCTGGGGGAAAATGAAGGAGTTCACCTCCCCGAGGTTTAGGATGAGTTGGAGAGTGCCGTCCGATTTGGGTACAGTGAAGTACTGGGAGAAGAAGCTGGTAGATTGGGCTGAGAGCAACAGCTGCTCTATGGCCCCTTTGAGGAAGAGAGTCTCGACTTCTTCGAGGACGGCCGGACTGGCAGGGGTGGAGTAAAAGACGCCTAGAGGAGAAGCATTTTGAAACTTGATGGCGTAGCCAAGACGGACGATGGTCAGAACCCAGGAGTCCAAAGTGATCTTACGCCAGGTGTTGAGGTGGCAAGCTAGTCCTGTGGTTCTGGACAGGTGGTCAGGCAAATGTAAGAGAGGAAGAGGTGGCAACCTGCAGGGGAAGTAAAAAACGTGACTTAGCAGTCAAAGGGGAGGAGAGCATGACCTATAAGAATAGGAAAGGCAGCTCCATGAAGAATGGGATGAAGATGGTCTTCTAGGTTGAGCCATTGGATGAAGGCCCACCTTCTTAGCTGACAGTTGAGCTTTCGTAAGATGGTCCATAGCATCATCTGTAGTTGCATGAAAGAGTCCTTGGCCATCAACGAGCAAGTCTTCAATCTTTTTCCTGGTATCCTTAGTCAACCCAGAGGACTGGAGCCAGGCAAATCAGCGGAGGGCGATTACACCCACCATCACGCACGCTGCACCTACAACAGCGTGCCAGGACGACAAAATCTGTTGATTTGAGAGAGCAAGAGACTCGTTAAAATGTTGGACGGCAGTAGCTCTGTGGTCTTCCAGCAGATGTGAAAGCAGGGGGAAAAAACTATCCCAGATGTTACGTTGATAGGCCACCAGACAAGCTTGAGTGTTAGAAATCCTGGCGATCGACAAGGAGGCAGAGCAGAAGCAATGGCCGAAGACATCCAAATGGCGGCCCTCATGATCAGGTGGAGTTGTGTGGGCCCTTTTACCCCCTTTTGTTTGGGATGACCTGATGACAATTGAATTAGGAGTCAGTGACTAAATAAGAAATCAATATCCTTCTTCTGGATACAGTAAAGATATTCCAGGCGGTGAGGGATCGAATGAAGCGACGCCAGTTGGGCCCAAGGATGTTTCAAAACCTCCTGCAGGACGGGCAGAAACGGAATTGGAGCCATCGACAGAGGCCATGTCGACATAGTGGAATTCTGGGTCCTGTACTGTAGGAGCAGGACCAGAAATGTTGAGGCCCAAGGCGTTGGCCATTCTGACTAATATGTCGGAGGACTTCTTGATGTCCTCAGGAGCTGAATCAGGAGATGGGTCCCCAAATGCTAAAGGTGGGGAAGTATGAGAAGGCAGTGTAGAATCTGTTGAATCACCGTCGGAATCATAAGAACCAGAAGAAGGAGACGATGAGCAAGGGGATTGAGAACGACAATGTTGGGTGGGTCCTGTTGCAGGAAGAACAGCCGGTGGAGTGGGAGCACACTGTTGGAACAGATGGCGCCAGAAGCGAGACCGGAATTTGCACGAGTACAGAGGTCAGGATATGAAGCAGTTCCAAGGCTGATGCCGACAAAATGGGAAGGACGGTCGGGATCGGTGCAATGACAGGCTGCATTGACAGCAGGGCCAAAAGAAATGTTGGCAGAGTGGACGGAGCCTGAGTATCTGGCAGAGGCCGGGACACCTGAGGAGGAGGCGAAATGGCCTGATGATGAGGCGATGGTGATGAGACTGAGATGGCGAACCATGGTAGTAGGCTCGGGACTGAGAACAAGATCTGGAGCAGCAATACTGAGGGGAGCATTGGTAATGAGATCCCGAAGGAGATCGTGATGGAGAACGTGAACATCAAGGGTGGTAAGGCGACCAACGACAAATGTTGGGATGGTACTGGTCACGGTAGGCAGGCGAATATGAGTGGTAGGAGCTGGATTGCTCTCTCCAAAGGTGTTTGTGGCCATAGGAGGTTGGCAAGAAAGGCAAATCGACTCTCACTAACGAAGGCTCATAAGCGGTGCAGTAGCTGTAGTCGTGATGATGTGGGGATCTACCCCTTTCACCGCGTCCTGGAGAGTGGGCCACACTAACTCGAGGCTGGTCTCGGGAAATAACCCGAGGAATGTCTGAAACAGGCAGACGGTCCAACTCGGGACAGCCAGAAGAGAGGGCCAGGGCCAGTGGAGTTTGCAGACTCCCATCTCTGGACTGGCCTGACGTAACAGGCAGAGAGGCCGGTGGTGAGGGCCGATGGTCCAAGTCGGATGCGAAATCTGCAGCAGTCGGAACTGAGAGCACTGGGAGCTGGGCAGCATCCCGCACCCGTGAAAGGATGGAACATCATCCTCTCTGACGGTAGACATCACAGGTTGCGTTGGGGGAGGTATCAGTAAGGGACCAAAAGAAGAAGGTCAATTAGCCAGCGAACGGGCAGCGGGAGAAGGAGAGTGATGCTTCTCCTTCTTCTTTTTCTCTTTAATGGAAGAAACAGAAGGATGGTGCAACAAGGTCTGTTTATGCTCGGCCAAGGTAAGGACCTTGTGGGGCTGGTGAACAGGAGCCTGCTGTGAGGTCGAGGTAGCATCTCCAGTGGCGGATGGAAGAACAGGCACCCTGGAGAGCCTTGGAATCTTCAGCAAAGAAGATATCGACGGTAAAGCCAGCAAGGTCAGGGTCGGTACTGGTAGATACCGAGGGATCGGTTGTTACTGAAACTTTCGGGACTGAGGCAGAGGACGTCATAGAAGGCATCAATACTAAAACGGTGGAAAGAGTTGTACTGGAAGACACCTGCTCTTTATGACGAAGGGCTTGCTCCCAGCAGTAGGATTTCAACCGAGAAGCTCTATTCTTCAGCGTCTGCGAGGTGAGATCCTTACAAATAGAACGGGCCCGAACGTTATGGCCCTCCCCAAGGCAGAACAAGCACTTGGGGTGGGCATCTGAAAGAGAAACCTTGTGGCTGCAAGACATGCACAACTTAAACAGAGAAGACATAAGAAGGGGGAAGAGTTCTTACAGTTTTTTGTTGTAAAGAGACGAAAAAAACCAAAGAAAAAAACAAGAATTAGAAGAACTGCTCAGCAAGGAAGACTTCTGAGCTGCTAACAGGTTGGCGGACGAAAAGAAACTAAGGAGAGACCGTTGGCTTGGCGGGACTGAGCATACTCAGTACCAGATGGGGGAGGGGTTCCTGCCAAGCTGCTCAGCTCTGGAACTTTCCAAAAAGCTCCTGCGCATGCGGGAAGATTCCCATTGTGTGAGGCACAGAGACCACGAAGAAGAACTTGTACTTCCCTCTTCTGTTCTGGGTTTCTTAGCACTCCTGAGTTTATTCTGGGATGCACAGGGAGCTGCAATGGGTTTGAGATCAACTAGCTAGGCCTGCCTCCTCTTTCCACTGGATTTTGCTGTCTTACCAGCAGAAATCCAGCAACAGATACTATATAATGATGCCCCATGCTATGCCATTGTCATTATCATTGCCATCATCGTCATCATCATCACCACCACCACTACCACTTTCAAATTCTGTCACCTACCAATTATTCGCTCTACTATTTGATATTGTTTATGTAAGTCATCTGTGAGTTCTTGCTGGCAGTTGTAATATTCCACATCTTCTGGAGAAGCATTTTTCAACCTGAAAAAATATTACGCACACTATTAATAACATCACTGTACAACATATAACTATTTGTCATTCTTGCTTTAGAAATGTTCTGTGAGTCTATGTTTGGTAGAATGGAGAAGAAGAATCCCAGAAGACTGGATTTACTATAGTTGCAACTTTCACTGGTTGGCATCAGAAAAACAGCATGCACACTCAATTCTTTGAGTCTACTGACCTACTGAATGACATTGTACTGATCCACTGACAACACTGCATCAACCAAAAAAGCTGCTCTTTAAAGCCAGACATCTGTACGGAGAATTAATGAAGATGAAACAACGGAATATTTATTTATGCATTTAATACACTCATATACGGCCATTCTGCCAAGGCACTTAAGGCAGTTTAATTCTACAAACAAGAAAATGTTTCATAAACAAGCAAATAAAGTCAGAATTCTCTTAGATCAGCTGAAGATTTCTTCAGGAGTTGATGACATGAGCAATTCTACCTTTCCTAAGGGCAAAGGAGTCCTACTGCCCCAAGAAAGGTAGAGAAGAGGACAGCTGCTCCAAAAACTCCCAGGCCAATTAATGGTCCCTTCAGGATCTGATGGGATGAAAGATCTGCATTCATACAGAGCACAAAATCTTAACTCACAACAAAGAATACCTACTGAAGTAAAAACTGACAAACATAAAGGCTAGAATCTTGTTGGAGCATTATTCTACTGAACAGTAAATTACATCAGCAAACTCTACTTTTCTCAATGTTGTACAACTGCAGCAAAGTTAAGGCAGAGAAAGCAATCCCATCACAACCTTGGATTCCAGACTGGTCTTCAAAGTTTAAGACGCTCTAAGAAGGAATAAGTTGTCAGAAAACAGTCTCAATAAAGGTACAGCTATTCAACTGGTGCCTACTGGGTTTCTTTTGATGATGTGGTCTGATGAGCCTAATTTGATAGTCAGGAGACCTTTCCAACCATCTTTCTTAAAAAAGAAACACTAGATGTTTAACACTGATACAAACTATCAGTGTTACAGACAACAATACTCCAGTTGCACAGGAAGAGAACAATATAAATTATCTCACATAGTACAGTGGTATAATCCTCTCATTACCATTTGAAGACAACTTTCAGGCTATATGCATAACATTGCCATCCCTGCGTCTCACTTGATCTATAGTTGGCCCTTCACATTCACTAGAAATAGGGACATAGGACCCTTCCAAAAGTAGAAAAATCACAAATATCAAAATGTGTGTGTGTCTGTGGAAAGGGGGCTAAGGAATGGTGGAGGTCCAAACCAGGTCAGAGAAAGGAGAGGGAAGGGCAGTGGGTTGTCATGGTGGCCCTATACTTCCTCTTTCACACCCATTTCCTTCCTTGGGTGTGGGTGGGGTACTGGGAGACACTTTGTGGTGCTGAGAAACTGGGGTGTGAGCCACCCTTAGCTGGCTAGGTAATGGCTGGTGAAAGAGAAGGACCAGAAGCACAGGGTTTCAAAGAGCTGCCAGGTCTGATCAGATGCCAAAAGAGAAGGTTTTCCCAGAAAAGTGCCTGAGGTGGTGGTGGTGGCATCTGTACTTGAAAATACTGTATTTGCTGGCTTATAAGACTTTTCCATGAAAAATACTGTTTGAAAATGGGGTGCATCTTATACACTGGTTTGCCTTATATGCCAGCAAAGAATATTCGCCAATGTATAAAAGGTGTGTATCTTATATGCCAGCAAATATGGTGTTCTGAAAAATGAACATTTATCATCAAGCAAGACATAAAGATAAACATGTAGCATTCTCCTTGCAAGCTATGTTTTGATATGTTTGTATAACATGTATCTCCTCTATATGAACACTCTGAAATAATGAATATTCATCCTTGTAACATTATTTTATAATAGACTAACATACTTACCTGACGCTGCCTAGGGTTTTTATTTTCCTCTTAAGAATTCACCAAACTGTCTTCTCCATTTCCTGTAAGTTTGCTCCATATTTCCCAATGCAATCTATATTCAGAGTTATTTACATATACAGTTTGGGTTCCCAAGGGAGTACACCTCCTCCTTGCTGTTAGGCTTCATGTCCATAGCAACCGGCCTATTTCTGTACCTGTAATTTTTCCCCATATTCCCCAATCCAATCTTTATTCAGAGTTGTTAACACTCAGAAGTTGGATTCCTGAAGGAATACACTGTCCTCTTCTCTGTTGCTAGGCATCGTCTCCACAGCAACCAGCCCACTCCTGTACTTAAAACTTTTCCCCACAGTCCCCAATCCAATCTGTGTTGTCTGGTGACACTGATGTACTGGGTTTTGGGTTTTTTTGTTTTGTTTTTGTTTTCTGTTGAACTTGTGCAATGACTATATTGTTCTGGAAGCATTTTTTTTGTTTTGAATTTCATCTTTAACATTCCTCATATGGAATCCACACAATCTACTGTATGGGGAGAGAAGAACTTGTAACTATGGCCATTTCTGCACTACACTGCTATAGTGCTATTATTCCATTTTCAACTTCCTGTGGAATCCTGGGTTTGCAGTTTACTGAAGTCAAAGACCTCTCTGGATGAGAATTCTTAAATGACCCTCCTTAAACTACAAATCCCAGGATTCCACAGGATGTTGAAAGTAGAATAATAGCACCACGATAGTGTAGTATGGAAATAGGCTATGCTGTGTATGTCACTTTAATTTTTCTTACATATGCCTCCCAAAAGTTTTCTGGCATCCTTATTGATGGTAGGCCTCATCTCCATAGCAACCAGCCAGGCCCAAGAGCTCTCTGGCTGAGCATTCTAAAGGCCTTTCCCTAAATTGCCAACCCCAGGATTCCATGGAATCTTCACAGCCAGCCAATCATATGAGGTCTTCTCACCTCACACAGCCAACCATATGTTGACACAGACAGACAGACAACCACGCAGACAAACATTGACTTTTACATAGTAGATTGTTTCACACAAAGCTCACCATCGTTTGGTTTCCTGATCCTTTTTCTTGTAGTTGTCCAGTTTCTTCATTCCTCTAACATTCTGCTGTTTCAGAGTCTCTTCGGTTTCCCAAGTGTTATGGATATGGGACCAGCCTTTCCATTTAATCAAATACTGCACATCACCAGGTTCTTTTGATTTATCAAATCCTTCATTTGGATCTCCATCAGCTTCAACTGCATAGATAGTAGTTGTAGCACCAGTTGCTGAAGAGAAGAGAATAACCTCAAGATCAGACAGCTACACTACTAAAACACTTTGCTGAAATAGTACACACATTACAATGGGTCCTCAGTATCCACTAGGGTTTGTTTCCAGGATGCCCGTGGATGCTTGGGTCCTAAAATCAAAGTTTCCTTTCTTTTTTTTTCCGGAGGGGGTAATATTTTCAAGGCACGATTTGAACTTGTGGATACAGAATCCACTGATATGGAAGGCTGACTGCATATTGTTTTATGTGGAAGTCATAAAATAGCACCAGAGTGCTGGTATATCTGGGTGTCATTAAAGGTCTGTTACAAACTGTATTAATTCATGAAACAGTGGATTAAACCAACATATCCAACAAAACTACAGCATATAACCAAGTTAAGGGCTTTGTCTTGTGTTGCTTTTGGAATGTGAAAATACTCTCCTCACAACCATAACCAGTTCCTACTCTTACTGCTTTTAGGAAGACTGTGAAGATACACCTCCTTAAACTGGCCATTTAAACTGTTTTGATGTTAACTAGTTCTTTATTTAACAGATTATTTTTTAATTTATTTTTAAGAAATTATTGTTAGCTTCCTTGAGCAATATATCTTTAATAGAAGGGTAGCATAAAAATGTAATAATTTTTAAAAGTTAAAAAAAGTAAAAGTAATATAATTACTACACAGTGGATAAAATTTTTAATACAGTCATTCTCAAAATAAGGAAACATTTGATCCATGAGATCATTAAAGTAGCAGTTATTCCATAATTCACAACATATATGAGGAATTTCACACAAGACAATTCATCAACATGAAGAGATTTTAGAAATCTAAATTAAGGTCACCTCCTTTTCGTCCAATCCGGCTATCCATAAATTTTTCGATGGTTTCAAATTCATCTTCTTCAGGTTGCGGGACATCCTCACCACAGACTTCCAGCAGATCATCTGAATCTGTCTTTGCTTCTTCTGCTTCTTTATAACTCACATTTACAGTTGCCTGACGACGAGATCCTCTTTTATCATAATCATCATCTGAGGACGATGATGATGATGATTCAAGCTGTCTTTTTTTCTGCCCTGCATTTTTCTTCCCACTTTTCTGTTTTATTCTTAAACATTAGTGAATAATAAGAAACAAAACATTCAAAACACTTGCAAGAAAATGCGTTTGAATAAATAAAGAAGTGAATTATGCTCAGAAATCTGTTTTGATATATGGACTTTTTCTAAACCTTGTGAAGAAGATCCGAGAAGCTGCCTCTTAACTGTTGCAGTTCACAGAAAAGAGTAAGTTTTTTACACCATATTGCTTCGATGATACAAAATGCCCACACTTAGTACCAAGTAGCCACAACAGTCTGCTACCTAGCACTTTTGTTTCTCACAAATACATTTACACCATAAAATTAACCATCCCAAAGGGTATAAGTCTAAGGGCAAGGAAAATCGGATGTCAATCTGATGTTCAGAAGCCCCAGTGAAAGGAATGGGATCATCAGTAACAATTAGGTTTCAATGGAGCTACTGTAGGTAGGACTAACATTAGATTTAGCTCATTAAGGCCCCTAAGGCAAGAAAAATGGTTCTGAGAAAAGAACAGAAAATATAGCCATGCCACATGCATAGAAAAGGTAAGAAGCTAGGTTGCAGCTAGGGTTGGGTTAATCAATAGTGACTGGGATATGAATTCATGCCCTTAAACATAATCAGATCAACAAAGCTAAGATCAACAAAGTTCAGCAATTTTCAATCTCATTCAGCTTACTCAGCAACAAACATTTTGAGCTAAAGCAGTCTAAAGTGCTTGAGCAAGCCCCCATTCACAATGGAGGCAGGAAAAAAGAGGGGATCTATGGAGAAAATGGAAAATACCTACTCAGCCAAGTCTTTCACACTATAAAAACAAGCCCTCACCAATCAGAGAAAAGTTTAGCTAGCATTCAAATTTTTATTTTGGGTGAAAATATAATACTTCCTACATTCTGAAGTGTCACATACCTGCTTGGAGGCTTCCTGCTTTTAACTTTGATTTTTGGCTCATAGTCAGATTCACTCTCGTCACAACTGCTTTTATCTCTGCTTTCTTCCAAATCAGAATCTGAAGCAGTTCCAGAGACAGATCCTGATCCAGACATTTGCCAGTCTTCACTACATACAATCAAATTATAGGAATAAATAATTATATAGTTGTACAAATTTAAATTCAAAGGAGGCACAGACACATTTTCTAAAACACTCAGTTTCACTTACAGAATATAGGTTGACTGAAAGGAGCTTGCAATTAAAAAAAAAAAGAAATATTTTAGCTAAGTCTTTAGCTAAGATCCTACATTGGGGTTGCACAGCACAACACTATGCACTGATTGTACTACATGACCTTTGTGTTGAAAGGTGATGTTTGTGCAACTGTAGGATTATACGGCCAAATTCAGCCAGGGCAGATGTACGCACATCAGCCAAAAATGAACATCTACTATGGCATCTCATGTAAGATTTTGTTTCTGTGATCTTCAATTTTTGTGCACTGGACAAGAATATCCAACTACTTCTGGAAGGCAACTTAAACTTGCATGACACCAACATTACTCTGGCTTGTTTCTAGAGCTTTTCAAATACTAGAAGCATTATCAGAAATAATCTGAAAGTAATTAAAATCTAATGTTAACTAAATTACTGATGTTTGTATTGTGTACATCAATCATTTCTACTTTTTTTTTGTAGACCTATTGAATATATTGAATATATTGAATACCTATTGAATCAGTGAAACTTAAGTTTCCACTAAGAAAGCACTTATGTTCCACTGATTCAATGGGTATATTACTGTTGGAATTAAAAACAGATTTAAGCCAATGAATTTGGCAAAAAGTTTTTCACTGAAGAATTGCTTAACAAATCTTACATTCTTTGATTGCTGCTCAATTTAGTGAGTTTTAGAGAGGTCCACAGATACATTTGTTACCCTGGCCAAAGGGGTAAACTTGTCTTATCACCTCTAATGAACCTCAGACCTCCCTCCTGAACTTGGAACAGGAACATAAGGTTATCCCCAAATTGTGGCCTCTGGAGGTACCACGAGCACTTCAGAAGCCAAGCATAACTTTGAGATAACACAAAGGATAATCTTCTAGCCTAAAGAACCTCCAAACTGAAGTAGACTCCAAGTGCAGGACGAACACTTGCTTCCTTCCCAAGCTCAGGAGCAGGTTTAAGATTTTTTTTCATTTTGTACTACAGATCAGAAGCACTCCCAAACAATGAAATAGTTCAGTGTGATTACACAGAAAATCCACCACCTCTCTCCTTAGTTTCAAGCCTGGGAAGATACAACATGCATTTATGTAGTATCCAAAGTGCATACAATATAGTATGATATCAGAGATATGACCCTGCAACTCCCCAAGCACGAACAGTGAGATCCTTTGAAATAGGAATTTTAGCTATGTGTCAAGGCAACTTGCTAGTTCTGCTTAGAGCAGATCTATTAAAATCCAAGAGACCCAATTTAACTGGACTAATAAGCCCTATTCATTTTAATGAGTCTACTCTAGCTATACCTAACACTAGATTTAGTCCTTAAGATTCCTGGAATTACAGAATTATTCCTAATATTCCAACTTGCTGAAAATAAGCAGTCTCTAGCCAATTACATTTTTAATACTGTTGCAATTACCAGAATAGGTGGCACTACAGAGAAAAAACAAAATCTATGATGCAAAAAGAAAATATTATTTTAAAGTATTCAATGTCTAATTTCCTACTCTTTATGTTTCTTCCTCTTGACTTCACTGGATGAGTCTTCTGCAGAATCTTCACTACTTGATGAGTCCTGCACACAATGGCAAAACATAAGGTATGTTTGAATATGAACAAACAGATTCATTCATTTTCATATATTTCAGCATCAATATTCACCCCCATTTATTAAATGGTATCTGTGATAAAGGAAAAGCAATACACAAAAGCTTTGATGTAAAGGTAAAAAGCTACTGAAGAATCAACTCAAAACCTCTGTATTACATGATGGAAACAACCGCTTTACTTAAGATGAAAGGCCAATAGCTATTTTTTTTTTAATATGAAATTGTCTTAGGAACAAGGTCAGGGAACTGTGTACTTCTGGCCAGCAAGGCCACTGGTTGGTCATCATGGAAAATCGAATCCAACAATATCTGGAAGGCCAAATGTTTCTTACTACTGTCATAGAAACTCCTTGTAATCTGTTACTATCCAATATTTTGCATTTGCGATGTAAAATTTCAAAGACATTCTTAGAAGATACAGAAGTTGTTCTGTTTAAGCAAACAGAAGAACTCTCACACAGTAATCATATACACGTCCACTCAGAAGTATGTGTTATTAATTTCAATGACACTTATTCCCAGATATGTAAGCAATTTCAGCCTTAATGGGTAATATACACAAATTACTATTTAGTCCAATTCTGTATACTTCTGATAAAGAACAAAGACAGCCTGATAATTTTGAGGTAGTCTTGATGACATTGAAAGCATTTTAACAGGAAAAATGAGAAATAATGCCATATTGTCTTCAGATGGCAAGGAATATTTTAAAAGATAGCCACTGCAGGATTCCTTTCTCATTACACTGAGTGAGAATTTGGGGTGCTAAACTTGTGTTTACAGATCCTAGGTTTCTGATAGAGGGAGAGCCTGATCCGCAATTCATTTCTGTTTTGACACTCCTGTTTCATGCAAAGAGATACAGAAAGTAAATTTCAAGCTTGTGGATACTGACTGATAAACTGTGCATTCCCAAAAAGAACAGGTGCTATCTACTGATGTATACAATGGATAACAAATCTGAGGTACCTGAAGATAATCTGATCCCATTTTTTTCCTTTTGATGTACAGGCTAGTAAAAACCAAACCAAATCCTGTGCATAAATGCAAAACATTCACTCATAATTATTCACCTCTTCTGAGTCACTGTTTGAAGATGCTGCTTTCGACTGCTGCTGCTGTTTCCTAAGCATTGCAGATCTCTGTACAGCCAGAATACTTGGGTTTGATTTCCAAAACTGGAATGGAATTAAAATTAAAAGATGATGTAGCCAAACAAACCGATTTAATAAACATCTAAGTAGTAATTTCAAAAGTAGTAATTTGTTCCATGTTATAGAGTCTTATCCTAATAACTCGTCCAAATCTAAAGTAAACATACATGCACAGAAGGAGAATGGTGACATACATTTACCTTCCTTCCATTCACAAACTGAGTGGAAACTGAAAGGATAAGAAGATGAAGGATAAGAAGTCCTTCAATTTCAGTCGTGAAAAATTTCAGTCTGGCATTTTGCAAAGAACTCAAATAATTTGTAAGTTTCCTGCCATGGTCCAACTAAACTGTTCCCTCTATCCTTGCTTAGCACAACTTATCTATGCATGGCTTATGACAGGGCTGTCACCACAAAACCTCTTTTCTATTTCCCTGATTTTCCTGAACCAACTTCTGACAATTTCTGCAATCACTATTCAAAAATAACCCAAAATTATCATAGATCGCACTAAAAAACGGTTTTATGTAAATAGTTTTAAACTACAAAAGCAGTGGAATACATTTTTATTTCTTGGTCTACACAGAGCTTCAATATAACATTCTCACAGGTGGCAAGAATTAAAATGTTCATCTCTTGTCTTATTATCGCCCTTTAAAACAACACATGACAAACAAGACATGAAGCTGTTTCCAACATATACAGTGGAAGATTGTTTTAAGAAGAGTTCAAACCCTTTATGCTTTACTTTAAACTTGGTATGTGAAGTAAGCAGATGTTTTTTAAGACATTTAGGTTCTTGTTTTAAACTATTCCAGTGTTCTGTTGGCTATATCTTTAGGGTTACTGTCCTTCTGGTTCCAGTTCTAGGTCCCCCGCAAACTTAAATTTAAGTTCTCCTCTAGAATCACCCTAGCTCCATTCACATTGTCCTCAATTTCTCAGTCCCTGCTCAGGAAAATATTTCTTATAGCACGAATTTGTTGCCAACACGCTTCACCAAAAGCATGGTATTGTCAGGGAAATTAGCACTGTTGACTTTGTACCACAGTGTTTTGTGGCAAGACTCAAACGCTCAGTTTAGTCTCACCAGACATGAGATCCTTTTCTCACATATTTGCTGTGTTTCCCATTTGCCTTTTTGCAAACTCAAAATTAGTTTTGATATAAGTTTGTTTCATCAGTGACTTTCTCCTTGCTGCTCTTCCATAAAGACCAGCCTTTTGCAGTAGCCAGGTCATAACTGTCCCATGAACAATTCCTCCCTTTTCAGCTGCAGATCACTCCAGTTCCTTCAAAGTTACCACCATCTTTTTGGCTGCTTCTCTGATTAAAGTCCCACCTTATCTAACCACTGACTTTAGCTGCACAGCCATTTCTAGGCAGAGGTAGCTGAAATGTGTTCTATCCATTTTGTAACACTAGATTTAATGGCGCTACAGGGAAATGTTCAGAGTTTGGATTTTTTTTTTTAATGAGCCAACACCTCAGTATAACTTTATCCTGGTTTTACCCAAATACATCTTGATCAAAATCATCCTGACTACAACCAATATCCCTGGTGCTCCCTCACCCCTTTCTTGATTTTTCATAAACTGACAACCCTGGTTAGCCTCAGCTAAAAATGTACCCTAGGTATTTCTTGTAGAGGTGAAATACTGGCATCAGTATGGTGCAACTTCATTTGCATTACCATTGCCTCCTTAGAAAACCCTTCAAGTACTTAGGCAGATGCTTACTAAAAATAATACTGATTTAAAATGAAATTGTTTATACGTTTGAACTCATTTTACCTCAGCTCCATCAACCTTTGGAGGTTTTGCTTGCACTTTCTTCTCTTTAGATGTGTCAGACTCTGAATCTGATTGACTGCCAGATTCTGAACCAGAGTCTGAATCGCTGCTTCCCGACTGGCTGCTACTTCCATCACTACTGCTTCCAGAACTTGAACCAGATCCAGAACCTGATGCTGAACCAGAATCATCATCTGACTGGCTGCAATAACAAGGTAAGCACAAATGTTATAGAGACTATAAAAGGAAGCAACTAAATTCGGGGTGGGAATCATGCAGTCGCATGGATACTGTTGGATTTCACCTCCTAGCAACCTCAGCCAGTATATCCAATGGTGAAGACTGCTGGGCACTGCAGATTGGAATCTGGAGGGCCACATGAGGGCCACACCTAAATCTCACCAGGGCCACATGAGGGCCACACCTAAATCCAATCTCAGACCTTTCTAGAGTACATCCACTGAAATCAATGGGGCTTATTTAAGCTGAGAGTAGTAACCATGGCATGGGACAAACGATTTTCCAGTATTTTTTTCCCCCTAGAATATCCCCCCAAAACCCAGAAATTCCCAACAATCATTTTCACTACTAACAAATGGCACTGAACAAGCCCAGAAAGATCTGCTGGACTAGCATTCGATTTAGCTCCCAATATTTGCATAACCTTTAAAAGCACCTTAGTCCTTTCTTTTAGGAAGCAAATGTTGCTGGCTTGCCAAGACGTCCAGTAGCTTCTCAATCTTTTTAGTAGTGCTTGCATCAGCAGGCTAAGGCTTATCCAAAAAACCTTTCAAGGGATATGTTGGGAAAGTAAGGAAATTTGAATATGCCTTTTTAACACAGACCGAGTACAGCTGAACAACTGAGCAAGATGTACCAAGGCATGTTAATTTTTCCACATCTCAATTACAGTTCCTTAACTTTAACCCACCTAGCCCCTATTATATGACTCAAAAACTGTGGGCCTGCAGCTGTTATGACTTGCTGATGTCTTGTTCATATTCAATGCTTTCCCACAGACTGCATGAATGCATTTCAAACTAGTTTTGTACTTAATACTTGGTAAGGCAGTCACAGACAAATCCATGAAATTCCATATAAATAGGTGAGCTGGCCAATAACAGTTTGCTCCACTCCTTCTCCACCAGCCTGCTTGTCAGAAATCAGTAACTAGACAAGAAATTATCCACTAGTGTTTTTATGGTTATTTATTTATTTATTGGTAATTTCTCAACTCTTGAGGTTGTTTTAAACTTTAAGCTTCAATATTTAAAATGTAGCTTGGTAAGGTTAGTTACAGTGCAAATATAAATCATAGCACTTGGTTGGATGCACTGAACATTCAGCTGAATATTATATTTGTTTCAGAAACTGGAAACAATCAATCTGATCATCTTCACCCAAAACCCCAGACATGCCTTGACGTTTTTCACCTTTGTTACAAATAGTCATAAAAGTTCTGGGAGAAAGTGGTGTGGCTCTATCAAAGTCAAGCAGATCAGCAACGATGTACTTAGTAATGTTATAATGTTCGTCCAGTACGCATACATGTCACTGGGTGATAAAATCATAATTCCTTGTAGCAGACAAATGTAAGGAAAGAAAGACATGCCTCTTTCTTACACACTGCAGAATGCACTGCTGGTACACAACGGTCCTATTCAGAAATATGTGTCCAATGTGACCAGCACTGCATGAGATGGAGGGCAGGGATAAGCTCAATGGCTCCACCTCCTTCACTGCAACTTTCATTTCCTCACCCACAGCTGTCCCTACTCCCAACCCCAGCCACATTACTGGCTGAATGTTTGCACCAGGGGAGACAAATCTATTAGAATCCTGCAGAATGGAGGTTTAAATGGCGCATAGGCCTACGCATGTGTAGCAAACGGCCAATTACAGAAGTTACTCCTCTGATGCAAAAAACATGGGTGAAGGGGGCGGATTTATCTTATTGGCAGCATCTACAGAGCACAGAAGCAGCATATCATTTCCAGTGTTACACTGACTGAAGATCCTTGTGCACCAAGTAAGTACCTGAGCGAATAATGTTGAGTATTGTTACGGTGGCATACTGATAGTAGTTTATAACTCATATCAGGCCTTGCGCTGTGCAAACGTAAGAGAACACAAGATAGAAATTCACTGAAGGATAGTTTGGTGAAACAACATCCACATACAGGAACATTTTGCACAAACAAACTAGCCTCGGAACAAATACATGAGAGAACTCGTAACATTTATTTAAAACACACTGCCCCTTCCTAAAGAGTTCTAGGTAGCTGATGGACAGGAGGAGGGACTGAGATACATTTAAAAACATACATGAACTGGCAAAAATGTCCAATTACGGTATGAATTTTGTAACGTTTTCTTAGGGAGTGAGGACTCAGAGGCAGTCTGCTACTGAAACATATTTTTAAATACATACATTTTATTAAGTGTACACAATGCATACATGCAAAACAAATTAAAAAAACTGGACTACACACACAGAAAAATATAAATGTATGCTAAATACTAAATGCTAAAAGCTAAAAACTAATGCTGAAAACTAACCCTAAACATTAATGGCAAGACTGAAAATCAACACAAGAAAATTTTCTACTTTCCTAGTGTAGGCTACTGTTGATTCTATAAAAACAACTTCTCTAACTACAACTAACATTCTAATGCTTCCACTGTTACTTTTCCCTAAAATACTTAAATTATCAAATCCTACTATAATATTACAATAATTTTCTTCTTGCAAAAAGCTTGTTAATGATTCACAGTCCTTGGTGAAAGCCACCACCAATTTTTCTCTTTAACAATAATTAACAATATTCTTAAGAGAAAAATTAGTGGTGACTTTCACCAAGGACTGGGAATCATTAGCAAGCTTTTTGCAAGAAGAAAATTATTCTATTATAGTCCATTTCAGCTAAGTCCAGCAATTTTATCAGTCTTCCTTCATTGGAATTTCTTTCATTTCTGTGCATATAATAGTCCTGTTGCTGTGACCATAGATCTTCGGGCTTTAATAACACACCACCTTTCAAAATATTATTCATCATAACATGTATTTGGTTCCAGGGTTTTTGCCTTTTAACACATCCACAACATATGGTGAAAAGTTCCCGACTGTTCACATTTCCATCATCTATTTGAAACATCTTTGTGCATTTTGGCCAATTTTTCTGAAGTCAAGTACCACCATATTATAAAAATTATCTTTCAGATCATAAGGTTACATGTTCCATAATATCTTGGACTGGCTCTGTAGTGCCAGTGAGCTTGTTCACACATTCTGGCCAAAATTTCTTCTAGCACAAGTTTATTGTCTCTACCATGAAAGATTTAGTGGCTCTTTCAGTTATAGTTATGGCATCAGTGATAGTGTATCCCTTCAACATTTTCATTATGTTATCTATGTTGGTTGTTCATCTACAGACTGGAGAATCCTCTCCCCCTGAATATCTGTGTAGTGTATCTTAAATGTTCTTATTACTCCCGATCAAATAGCTAGATGAGGACATTGTGTTGGTGGATAGGTAGATAACTTCAAGGCCTTCAGTATTGAACTCATGGAATCCAGGAACAATGTCCAGTAGTAATGGGACCCAAAAGGCCTTTCCCTGACTGGCAAGGTATTTTCTGACCTTTGGCACAAAGCACTGATGAAAACACTCTAGGAAAACTGCTTCTGCTGTCCAGGCCTTCTGAAAGTTTGCAGCAAGAACTTACCCTTTCCTTTCAAAGTTTGGGGGTTAGCAGCTTTATAAATCAGGGTAACCTTAACCATATGTCCAGCTGGGTTTGCACAAAACAGCATGGTTAGACTATCCCTTGCTGCCTTAAAGCCCGGTGCTCACTCATCTTCTTTGCTAATAAATGTCCCTGTGGCATTCTTTTCGAAAGCAGAGCAGGTTCATCTGTATTGAGTATCTGCTCTGGTTTATATCTGGTTTGCACCTCAGTAAGTTCCCTCGATGTGTCTGGAAACTTACCAGCTGCCTCATGGCAGAGGCCTGTTTTTCTGTAGTTTTCACATTATGTAGGCCAAACCCTTTCCTACAATTATCAAACCAGCCACTGTTGGCATTAAACTCTGTAGAGGCAGACCCTTTGTCTTATCTTTCCATTACAGAAACATATAAAAACTTTGCCTTCCCTCTCACTATATTGGAATCTATAGGAATGTCCTTTTTATACCAATCTTGCACTCATATAAAAGAAGGACTTTCAACATGAGAGAGATAATGATCTCACACCTGATGTGGAGTCACGTGCAATAGTACAGCTACAGAAGCAGCTGGATGAATTTCCCTGTCTTTTAATGTATCTTAATGTTTACTTGTCGAAGCCATAATGGCAGGTACCTGAAGAAGATGACACTGCTGTACACAGTATATCTAGTAATTTAAACTTTTCCTGTAAAGTCTTGTCTTTTGCCTCTTAGGAGCACTTTCAGGAGCACTGGAAGCACCACGCTTCGGAACTGGTACAGTACTGTATTATACAAGAAGTATGAAATACTGAACACACCAGGTGGAGAGACTAACCACGTGAGTGAGGTTGTCTCGCTACTAGGCAGCCTCAATCATGTGTTATGTTGACGGGGAGGAGGGGGAGGAACACAGTGTTTCTAGTGCTTCTGCCAACTGCTTCTAACATGAGCTTGAGTGTGCTGGAAGGGACAGAGGCTCTTAATATCTTGATGAGACATGTGGATGCAAAGGTACCAAAAGAAGGTACAAGCTTGGGCTGTTGGGATAATAGGAGACAGAGGAGGAGATCAAGGAGAAGAGGGTGAAGACATGGCCAGCAGCTGCTGCTGCTTGAAAAACTGGCTTGAGTTTGCTGGCTCTTAAAACCTGGGTGAAGCCTGTGAGTGCAAAAGGTGTCAAAAGAAGGTAAAAGCTAGGGCTGTTGGGATAACAGGAGATGGGGGAGGAGCATTAGTAGGAGAAGGGAGTGAAGATACAGCCAGCATTTGCTTCTGTTTGCAAAATTGGCTTCAGTTTGTTGGCTGATATCATTGGAAAAACAGAATTTGGAAGTTTTTAATATAACAAACATTGCTCTCTTCCATTCTTACCATCTAAACAAGTGTGGCAACATCTTCAAAGTATCTGCTTACTATTATACTTAGTTTAATAAACAACATTTTCACATTCTGAACTCTGCTGAATCATTTGGTGTGGCAAAAGCACTTAACTGCTCATGTTGTTTTATAGCCATAAAAATGGTACCTTATCTGGTTAACTGGTCTCGATTCAAGTTTTAGTAATACGTGTGAAAGATCTCATATAAGTTGCAAGAAATGTGTTTTCTGCTCCTGTTGTGCAAGTTTATCTCTTGGCTGTGGATAATTAACAAATGCTAGCTTTTCTTTCATTAGCTGCAAGTGCCAAGGATTAGTTACATCATTTTTCCTAGGTGTATACCCTTGTTTTAGGGGTTCAGAACAGAATACTAAATTACCTTGGAGATGTAAAGCAATCAAGGGAACTGTAGGCTCTGACTTTCCAATATAATATATCTTTATAATGTCTGTTAGTTACAATAAAAGTATGACTCACTGACTGACTAGAGCCCAAAAATATATCACCTATAAAGCTAGAAGAAATACTTATAAGAAATACCATCTCAATGTGTAAAAACTTGATATATGACATCACCATTTTATCACATTACTAAAATTTTAAATCATAAAGTTATTACTAAAACTTTAAATCATTATTAGAATTGCTCCAGGCCCAATTTCTGCAATTCATTTAAGTCAATGTTTTCTTAATGCCCAAGAACAATTTGTCAAAATTCATCAAGTAAGCTTTATTTTCCAGTAATTTTGTTATGAAATATCCATTACTTGTCAGTACTATTTTGTCTCCTACACTGTGATTTTGCTTGTGAGTATAATGTGCTCTAACGTATACTGCTTTTTCCAGTTTTTGAATCCTGCTAAAGAAATTTATCTCTTTAAAATTTACAGCAATTTTTCCCTTTTAAACAGAAACAGTTCATGCTGTATTTTTTCTAGTGCTCAGTTAATTAATTAGAGCACTAATTGATCTAAATACATTGACATAATTCTAGAACAAAAAGAAAAACAGCATAATGGTACATGAGAAGTAGACTAAGACAACCAAATGAATGTGATTGTCTCCTGTACTTCTCACTAGAGAATGGAACAAAAGCCCTACAGATTCCTCAAGGAAAGCTTGACATCAATATGCCATAACTACAATAAAGAAGGAAATTCCATTTTCAGGTCCATTAGGAAAGGGATGGAAAGTTAAAGGAATGGAAAGACAGTCTCTTTACAAAAAGATAGTACCTTTAACTTGGTGCTCATAGTCAGTCAAAAGGCAGATCAGGGAACAGGGATTCAGTCTGTGCTGGACGGTGTTAAATACCCCCAAAATCTCAGGCTCATGATTTGCATGAACTCAGCTCTTGGCCTGAATGCCCGGTTTTCAGAATTGGCCAGGAGTATACTGACACAGCTGAAACTAGTGTGCTGCTCAATATTAGAAGCAAAAGTTTACCCCATCATTAGATAATTTGTTATTGAAACTGTATGATACGGCAGAACTCGATAAACTGACGATTCTACTTTCTGATTCAACATCTAAACAATTTAAAGATAATTGGAAGTTAGTAAGTCCCCTCTGGGAATGTAAACAGGGACAGAGTGCAACAATTGGAATTATGATTTGAACGAGAACACACAATGACTATAGTGATAATATGATTAAGTATAAAATATTATAGAAAAATGTATATAGTGAATAGGTATATAGGTAAATCACTATGTTGATAAATGTATAATATGTTACAAAATAAGCTAATAGCTAGAAAGATGGAACAACTGGAAACAGTTTAGTGATTATAATGTAAGGTTCTCACACATTGGTAATTTGTGTCAAACAAGTGTATTTATTACATGATATAATTATACTTTTTAGTACTATAGATCGTAACTATAGCGGTGGAGTTCTAACAAGAATCAATATTATTTTCTTGGATAAATGTTGGAAAGGACAGGTAAAATAGCAACGTAACTTCCTTAGTTTGTTCATTAAGAGAAAAAGAAAAGATATATATAGTCAAATACACGGGGATAAACATAATTAACTATTTAGACACACAAGCACGCACGCACACACACACACATATATGGTATCTTTGTTACCTTTAAAAAGACATAATTTTGCTGTATTGATTTGTTACAATCTTTATGATATACGTTATTCTCGATCTCCTTTTTTTGTACACAATTTTATTTTTAAAAAATAAAAACATAAAAAAAGAAAAGGAAAAGAAACTAATGTGCAGCAGTTTGCATTCCTGGAGATGTCACATATCTCTATGGTGACATATAGATCACCCATTATTTGGTTTACTGTAACATACTCTCTGTATATCTGCCTTTGAAAAATTCAGCTGATCCAAAATACAGCAGCAAGACTGTTGACCAGAGAATATATAACCCCCCTTGTTATAGCTGTTTCAGGGGCTACTAGTCTATTCTCATACAGAATTCAAATTGCAGGTTGCCACTTCTAATGCCAAATATGGCTCAGGTGGAGACTCTCTGAAAGATCCTAACTTCCTATACAAAGGTGCTCAAATTTTGAAATCCCTGAGTGGACTTTCTCTTGGTCCTACCACCATAACAGACAAATCTAGTGAGGACATGGGAGAAGCCTTTCTTCATGGCTAATTTTAGGCTGTAGAAATCCCTCTCACAGAAGCTGGGGCTGCCCCTTCCTCTGCATTCCTTCTGCCAGCAGGAAAAGACCATTTTATTTGGAGATGTTTGGCATTAACTGATTGCTGCAAAAATGTCTTTCAACAGCAAATGATATATTTTTCACTCTCATTGTTATGTTTTAAATGCTTTTCAGCTCTTTTAAATCAGTACTGTTTTAAACAGGATCTTTTTTTTTCTCATTTGTTTTTAACTGTTTTACAGTCCTCCTTCCACATTCGTGGGTTTCACCTTTTAATTTAATTTTTTTAATTTTAATTTATTTGCAAAGCACATGTGCTTCCCAGCTGTTCTTCTCCTCTCATTCCGTTGCCTTTTGCCCTGGCGTGCCTTCCTTCCTTCTCAGGCCTAGACAAAAGGCAAGGGAACAGTGGTGGAGGGCAACGTGCACAAAGAAAGAAAATGCATGCCTGCTTTTTCCCATCCCATTCCCTTGCCTTTTACCTGGACATGGAGAATGCATACCAGGACAGAAGGCAAGGGAATGGGAAAGGGGAGCATCATGCAGAGAAAAAGGAGCCCATGTGCCTTCCCCCCTCTATTCTCTTGCCTTTTGCATGAGTATGAAGAATGTGAGCCAAGGCAAAGGGCAAGGGAATGGAAGGCATAATGCATGCCTTCCCCTCCATTCCCTTGCCTTTTGCCCAGGCACAGAGAAAGCACACCAAGGAAAAGGGCAAGGGAATGGCAGGGGGAGCATGGTGCAGAGAAGGAAGGTACACATGCCTTCCCCCTCCATTCCCTTGCCTTTTGGCTGGACGTGAAAAACACACCTTAAGGAAAAGGACAAAGGAATGGAAGGTGAGTGCATGCCTTCCTCCAATCCCTTGCCCTTCACCAAAGGATGGGAACACATGATGAGTCAAATGGCAAGGGAATGGGAGGGGGAAGCACTACATGGAGAAGAAAGGCACGTGTATGCTCTCTCCTTCATTTCCATGCCTTTTGCCTGGACATAGAGAATGCACACTGGGGAAAAAAGCAGGGAAATGGGAGGGGAGCACCTGGCACAGAAAAGGAAGGTGTGAGCATGAGGGCAAAAGGCAAAGGAACGAGTGGGAGGGGGAATGGAGGGAAATGGGACGGGGGAGCATGAAGTGGAGGGGGGTATTCATGTTTTTTCCACTTTCACGAGGATTCTGCACTCCAAACCCTCATGAAAATGGAAGGGCTACTGTATTTCATTACAATGATTTTCAACTGCATTCTGTTTTAATCTATGTTGTAAGCAACTGCAGCTCCCATATTGAGAAAAAGGTAGGAATAAAAATATTTAATATATAATACAGTAGGACCCCTCTATTCATGGACTCATTATCCGCTGATTCAGTTATCTGTGGTTGGCCACCATCAGGCCAACCACGGGTAACGGGCTGGGGCTGGTGGCAGGAGGTGGTGAGGAGCGCAGGATTCCACGCATCGCCAACTCCCGCTGCCCACCCCGGGCCCGATCCTGATGGTGGCCAGTGGGAAAAGAGCACAGAGCGTGGGATCACGTTCCTCACCATCTCCCGTCACCCCTCCTTGCTAACCCCCATCACGTGCCCCAGCAGATCCACTCTTTTCCCACCCACCGCAGTGGCAATCAGGCCGGGGCTGGCGACGCGATAGGGTGTTCCCTACTATTTGCAGAATTCAGTAACCGCGGGAGGGGGGCAACCAATCCCCCGTGGATACAGGGGTCCTACTGTATTGTGTAGATATATTTTCACTCCTACTTATATTCATATGACCAACTGTCACATCACCAGTAATACTGGCAGAAACATGTGCTTTTATGTACTTCTTCTAAAGTATACTTTTGAAAATCAGAATGCTGTGACCAAGAAAATGAGATGTCTGGATCGGAAATATTCAGTTACCTGGAAGTCTGTTAAGAACATAGGCCATTTCACTTATGAACCATCTAATCCAATGATTACCAAATAGCAGATAAGTAACAGTGACTATTGACAAGTCTTTACAGGGTCCCTGAAGCGAATTTTCAGTAAGAAAATCTTTTCATGGCTATTTACTACTTAGCATTCCTTTTTATTCTGACTTTATCTTCTCTAACTGTGTGTGAATAATTTCCCTAATAAATCTTAATGTTAGTTATTTACAATTCTAATAGCAATAAATATTGATTTGTTCACAAACTGAAGAGGAATTGATTTAACTAATTTTGCCAGAACTCTACACTATGCAAGTCACTCTAGAATTGCCCTCCCCCTGGCACTTTATTTCATTTTCAGTTCATCCAATTATCACTTAATAAGAAAGTTTTCCACAGCTGCAACCATGTTAGTCTGTTGTAGCAAAAGCAACAAAGAGCCTTGGGGTATATGTTCCAGATAAAACAGACAACACATATTTTCATATTTGATTTGCCATATTTCAGAATTAAACAAGTGTTCTGTTTCTTACAAGAAATTTAGAAGAACTGTAATCTTGCTCTAGGAAATGTGGATCAAATCCAGCTATTTCTCTGGATTTTACAACACAAATCTTGCTATCCTTACTTAAAATCCTATAGGCTATAAGGATGTGAGTATTTCAAGCTATTAAAATCTACTATTCCACTGAAGTTAGCATAGCTAAATCTTAGCTTTACTAGTTAAATCCATGTACTTTTGAACTGTGTGGCTAATTACAATGTGCATGTTCTCAATTACTATTTTCTACTGCAAAGATATAGAAATACATCTCTACTGTGAAGTATATTTCTATAGAACCATAATAGAGATAATGCTAAATCATCAATGCATGGTGGAGAATGAATCATGGATCCTCAGTGCCAGAATGAAAGCACTTACTTTCAGTTAAACCAGTTTCCTGGGATGTTCATGGTTGGGAAAGTGGTTAACACCAAGGACACCAACAGGAGACTATGCTCTATTTAAAACAGAAGTTGAAGCTTTACATCTCCTTCCCTTGTAAATCGACAAGGGAGGAAAAGGAAAAATGTGAGCCCAAACTTCACGGCAGCTTGCTTTTGTCTAAGTCTGATCAAAAATCAATTTGATAAAAAAAAGCTTTGATTGTTTTTTACAATGGATATATATCCTATATCTTCCTCAAAGAACAGAAAGATGGTTAACTATGGTAATACAATTAAAACATAAAATAAATGGAACACTTTAAAAATGCATCATTAAAAGAACAACAGAACCTTTCTACAGTAGTCCTTTGTAACTGTCATAAGACTATCTGAATTAAAAAAAGAAGAAGATTTTGTCTATGTTATTTAACAGGAGTGAATAAAATGTAGCTCCTGGGCTCTTTTTGCACCAATAAAGACTGAAGCATGGTTTACCACCAACATTAGGCAATGAAGTGATAAATGCAATATGGTTAACAGGGAAAGTAGTGATTATTATGGCGTTGACAGTAAACATTCATATGTAATAGTCAATATTCTATTAAAGTCAATCCAAGCACATTTAGGATTTATTTACATATGAATATGAATTTAGTAATAGCCAAGTATGAGCATGAGATTTTACTCGTTAAAGAGTGGGACAAACTTTTGTTAATGAAATTTAAATATAAAAAACTAAAATATAAATGGAAAAGCAGTCTACTTATACTCATCTCTGCTAAGCTCTGCTCATGAACCTCAAGCACTTGCCTGATGTGAAAAATGGCCCCAGCGCTACAGCAGCTGCCTTTACCTGTTATACAGTATCAAGTAAGTACCACTTTTCCAACGTATTAGGTACAAGATGGGCACCTCATTTCAAGAAGGATATTGATAAGCTGGAGCATGTCCAGAGGAAGGTGAACAAAATAGTGAAGAGTCTAGAAGCCATGTCCTATGAGGAGCAGCTTAGGGAGCTGGGTATGTTTAGTCTGCAGAAGAGAAGGTTAATGATACCCACATTTAAATATTTGAAGGGATGTCATGTCAAGGAGGGAGCGGGCTCATTTTCCGCTGCTCCAGAGACTAGAACAAGGGGCAATGGATTCAAACTACAGGACGAGATTCCACTTAAACCTCAGGAAGAACTTCCTGATGGTCAGAGCTATTCAGCAGTGGAATATGCTACCTCAAGAGTGTGGTAGAGTCTCCTTCTTTGGAGGTTTTTAAGCAGAGGCTGGATGGCCATGTGTGTCCAAGCTCAGTCTGAGCAGTCTGCCAAAGGGCAGCTGATAAGGATTAAAGGCACATGGCAAGCAGTTCTTGCAAGAAAGTGATTCCTTATTTTACTCTGGTAAGGAAACAATCTTACACACATATGAAGCAAACAACAGTCCCAGCAATATCTATATAAATCAACGACAGTCAATATAATCACAAGTCAGAGGCACAGCAGGAACAACAGGCAGGAGAATGGCAAAAAACAAAAAACAAAAACCCAGGCAGAAGCACAGCAGGCAAAACAGTTAGTTAATCACCAACAAGTTCTGGAGGGGAATGGCTCAGTTTTTATAGGCTCAGAGATCAGCACAGATGGTGCTTGATTAACTGCTGCTTGGTATAAATTAACTGGATCTGCATAGGTGTTCCCTTTGGTGTCTATGCTGGGTGGTGGTGGGCATCAGTAAGTTATCTTCTGTGTCAGAAGGAGCAGGGCTCTCTAGTGGGGCTGGCACTGCCCCCTGTTCTGTCTTGGGGGAGCGGGTGCTGTCTCCTCCTGTTCAGCAGGTTCTGCTGTTTCAGTCTCTGAGTCGGAATCTATGTCTAGGTCCTGGAAGCTGGGCATGACAATCTGTTGGGAGTGCTTTGCTGTGGGTTCCTGCATGGCAGGCGGTTGGACTGGATGCCCCTCTGGTCTCTTCCAACTCTATGGTTCTGCGACTCTAATAACGCCCCTTTGCATTTCAGTATCATATTTAAAGACTGTTTCCCTATTTGTCCTCAAATAGAAATAGCCATTTTGCAGCTTATCCAAAGACCCAGACATTTTGCATGCTAGATCATGGGAGGCACATCTGCAAGAATTACTTCTTTTTGAACTAGAACCCCAGGATCCACAATCTAGAGCCAGATGCAAAATGGTGGTTTGGAAGCAAACTATTTAGACTCCAAATTGCATAACCAAATGAACCTGAAAAGCCTGTATATACAAACAGAAATCTTGATATAAGTTACATTCAAACAATTTAATTTAGACCTAAACACTAGTATCACCAACAATTGTGTATTATAAAAAAAATCTTGATCTACTCCAAATCACCAAGATCTAGTACTTGAGCACCACCCCCATGCTAAACTATTTAATATTCCATTTTTGCACTGCAAACAAAATAAAGAATGGAGAGAAAATGAAGGCACAGAGAAGCTTATTTCTGCTTGAGCAAAAATAATAGGCAATACACCTTTAAGTTAAAATCTCTGGTACTTAAAAACAGGGCAGCTCCATCAAATGCACCTTATATAGTTAGATTCAACCAGGGACTAGTTAATAGTTTCTGTCTAAGAACTATGCAATACTAATCGACTGAGATCAATAGAGAATTTTTGTTAATATAAAAACTATTTCATCCTAGAGAGATGCTTTTCATTTATCCTTATTTCAGCATTCACATATATCTAGTTCTCCTAGTTAAGGAGTTTTACCTCCCACACAGTGACCAGATTTAACTCCCAAAGACCTGAAAGTGACCTTTCTAGCCAAGCTTTATTGTTCTTTTCTGAAAATAATTAAAGACCTGCTGTACTAATAAAAATTATTTGATGATAACACAGTTGACATAAAAAAAATACTTAGCTCTCCAGACACATCTGGATGAGCAGTTTTTAAGTCAAACTTAAGTTGAGTTCAAAGCACTTTTTTCACTAGACAACACACTACAATTCATTTGCATTACACTAGTGCTCAGCTGAGAGGACAGTACCTCAATAGCAAGGAATAACTGATTTGTAACGTATTAATACATTCTAAAACAGGTCTTAAAACACACACACAGAAAAGGAACCGGACACAGTAAACTGTAATTTCCACAATTTCAGGACAGGTTACTCTGATTTCTCTTCAGATCATATAAATTTCAGAGTAGGCAACAATCACTTTGGGGATATGCAACAGCACACATTGTTTTGGGCCTAATAAACCATTTCTTGGAAGTAACACATTATCTTTTTAATAGAGTCATCACCAAATAAAGATGCCAGCTGTTAAGCTGTATGTTTTAACTGACTGCTTGATTTAATTTGTATGATTAAAAATAATTTAGTAGCAAAGTTGAATTTTAGAGGAGGAATGCCCTTTTTTATTTTTTTTTAAATTTTTAGTTCATTTTAATTAATTGATCTAACCAAGTCATAATTAAATGTTGCACTCTTTCAATTATGCCTGTTTGTCCTAAGTTTTGTTAGGTTTACAGTCCAGTACCAGGTCTGAAGGAAAAAGGTTAATATGGGATTATTTAACATTAACTAACCCACTATAAATAACATTGATGGCACAATAACCACCCACTTAATATCACATCTTAGTGTCCACAGCACTTTATATGTTGTATTTCTGCAATAACCCTGAAAGGTAGACTGTGGAAGACTGAATGACTTACGTAACACCACCAACTGGGAGCTTGCTGATTCATATTTCATAATTTGAATCCTTGAATTAGACCACCTGATCTCCACCGAACCATATATTAAAATGTGGGCAAGCAAGATCTAGATTCAACTTTCTGGCCCCTATTCCAAGCTGCTTTGCCTCACTATACTTTCCCTTGGTGCTGGCTTCCTATAGTCCTTCCTTCTTCCTACCTCTCCAGCTTCCCCTCCCTCCTACCTCCTGCTTCAGCTTCCTCCACATCTCATTCCCTCAAGCCCCTATTCTCAATTCACCACCCCTTTTGTCTTCATCCTTCTCATCTCTTCTTCTGGACTATCCTTAAGATATTCAGAACCTCATGATACGCAGTTCACATCCCACTGGAATACAAAAGCTGTAAAGACGTCAGATGACATAGATGCATTTGATAGTGATGTCACAAAGATAGCCCTATCTCAAGCTGTCTTTAGCTAACACTTCCCTGAACTTCTTAAAGGGAATGGGAGTTCTTTGAGGTGATTCTCCCAAGGTCTTTGAGGTGACATTGTCACGTATTCAACCTACCACAATCTACTTCTTCCAATACCAGCAAAATAGATAAGCATGACAATTCTCAGTACGTAAAATGATAAAGGAGATGAGAATAATTATAGACTAGAAACTAGCATGCTTCATCTTTTTTTCCTATTAATCTACTAATAAGCAGGGCAATCTCAGCATTTCCAACAAATGGAGATTCATTCTGACTTTAGTTTTAATGGCAAATCTGTTACATACTGAACTTAAGCTAGTAATCAACACAGCACTTAACTTAGTAAATGATCCTTTATCCAATATCCTACATCTCACTTATGTAAGCAGCATGTTATTTCCTTCATACAGTTCAGAGCTACTCAGACAACAAAAAACTGGGTAATAGTTTTTAAGATGTGGTCTTAGAAACGACAGATAGTAAATATGCTGTCTCATGATCTGTGCCATTTGAGGCCAGAAGCAGGACAATATGGGTGAGAAAAGGATGTCTGGATATGTCAATCCCACATTTCACCAGACTGCAAAAGCAAACACCACTAAACTTCACTCTAGACTTCAGGCTCTTTCAGCAAGCCACTGTTCCACATATCAAGCCAACATAGTTCTGACCCCAGTTATCTTTGCACAAACAATGACAACTGTCCTCATATTTTGCATGATACAACCAAAAGAGACAGGTGCATTCTTGTACAGCAAAAGTCTCACATAGAAAATACATACGGGTATTCTGACACTGCTACAGCACACAATTCCTCCCCCTCCCCTGGCCAGGATGTATGCACATAGCCATTAAAAGGCTCTGTTGGATGCAGAAGGTCGCATCTCACTGTATTCTTCTGCGAGAAGAACAGATATTGCTAGTGAATCCCATTCATCAACACTCACTCAAACTTTACTTCAAAGGGTTGGAAAATCTCCTGCATTAGAATTTGGGGGCATGTGAGGGACTACGAGATAAGAAGAGGAAAGTAAACTTCCACTGCACTAACAGAAATTGAAACATGTAATGTGGGACTTAAATTAAATTGATTAGTAGTATATTTAAGATTGCCAAAATATAATTCTTAATATATTTTAAAGAATTTATTGCCACAGAAGGGCCACTATCTCATATCAAAACAGCTGCCCATGAAAGCTAAATGGAGCTTTCAAGTTCAGGGCAAGTATGCTACTAGACAGTAGCTGCTCAAGGGCAACAGTGAGGAAAGGCTGTTTTCTTTACATATTGCTAGTGGCCTTCCCAGAAACACCAATATAGACAGTCATGTTACAGAGGAATGCTGAGCAAGACCAAGGGTCTTTTCGTGTTCCTAAAGCTTCAATTTATTACATGTGAAGTTTTTTAACTAGACACGCAGGGGATGCATTTCAGAGTTGCTTCAAATCACTAAAAGAGACATATTAAATAAACCTCTAACTTTCAATGTAGTTGTACCTACTTTGAAGCAAACTCCCCTAAGGTCGACGAGTTCACTACAGACAAAAAGGTATAAGATGCAAACTTAAATTTTTCTCCTTAACTGAAATTTTGGTAAGCCACAAGAATGGGTAGTCTAAAGTTACCATGCATTCTTTGCATGGAAAATATACAGATGAACTTCATGTACTTGTCAGTAAGAAAGTTCTTTAAAAAAGCCTGAATACTATATCTTTATTCTCATGAAATTTCACATTGAAATTCATTATTGACATTCTTAAAATGTTTAAGTGAAATTATCAGTAAATGGCCAACATGCATCTACAACACATACCAAACAAAACTTCCTCAAAAAAAGCTTCATCAGTTTCTATTTCAACTTTGTGCGTAAGTGCCTTCAAGTTGCCTGTTGACTTATGGTAATGCCATGAATTTCATAGGGTTTTCTCAGGCAAGGAATATTCAGAGGTGGTTTCATCACTATCTGCATTTTCAGCAATGTGTTTTTCAGTCATTTTTCAGTCTTTTGAAACAAGTGTGGTGAAATAATGCCACCATATAGAGCATTATTTCTTCATACATGCCAGGGGTGGGAACTGTGCACTTTCCAGATGTTGTTGGGTTTCAACTTCCATAAACTCTAACTAGAAAATCTAATGGCGAAGAACGCTGAGAGCTCCACTCCAGAAATATCTAGAAGGCCACAATATGCCTACCCTGATATATATATATATATACAGTCATCACCACATTCACTAGGGTTAGGGGCACAGGACCCCATCAAAGTGGAAAAACAATAAATAACTCTAGGCTGTCCCAAACCATATTTAACACATACACACAAATTATGATCACCATTTTCAACCTACCATGGATTCCTATGAGGCATAAGAGTTCTTTCACAATGCAGAACTGGGTGGCTGGTGGGGTTAGTGCCAGCTCCACTTCTGCTGCACACTATTTTTAATAGGAACTTACAAGCCTTGTTCACAGTTTCTCAATCTCCCTGTTAAGAATGGCATGAGGCAGTAGCAGAGGCAGCAGCAAATAATCTGTGAATAATCAAATCCACAAAAGTGGAAACTGCAATGTGGAGGGCCAACTATACAGAGAGACAGACAGGCCAGTTCTGTTTCACAGATTATAACAGTGCTTCTCTTTATTTGACCAGCAGGTTTTTTGAACATCAGATCTAAGGATCCTTGACCATTGACAGTGCTGGCTGGGAATTGAAGACCTAACATCTGGAGGGCCAAAGACTAAGAACCGCTGGACTAGAGAATTTCCTTCTCTTATCCCTAAACATAAGCAAAACAGAAGGAGAAGATGAAGTATCACCAAGTGCTATTCCCCTAAAGAGTTATTCCTATTGCATGTTCTGTTGCCCTAGATTGTATTTTAACAGTGTTGAGGTTTTGTACAATTTTACCAGAAAATTACATGGCTTGATTCTTTATGCAAGTTTGATTGGTTGTTACTAACCAAAGTACTTTTTCTGAGTTGGTTCTCCTCAGTTTTATTAAAAAAAAAAAAAATAGAAAACCAGACCTTTTATCTGCTCCTGCCTCTCATTCTGCCAGTTGATTTATCACCCGTCACACCATTCTTTTATCTCCCTTTTTAGTCTCTTAATTAAAAAAGTAATATTGAAATTTCAGTCATCTCAAACAGGTTAGAGGTCAGGTAACTGTGTGGATAGGAATATAACAAAAGGCAAATATGTTGAGACAGAAAGGGTCAGAAATGAAGAACGTGAGACTAGAGCAGAATTCTGCCTAACAAAAGGCCAAAAAAGCCTCCTAAAGACTACTTTACCCTGCATAAGAATATATATATATATATATATATATAAATAATACGCTATTTTATAGCTGTGTATCAGTATTACAACTGTGGTGTCAACAGAAGTATATACATACAAAGAAGTTTGTAGTATCTGAAGCACATGAATGGATTTATTACACACAAAGCCTAGGGTCTTCATACTTTTCTTAGCAAACTTATTTATTAGCAAACTTATTTTGTTTGTATGCAACTAATCTGAAAGTGATGTTGGTATGTCTCAAAAGAAACAATATATATTTATAAAGATGTGACTTTCCCAAAATGTTAAGAGTGTAAGAAAAATATTGCATATCGCAAACAAATATTTAAGTACAAGCTCATACCTTGATTCTCCACTACTGTTCCTTGTACTTTCTTCATCGCTGTGCCCATTCATTGTAAATATTCACCAAGATAAAAATATAAATAAAAGTCCTTCCAGTTTGTAAGCTGGATATAAAATGTCCACTTAAGAGGGTCTTCTTTCCTGAAGTTCAGGTATTTCACATATATCTTGTTCTACTGTGTTCAGAAGTTCATGTTTTAGCCTGCGTCACCTTAAAAA
The DNA here is from genome assembly GCA_948474755.1 of Ctenosaura bakeri. NCBI lineage: Eukaryota > Metazoa > Chordata > Lepidosauria > Squamata > Iguanidae > Ctenosaura > Ctenosaura bakeri. Next base: position 235,653 of record CAOLHI010001341.1, on the reverse strand, counting down.
AAAAAAAAAGAACACTAAGCATACCTGTATGAATTTCAATATGATACTACAGTAACATATACGGGATGTGTGCGATCACATCCAATGATGAATTTATTTCCTACTTACAGCCTGCCCTACTTTCACCACCTCCACCCCATTATTATTTTGGTGAGACAGAGAGACTTGGCTTGGCCAAGGCTACTTGCATTGTGATTTTTGCCAAAGACGGGGTTTTTAATTTAGCATCATTTTCATGCTAGAAAATTATAGCACCCTGATGCCACTTAACAGCTGCGTTTCTATCTTATGGAATCTTGGTATTTATAGTTTGATGAAGCACTAGAGTTCTCTGACACAGAATTCTAAATACCTTATGAAACTTCAAATCCCACAATTCTGTAGGTGCAATCATGGCAAACAGTGGAATCCTAGAGCTACAACCATGTTGTGTGAAACAGATCTATGACTCCCCATGCCCAGTCACTAATCTTTACAACAGCCCCATAAAATCAGTTCAATATTATTTATTATTATACAGCTGTAATCCAATTTTTTCCACGTGGGAACCTTGTTTAATTCCTCATAGAAGTTGAAAATGGATCTAATGAATATAAACCGTTATTGTTCAGTTTGAATTGTTTCCCCTACACAAGTCCTTATGTACAACACAGGCTGCAATTCTAAACACAATAGGGTGGAAACCCTTCTGGATGTGTCCGGGCTTATTTCTGAATACAGATACTGGATCAGTGATAAGCTGTATACACCATGGAAGAAACAAATCTGGGGTTCTTAAAACTGCTATCTAAATCCTGTGAACAAACATGTGCAGGCTTGAACTGTCCTTAAAAGGAATTTAATATAAGTATTTAAGTCAGAGGTCCTGCCTACAACTTCTAGTATTGTCCCTATAAAGCAGCGGTTCTCAACCTGTGGGTCGCGATCCCTTTGGGGCTTGAACCACCCTTTCACAGGGGTCGCCTAAGATCATTGGAAAATGCACATTTCCGACGGTCTTAGGCTCCATTCCCTCCTCGGTGGTGGTGCGCAAGCATGAGCCACGCGCTCGCGTCCTCCTGCCCCCTTTGGCGCGATTCATAACAGTAGCAAAATTACAGTTATGAAGTAGCAACGAAAATAATTTTACGGTTGGGGGTCACCACAACCTGAGGAACTGTATTAAAGGGTCGCGGCATTAGGAAGGTTGAGAACCACTGCTTTATAGATAATGTTAAGAGCCAGATCTGTTAAGAGGGGCTCCAAAGTAAAAGAGCTGCTCCATCTGCTCCCAAAGAAACGAGGCTCCTTCTCTGCTGTTTCCACGGGACGCAGCTAATTTCAGAAAGTCACAGCACCAAAGATCACAACACACAAGCGTGAGACAACTGAGTTATGAACGGGTTGGATTTTTTTTTTTAGGGAACCCAAGCAAAAGGCGGGGCCATTATCGAGAGCAGCAGGAAGGCACCACACTGAGTCCCTGATAGCCAGCCTGTCAGCCAATGAGGAGCGGGCCTCGTGGATTTAGTGGGTGCCAAAACAAATGGGCTTCCTCCCCTCCCTCCAGCCCCCCCCCCAAGGTGGTGGGTGCCTCTCGCCGATCTTCGCAGGGCGCCTTTTTTATTATTATTATTACCGCCACCGCCGCCGCCGCCGCCGTTTCTTTTTAGGCCGGCTTCAGCCGTTCCCTCCTCGCCCGCTTACGAAAGCCTCTCTGGCTTCTCATAACCGCCGCCGCCTCCTCCTCAGCTGCCTGGTAAACAAAAGGAGATGGCGGGGGAAGCTGGAGGGGGGGAGAAGGACCCGCGGCTCGGGGACGGGCAGCAGCGTGGTCGGCCCGTCCGAGGTTGGGCGAGAAGGCAGCGAGGGTGGCTGCGCAGGCAGGCAAGACCCGGCCGGTGGCGGCAGCAGCGGCTGAACAAAAGTGGCGTTTCTCCCTCGCTCTCGGCCTCGTCACCCCCGCCCCGCACACGGCCAAACCCCTCGGGCGTCCACGCGAGCCCGCGGCCGAAGCCAGGCCGCCTCCTTCCCCACTCCAGGCCGGGGCCCGCGCCTGGGCTTCCAGTCCCCTCGGGCCGGAGGCTTCCCTCCCTCCGCTTCTCTCTCCGCCCTTCCCCTGCCCGGCCGCGGCCTGCTGGAGGCGCCTCGGGCCGCCTCGCCGCCTGCCGGGCCGGGGCCACTCGCCTCAGCGCTCTCCCCTCGCTTCCAACCGACGCCGCGGCGGCCACCCCCTTTCCCCGCTCCGCGGCGGCCCGCCAGCCTTTACCTCAGCGTTTCCAGGCCTGCCTGGGCCTCTCCTGAGGAAGCGCAGCCACAAAAAGAGCGAGAGAGAGCGCGCGGCGGCGGCCGGGCCTGGCACGGGGCTTCGTCGGCCGCGAAGAGGAAGGAGGCGAAGGAAGCGCTCCGGGGCCGGCCTGGATCTCCTTCGGCGCCGCTTCTGGCCCTCCCTCTCGGCCTAGCCAGAAAAAGGGGAGGAAAGGAAAGCGCGAGCCCCTCAGAAAGGGAGCGGGCGGCGGAGGGGGTCGGAAGGGCTGGGGAGAGGACGGGTTAGAGAGAGAGAGAAAAAAGAACGAGGGGCCCGAGGGGAGCGGGCGGGCGCGCGTCGCCGTTGCTTCAAGCGCTCCCGGCCGCCGCCATCACGCTCCCGCCGCCGCTACTGAGTACAACCTCCTCCTCCTCCCTCCCTCCCCCGTCCGATGGAAACCCCGGGCGTGATGTCAGCCCTGGGACAGAGCGGGAAGGGGAGGGAGGGAGGAGTCAGCGAGAGAGCGGGCGAACCAGCGAAGCGGGCGGCCGGCAGGCCGGGCTCGCCACGCCAGGCGCAGGGCGAGGGGAGCGGAGAGGAAGAGGGAAGAGGAAGGAAGGAGGACGGGCCGGCCTGGGCGGGGACGCGGCCAGGCGGCGGCGCGGAGTCGTTGCGTGGGTCTCGCCGTTCCGGAGCTCTGGGAAGTGTAGCTTTGGGCTTCGTTTTCGGGTGTCTGCGTCGGGTGTGGAGCGTGGTTGTGCCTCCCCTCCCTGAGGCCCTTTCCGCACTCGACTGTTAGGGCGCTATTATTCCGCTTTCAACGTCCTGTGGAGGCCTGGGGGTTCCATAGGCCCCTCCTTAAACTGCAAACCCCAGGATTCCATACGAGGTCGAAAGGGGAATAATGGCGCGATAACAAGCGAGGGCGGAGATGGCCTGAGTACGTTCACAAAGCTCCGTGACTTTGCTGCCGGAATCCTCTGTGCGTGAGAGAGTAGCCTTTGCGCCTCGTTTTCTCTCTTGTTCTTAAGGGCCATTGTTCTCCCTTGTTCTTAAGGGATTCCAGAGGAGGTCGAAAGTGGAATCATCGCGCTATAACAGGCTAGTGCGGAAATGGCCCTTCTGTTCGTGCGAACCCGCTTACATGGCCATGCCTTCAAAACGGATCCATCGCCTTCCCCGCGCAGCTGGCAGGCTGAAGAGTCTGCCCCAAAAGACGCACGTGGGTCTACAAAAGCATGGGTAGTAGTAGTAGTAGTAGAAGAAGAAGAAGAAGTTTCAGGTTGCGGTTTTGTACGTGCTTAACTTATTCATTAAATGCAGTGGGACTTCCCTCTGGGTGAGCACACCTAGGATTGGACTGTTTTATGTTCTTCCTTTATACAGTTAAATCCAGTTAAAGTGTGTGCGTTTTGAAAGAGTTTTTGTCACTTGCTGTTAAATAATGCCTAGGCGGGTATCTTGGCATAACTCAACCTGAGGTATGTGTTGATTTCCAGGCAATAAATAAAAGCTGTCTTGCCCTCCGTTTTCTTGAAGTAGTTCTTTACACAGCAGTTTTCACGGCCGGGATGCTCTTCTGTTAAGCTTAGTTGACAAGTAGCTGAGCAACGGAATTGTTATATAGGGCAGTGAAGTGCTGTTAAATTCATGGAAGCCCTTATTAAGGTCTGGCAAATCCTGGACTTGGTTAAGAATAATTTTTTGGTGCATGGAAGTCTGATCTAAGTGGGCTTTCAGGCTTAAGAACTCATTTACGTTGCAATTCGTGCATTTTCCCCATACTGCAATGTTTATTGTTGCTTTGTGTGAGTGTATTTGTGTCAAGTTGTCTGTTGACTTGTTGCAATCCCATTAATTTCACCAGGTTTTCTTAGGCAAGGAATATTCACAGGTGGTTTTGCCAGTTCCTTCCTCTGAAATATAGCGTAGAGCACCTGGGATTTGTTGTTGGTTTCTAAGAAGTCCAGGGTTGAATGAGAGATTCTGGGAATTGTTGTCCACAAAGGATTCCTGACTCACTAAGGTCTGGGGTGTCAGTGGCCATTAGCCTTGATGGATTTATGTGTGTGTGTGCATGTATATATATATATGGACATACAGTAGGCCCTTCACATTCGCCGGGGATAGGTGCAGAGAACCCCTGCGAAAGTGAAATAACTCCTTTCCCCAGCACTCTTCCTTCCCTGCACTCTGCTGAAGGCTGCTGCCCACATGCCCACACCGGCCATCGCCATCAGCAGGCAGGAGATGGGAAGGGTAGAAAAAAACTCTTTCCTCTGTTTCACCCCCGTACCCGCTGCTGGGGTGATTGCACTGGAGCTGTGGGCAGGCAGAACGAAAAGAACTTTTCCTCCCCGCTCACCATCTCCCTCCCCGCTGTCACTGGGGCAATTGCTCCAGGTGGGCAGATAATGAGCAGGGAGAAAAAGATCTTTTCCTCCATGCTCACCATCTCCCCACTCCTGCTGGGGTGATCCCTCGGGCAGGTAGATGGGAAACGGAGAAAAAGATCGCCATTCCTCTCCCACCACTGTTGGAGCAATCACTCCAGGAGCTGTGGGCAGGCAGATGGCGAGCGGAGAGGAAAAGATCTTTTCGTCTTGCTCACCATCCCCCCCCCAATGCCACTGTTGGGGCGATCACTTCGGGAGCTACAGGTGGGCATATGGAGAGCAAAGAGGAAAAGATTTTCTCCTCCCCACTCGCCATCTCACTGTGGCTGGAGCAATCGCTCCAGGTGGACAGGTGGCAAGCAGGCCGCTTGCCATCTCCCACCTGCTGCCACTGGGGTGATCACGTCTGCAGCAAGGGTGGGAGATGGCCACCAGGAGGAAAAGATTTGTCCTCCTCTTCACCTTCCCACCCCCACCTGCTGGGTCAGTCGTGCCCACAGCAGCGGGCAGAGATCGTGAAGGAGAGGAAACAATCCTCCCTGCCAGGGAGTGGAAGGGGGAGAATGGAAGGGAGGCAAGGCACTGTGAATAAAACTGCAGTAGTGAAACCCGCGAATATGGAGGGAGAACTGTATATCCACACACACACATACTCGCTGCAGTACCAGCAGCAATATGCATCTAAAGGCCCTTTCACACTACACAGTCATAGTACCATTATTTCACTTTAACTGCCATGATTACATCCTGTGGAATCCAGGGATTTGTATTTTAGACACTAGAGCTCTCTGGCAGAAAACTCTAAATACCTCTCCCTAAACTACAAATTCCAGGATTCCAAGGTGAGGGAACCATGACAGTTACAATGCAATCATAGTGCCATAACTGTGTAGTTATGAGGTACTGTAAGTATGAGCTGCTGAAGAGGATGAGGGAGGTCTTGCATTTTTTACCTGTTTGCAGACTTCCTATAGGCTACTGGTTGGCCACTGTAAACAAATAATGGGCTAGATAGACCTTTTGTCTAATCTCTCATGGCACTTTGTCTCTTTTATGGAAAAGAGAAAGTTGTGTGTTTTGTTCAGATTTGTCCTTTCTGCCAGAGTACTTTATGCCCACTGCTACGTTTAGATATGCAACTATCAACAAAATATTAATACTTCTAGTGCATTTCCTGACACAAGTGCTTCTAGTGCTTTCCCCTTTTTGATGAGGAAAGCAAAAAAATGACCCCTCATCTGATGTAGATCAGCTATTCCATAACACTAGTCCTGCATTCCTTTCTTTTTAAATCTGAAAGCTGTAGAACAGATTATATTAGAATTTTAGTTATATCAGAAATATCTGGCTTCTGGTTCTTCTTTTCAACAATTTGAGATTCCAAAGATTTATTTGGAAGAAACAGTGCTTTTTTGTTCAGTTTACATTTACTGCACATTCCTTAAAGTTTCTTTCTTAACACAGTTTTAAATCATAATAAGGTGACTTGAAGTATCACAAGATAATCTTTGATGGTAGGGGATGTTGTACAGTCCTGGGTTCAATTTACTGTACTTTAAGGGCTCAAAAAGCAAGATTTGAGGTGACATGTTATGGAGAAAATGTATGGATTTCATGAAAAATAAGCATGTATTTGTCATAGATAATACTGAAACACTGCATAAAACAGCATATCTGTATCCAAAGGGAAGTACACTATACATAATGAGCCTTTGAACATTCAAGTCCATCTACTATATAAAAGACAAAGTTTGTGAGTGAGTTTGTGTCAGGCAAGTGAAGACCTCATATGATTGGCTGTGTGAGGCGAAGCCCTCATATGATTGGCTGGCTATGAAGATTCTATAGAATCCTGGGGTTGGCAGTTCAGGGAGGGGCCTTTAGAATTCTCATCCAGAGAGCTCAGGCTGGTTGCTATGGAGACAAGGTGTAGCAGCAAGAAGGAGGGCAGTGTATTCCCTCAGAAACCAAACTCTGTATGTTAACAACTCTGAATACAAATTGGATTGAGGAATATGAGAAAAAGTTACTGGACAAGACAGTTTGGGGAATTAGAGACACAGGATCTCAAATCTGTGCATTTCAACCGCATCTGATTCCTATGGTATTTCTTACAAGTGTTACCTATAAGAAAATAAAATCCCAAGCAACACCAGGTAAATACACTAGTAACTCATAAAAAGCAAAACATTAAACCAAGTATGAAGCTAAAAGTCCAGATGGTAGGATATGAGGTATTCAACTGTGTCTTATATTCTGAAACAGAGAAGAAGAGCTGCTGCCAAGAGGAAAAGAGAAATTACCACTTGCAATGGCTGCATTTGGTAAAGTGAAGATCCTTTTAACTGGAGGATATGCATCTGTGTCGGGTATACATGGGCAATTCAGTCATTAGGAATACAGAGAGATAGGTTTGACAACTTATCTTTGCAGTAAGTGACCTGTCTGTATGGGGTGACAGTTGTGGGCATATCACATGTTCTTGCATATTTAGCATCAATTTTATTGACAAAGATTCATCTTTTATTCTGTAAGAACTGTATTAGGTTATAACAAAGAGAGAAACCATCTAAGCACAATAATGCCTTTGAACATTTGGTCATGGGCTTTACCTTTGTATGGTGTCTGGAGTGATATTCAAAACCTGCTGTAAAATGTGTTTGTCAAATTAACTTTTGAACAGTGATGAGAGTGCTTTTAAGTCAATTCATATATCAACCAAAATCTACCTATAAAATCCAGAATAGGTTAGAATTAAAAATGAAGAAACTGATAAAAGTATACACATGGTAATGGTTCTTTAATTACTGATTTTATGAAGGAATTTTTAAAAGTAAGACACAGAAGTATTTTTTCCAGATAAGACAGAATAGAGATTGATTCAATATGGTAATTTCTTGATTTACAGATGCCAAACATTTTGAATTGCTATATTCTTTGAACTATATATATGATTAGATAAAAACTCCATTTTCTAAAATACATTTAATTTACATTAGGTTTTTCCTGAAAATTTCAAGTAAGGCAGCCTTCTTTGTTACAGCAAAAACAAAAAAGGCTCATGGCACCTTAAAGAGCAACAAGTTTTATTTTGCATATGTTTGTGTGGACTGCAGTCAACTTTATCAGATGTGTGGCTGATACTTACGCATATAGTTCGGTGAGAGATCACAAACAATAGAATTTAACCTCTAAATAAATTCTTATTCAGCTGTTTCATGTTACAATATGTCTTAGAAATTCCTATTGTTAGAGCAGAGCTTTCCAAACTTTTCATGTTGGTGACGCACTTTTTAGACATGCATCATTTCGTGACACAGTAATTCAGTTTTACTAGCAAACCGGAGGTTAAACTAACCCATTATTATTATTTCATTATATTATTTCATTATTTCATTTCAAGATAATAAGGAAATGTATAGGAATACAATACATCTCATGAAAACCCTTCATATATTTTTTAAAAATATATTATTTATAAATAATAACATACACTTCTGAGATTGTAGGCGACACACATACTTCAGGCAACACACTAACGTGTCATGGCACACCATTTGGAAAGCTGTGTATTAGAGGATTGGTTTCATTGCCATTAGAGACAAATGTTGTAGGAAAGCTAGCTGTTGAAGAGATTCAGTTGTATCCTTTGTGGATCAGAAAGTCTTATCAGCTCAGACATCTATGCAAAGAAGTCTGCATTGCCACCAAACTTTTGTTTGTTTAAATGGCCACTGCTTAGACAATATTCAGTGTCTGTTGTTTTTGCATATCTATTCTTTCTGGTCCTTCTTGATTGCCATTACTCACTAGAGCCTTGGCAAAATATGACTCTCCAGATGTGTTGGACTGAATTTGGGAGACTCTGTTAACCCCATATAAGCATACGCAAGGCCTGAGATCTTCATGAGGGGTCCTTCTCTCATTCTTACAACCCCCAAATCTGGCAGGAATACAAGATATAAGAGAGGACCTTCTAAGTGACTTCTTTTAGCCTCTGGAATTCCCTTAGAATGGCTTGCTGTCATTCCATTGGGAAGCAAAGATGTTTTATGATGACAAGCTTTGGGAGCTGATTGCTTTAAAGAAAGGGCTTTACTAGAGTGCCATACCATTTTAAAAACTCCTCTTATATTTTGTGTGTTTTCCATTAGTTTTTTATGATGGAGTATCTTTAAAATGTAATTAATCTTTTAATGTTTTTACCTATACTGTATTTGGTTTAATGTTCAAATTTGCCTTGAGTACTGACTCTTTTTGGGGGAGGCAGGATTTAAAGATAACAACAATAACAATAATAATATGGGGATGCAGCTGTTGCCATTCTTCACTACTGACTGTGCATCCTAGAGCTGATCAACATTTGGAAGGCTGTACTTTGTCCTGCTGCAGAGGTTAAGTTCTGAGTTCTTATAAATGGATTGAACAAAGACATTTTATCATCAAGCATATATGAATCTGCTTATCTGTCGTAGGATGGTCTAGTCACTTCTCCATGACTCTTTGTTAAATAACTGTATATAAGAGAAGAATCGGTGTGTATCTTTTTGCATATGCTAGGTCCTGCAGTTGCATAAGAAGTTGCATAACGGGCACCACAATCTTGAGTTCACCTATTATGTGATGGCCAGTTAGCTCCTCACCCATTAAGTCATGAATATGAGTGTGTGTATGTGAGAGAGAGAGAGAGAATGTGTGAGGGTATGTGAATGTGCACGTAAATGAAAGAGTGAGTGAGTGGTGCTTCCTAAATGAGCAACTGTGCTGGGAACTACATTCACTGGGAAAACATAGCTCACTGCACAACTATTTTTTCTAAAATAGGCCCTTTTTGCATGGCATTTCCAATGTGAAAGGGGCCCTTGAGCGTCGCACACGTGAGGAGCGGTCCACATGACACACTCACATTTGCGTGATGCTCAAGGGCCTGACGTGGACCGTGCACAGATTTTTTTCATTTTCGGCTTGAAATCAAAAATGCTGCGTGGTCGCACATTGCTCTGGGGCCCTGTGCACACTTACCTTGCGTGCAGAGCCTCGGGAGCCAGGCCGGTCATGCTTCCTGTCTCAGTGCAGCCTGGGAGGTCCCAGGCTGCACTGTGAAAGGAAGAGGCAGGGTTCTTGCGCGAGCAGGAAGCTCGTGCAGAGCCGAAGAAGCAGAGAAGCGAGAGCCTCTCTCCGGAGGCTGCTCGTGCGAGCCCCGCACCCCAGCACTACAAAAAGGTAAGGTGCGAAAATGGTCATAGTGCTCCAACAGGATTCCAACCTCTGCACATGTTTTGAAGTGGACTGTAGACCACTAACATTGCCACATGTAATGAATATATCTAGTTTATGTTAGAACTTTACATTGTAAGTGAGGTATATATTTTTATTTACAATTAAAATAGGAAATATAACCATACTTGTACAAAACCAATATAGAAATTGCTTCCTGATTTAATCTTGAAATTTGTTTCTAAACTTCAAATAGATCAGCAAATTTGTATATTCAGTTGTTGGATCATTTATAATAATTTAGTGTTAGTACAGTAACAGTGGCTCCAGTTTTGTGATAACTTTCAGACTAAGAGTGCTGCAGACTTTTCCCAGCTATTCAAATCCTGGCAGGCATAAGTTACTTCATAGGTACTTCCAGAATAATATCACTGACCAAGCCCTCAAGGTAATGTTGTATACTACTACTACTAACAGAGTTTTTTGATGCTGAGTGGCCGCTCTTTTCATTGGCAGATTTCAAAATCCAAAGAGAATACAGTCAGCCCTCCACATTTGCTAGGTTAGGGGCACAGGGCCTCCTTAAAGGTGGAAAAATTGCAAATCTCAAAATGTGTGTGTGTATATGTGGGAAGGGGGCTGAGGCATGGTGGGGAGAGGGGACACCAAACTAGGTGAGGGAAAGGTGTGAGCTGGCATGGTGGCCCTATACTTCCTCTCTCTTGCCCATCTCCTTCCTTGAGTGTGTGTAGAAGATTGGGAGAGGATTTGTGATGTTGAGAAATTGGACTGTGATCTTTCCAGGAGGACCAGAGGCAGGTTTTTAAAGGATTGCACAGCCTGATCACAGCTACTGAGAGAAGGTTGCCCCAGAAAAGAAACATCCAAAGTAATGGTGGGGGGTAGGGGTTGGAGAAATTCACAGATAATCAAATCTGTGAACGTCAGATCTGCAAATATGGAGTGTTGGATGTATGTTATGGAGCAGACTCAGAAAACATGTTAGAAATGCGTGTGAGTGGCTCCATATGACTAGCAGTTGTATGCTATGCAATAAATTTGAATCAACTTCTGTGGGATTTATTACCATTTGAACTGTATCTTGTAAGGTTTTGAGACATATCCTCCCTTTCAGCACCTTCAAGTTTTTACACCTGCTCAATTACTTTCTAGGTTACAGTTCCCAAATTAATTGCAAGATCATAAATCATATGGAAGTTAGTAGCTACGTTTATGAACTTGTAAGTCATTTCATGAACTAGGTGTACGTGAACTGTAAAAATATGAGCAAAATTGTGCTTGTTGCTTTTTAGTTTTGTGTAGGTGTAGAATCTGGCTCCCTCTAATGGAGAAATGTGATGGGCTTTCCCTTTAAAGCACAGCTGAAGGGCTGCTGGAGGAAGGAGAGAAAAAGTAGTGTGCAGAGTTAGTTACCTTGTTTGCACTGCTGCGTCAAACATCTGTATATGAGAAATGAAGTATAATGTCACACGTCTATGGCATGCAACATATGGTGCTATATAGAACAAGAAACCTTTTCCGAGAACTCCATTGCCAGATATTTGATTGTTATCTTCAGGTGTTTAATGTGGCTGGCACAAATCAGATATGTTGGATGTAGGCCTTGATTCCTCTCCCACAAAATATTGTGCAGAATGCCTGCTTCACCCACTCCCTGTTTGAATTGTGTGCTGATTTGGACAGAATAATTCTTGCTTGGCAATTTTATAGGGCAGGCAAAAAATATGTGGCAATTGCCCATGAGTGGCTCCACATCAATAATAGAAATTGTATATTATGTAATAAATTTGACCAAACATATCTGGAATTTATTATCACCTGAACTGTATCTTTGAGACACATCCTAAGCGGCTAGTCTGTAAGATGTAAAAATGAGAGAAAGCTTGTCTGGAGCTCTATTTTCTTCCTGTACGTTTCGGTTCATGACAAGATCCCTAACCTTTTTGGTCCGGTGAGAAAATCAGATCTTTAATCTCACAAAAGGCTGCCCTTGGGAATGGGAGGTACTTGATCACTCACAAAATGACCTGCATGACTATTGACAAAATACACATTCCCAGAAGACAAATTAGTGAGGCTGAAAGCTAACTATCCTCCCAAGAGTCCAACAAAAGACAGAGGTGGGAGGAGCCCGAGCTTTGAAATGAAACCACTAATTTGAATCCTTTCATTTTATAGAAAGCAAAATGATAAGTTCAGAGACAAGAATCTGCTCCATATGCTGAATACGGCAAGTCAGGCATGGAGTATGAGCCCCAACTGCAAAATTGTATGTTTGTTCCCCAGAGTACATTAAAAGTGCCTGTTCCACAAAAGTCACAGAGTGGTAATTCTTTCAGAATCACAAGTAAGTTACAGACCCACATCCAAATCAACAGCAAGGTGACACAATGCCAAAAACAAAATACACAGTAAGAAAAATGTGTCCAGACATCCCCACTAGCCTTCCCCCACTTTTACCTTCTTCTAAGTGATCAGGCATCCTGTAAATCAGTGGTTCTCAACCTGTGGATCGCGACCCCTTTGGGGGTTGAACGACCCTTTCACAAGGGTCGCCTAAGACCATTGGAAAATACATATTTCCGATGGTCTTAGGCTCCATTCCCTCTTCGGTGGTGGTGCGCAAGCGGGTGGCTCACGCTTGCGCACCACCACTCCTGGGCCTTTTCCACACATTACCTTATCACGGAGGTGGGGGGTGCTGTTCGCACAAGCAGGTTCTTGCACAAGGCGCTCTCTTCGCTGCTTCTTCGTCCCACAGCTGGCTTCCTGGTCGCGCAACTGCCCCGCCCGTTGCTTCCGCAGTGCAGCCTGGGAGCTGTAGGCTGCACTGGGGGAGGAAGGGGCAGGGCGGTCACATGACCAGGAAGCCAGCTGCGGGACGAAGGAGCAGCGAAGAGAGCGCCTTGTGCAAGAACCTGCTTGCGCGAATGGCACCCACCACCTCTGCAATAAGGTAATGTGCGGAAAAGGCCCAGGAGTGGTTGTGTGCAAGCACGAGCCATGCGCTCGCGTCCTCCTGCCCCCTGTTCAGAAGGGACTGAAATCACTCTCCTTCTCCACTACTGGGAGAACCTCCTGTCTGACGGGCCACCTTGGGGGGCAGTGGCAGCATGGGGGGCAGGTCCCCTCCTCGCCATGACCCCTGCCCCACTCGCTACGGAGGGGGGTGCTGCCGAAGGGCCAGGGGGCTGCAAGGCGGCGCCTTTCCAGAGAGTGAGCTGAGCCCGGCGCAAAAGACAAAGGCGCTGGGATTCCTCCCCGCCTCAGCCAGGGTTGACACTCTGGAAACTTTTCCCACACTGCTCCCCCCAGCGGAGACGAGAGCGAAGCAGAAGCAGAGCCCAGGGGGGTTCTCGGAGTTTTTTCCCAGGGGAGACGGGCGGCTACTCTTTCCCTCCCTGCCCGCCCCCCCCCCGTTCTGACCGGCAAGGTGGCCTTTGCCGGGGGGGGTCATTGTAAATAATAAATAATGTTATGGTTGAGGGTCACCACAACGAAAGGAACTGTATTAAAGGGTTGCGGCATTAGGAAGGTTGAGAACAATGGTGTGCAAATGAAGTGCTGGGTTGCAGCTGCCTAGCATTTTTATACTTGTTTAAAGGTCCTCAGTGGTCATTTTGAGTGTAGTTGCCACACCCTGTGCTTCTCCCAGCCTTTGGCATCCATCCACTATTAATTCTGCCTTTGTTCCCACCTGCTCTTGTAAGCAGGGCTCTGATTTTGCCCAGCAGTAAGTGGAGGAAGATAGATGAACAAACCTGGGATAAATCTTGAATGGAAGAAATTGTAGCTGCCCCTCTCTCACTTTCTTTGTTTTTTATAATCTTGCATCTGTCTTGATTAGAGGATTATAACCAGGATTTGGAGTGATGGTTTTATGACTTTAATGCTAATAATTAGGATCTATCCACGATCTGTGTACATTTCTTCACAGCTCCCTTAAAATCCTCCACCTAGCAAAAGCCAAGTTTTCATCTATAGGGCCTAACAACAATTCAGTAGTGACTTCCTCAAAGACTAGTCCATTCTAAAGAGAACTGCTGACCTGAGGTGATTTCTACTCATTTGCCATTAATCCTCAGGAAGTTTCCTGTGTCTCAGTCATTAAAGTTTAATTGCTAGGTTAAGTTTAACTATATCAATATAATTGTGTGTCACTTGTGCTTTTCAAGTGAGAGGTTAATGGCCTTCCTCCACTAATTTAAGGCACATGGGAGTTTGTTTAGCACATAAGATGTAGATTAGCTGGCTAGAGCTCCACCATAGGAGCAATATTATAGTAATGAGTCTATGCGTGCCCACCCCTCCACCCCCACCTGCTGACTTTACAGCTCTGTCTGGTGTGGTCTTTGGCAAAAATACTCAAACTAGGGGTCATCTCAGAAGAGCAGTAGAATAGGCAAAGTAATTTGCTTCAACTGCTCTGCAGTTTGGGGACCCTATAATTGTATTTTTGGTGTACTTTCTTTCTTCCCAGCTTTTTCTGTCTTTTCCTAAAAGATAGAAACTAATGATTGATGTTAGTTAGTGACATCTTAGGCAGCAGATGCCATTAGGCATCTCATTCCACCTCAGCTTTGCAGTCAACTGAAACAGTGAAACATATGTCATACCTCAAGTGGAATACTAATATGGTTTTGGGCTTAGACAGCCAAGTTTTCAGTCTAGTTCTGTAATGAACAAAGTAATCTGACTTTTCGCAAATGATCTTTCTCAAGCTTTTGTATAAATGAGAATGACTCGGGGAGGGGAGGGAAGGGTAGGGTAGGAAGTGCTCCCAGGTCACAGTTAGGATGGCCACTTGTGCATCACTAAAAAGGGGATAAATATGGACATAGATTTGCATGCAGTTTGTGCTTGTTTATATATATGTATAGATGTATATGTAGGAAGAGTGACTGTAATTTAAACAAAAACAGAGTACATCTCACCATTGTCAAGCAGACCATGGCCACTGATCCAAAGACTGGGCTGCCTATTTAGTTTTCTGTCTAAATGCTTGCTATTGATGGGAAGCTTCAGGGCTTTCATTCTCCTATCTTAGGGCTTTTTTATGTTTAAACAAGAATTTGGCTACAAATAGACTATCCTCTCAAAAGTGTGATACATGAGTGTCATGTCTGGTCCTCATATTTTTCTAGAATTGCCAGCATGTCAGTAGGGGGAAAAGAATTGTAGATAAATTTTGTGACTTATGATTGTAACATACCAAGGAACTTGGGAGCAACTGGTGGTTGCAAATTTCAGGACTTTGGAGTAGGGTCAACCCTGGTTAGTACTTAGATGGGAAACTGCCAACAAATGCCAGGTGCTATAGGCTATACTTCAGAGGAAGGAACTAGCAAAACCACCTCTGATTATTTCTTTCCTTAGGAAACCCCATGAAATTCATGTGGTTGCCATAAGGTGATGGGAGACTTGAAGGCACATAAACACACAAAGAAACATTTCACACTCAAAGCCAGCTCCGTTATGAAGCAAGTCCAAATTTATTTGCATTAGTTCAAAAGCATAGGTTGGAATTCTGTTGACTTTCTACACTAACATAACTATGCTGGTATAGGCAGTGCAAACATTGGTTAATGTCAAGCAAGATACTCACTTTGTTCAGTTGTTTTAAACATGGGTTTCATTTTTTTTCCCCTACTCCTCACCTTGACTCTCTTCCAAGTCATATTGGACTTATTTCAGTTTTTCAGAAATATCAAATTACCTAACATTGTTGGAGGGACTGGGTCTGAATTGTTAGATTCCACATGAGTTTCAGAATATTCTTCCAGCCCCCCTGCCTCCATGATCCAGCTGTAGCACCTTTGAGAGATTGATCTTTCAGAAATTAGAAAGGTTGGAAAACATAGCCCCATGCCCCTGGAAGAACATGAACCGCAGGGAATGACAAGCTTTACAATAATTATCTCTTCACTGTTCTGGTTAAGAAAGCAGACGAGGGAGGATCTATTATAGTTCAGCACAGTGTTGATTATAAAAATGAGGTATTTTGTCAGCTTTCAGATACAGCACACTTTATGTAAGGATAGCCTCACAGTGTCTTCTACTAACATCACCAAAGCCACCTTGGATGAGAGTCTCAGTTTTGGGTTACATATCAGAAGGGGAACAAAACATTTTCTTTAATCCTAGAATACGTGTATTTTATGTCTTTCCAAAAATATGAGAAAGGTTAACTCCCTCTCCAGACTGCTCAGGAATGTCAGGCTGCAGCTCAGTTGTCGATCCACTTTCTTAATTTGGAGATCATTTTAAAAAAAGTTTCTATCAAAAATTCCATCATATGTACATATCGCTTCAGACTTTATTAATAAAACAATATCTCAGAAGTTAATGGGAGGAGATATTTTAATTGATATGGATGTGAGACTATGGGGAGTACCTCAAGAAGAATATTTGATTATCAGACACCAAACTTTGGACAGGAGAGAAGTGAGACACCCTACTTCTTTCTTACTTTCCTAGTAGAAATAGTTTTGACTAAGAATTATTTCAAGTCTGAGAATAACTTTTAATCTGCCAAGTGGCTGTGGACCCTGTGGCTCAGGGGTGAGCAGTTTATATAGAGAGAGGTTTGAAAGTGTAATCATCAATATTGAAAGTGGGTTTACTGAACGTTTGCCATTCTGGTTCAGATTTGTAGATGATGTCTTTCGTATTTGGAGGGGGACTGTAATTGACCTTATGGATTTTTATAAGTGGATAACTTCTAAATAGAGTAGTATACGAGTTGATATGGAATATAACAACCCTGTAATTCACTTTATGGACCTAAACGTTGAAAAAAAGGAAGGGGAGAGATCAACTCACCCCCTTCCTATATAGAAAACACAGAGATGACAACAGTTATCTATAATTTGACAGCTCATGTTCCAAATCTCTCAGATTGGATCACCCCCATGGTGTCCACGGAAAGTAGTGTTTCAGGGTCTGCACAAAGCATCTCAAATACCATGTTTTGAATATTTAAAACAAAAGAGCCAAAAAAAGCCCAAGACAGATCACAGTGCAACTGTCTCAACTCATTACCTTCAATTGTGCTACAAATTGTGTTCTATAAATAGAACACAAAACAAGAAATTGGTATCAGGTTGCTGGGAAAAGCCCCAGAATTCCCTGTAAAAGAATTAGAAACTTTAGGGATATTTTGTTTAGTAACAATTTCAAAGAACAGAAACATACCTCAAGCAATACTTGATGGCTATAACCAGACACACAGGATACCATCTCTGTGGCCATTGTATCTATTGCAGGTAGATTTTCACGACAACAGAATTTACAGATGATATTTACCGACAGAGGCCAATTTTATATCACTTTGCCGCTTTCAATAGCAGTTTTGTTATCAATGTCATTCAGTGCAAGTGTCTTAGGGAGTCATTTCTTGGAACAGCATCATCCTACAATTGGCTTTAGATTTTGGGCTACAGAAAAGGTTACAAGAGGATTCTGTTAAAGAGGTAGTATGCATTTTAAAATCTTTGGTCCCTTGAGGGCAAAATGAAGATCTTGACTGCGTCCTACTCATCTAAATTTCCTGATGGCCCCTTATTTTAACCCAGTTGCATTGAAGTGTCCTTGAATGTTATCTAATAGACTTTTTTAATGACCATCCGCTTACATGTTATAATAGTTTCATACAATGTAATATGTTTATATATATATATATATATATATATATGTGTGTGTGTGTGTGTGTGTGTGTGTGTGTTGTCTCTTTTTATGATTTTATATAGTGCCTGAAGAAGACCTTGGACAGTATAGATGGACCAAAATATGTTGGATTTTTTTACTAATAAAGCATCAGTTGAGCACCTTGAGATGTGTCTTTTTTTTCCTGTGGATTTTATTGGATGCTCCCCAGTTTTTTCCCCCGCATGTAAAAATGACAGCAGTGGAAAAATAGGATGCTTGGAGCTGGCAGATTTTGTCTCCCTTCCCTTGCTATCCATCCATAACTCTGGTAAAAGTGCAACTGTTAACAGCTTAGGCAACCAACAAGTGCCAGTTCATTTTTGTTTACTTAAATATTGTGACACAAATACAAATATTTGGCATGTTAACAGTGTTGAGTATCTTGTGTACATCAGGTGGTAGCAATGCTGTTTAAAAACTATTTTAATTACAGGATGTAATACAACAAAAAGTGGGAAAATCAAGAATGTATGAATTCTTCCGCAAGACACTGTATTATATTTAATTTTGCTCTATCTAAAAACATTTAACTCAGATTACGGTATATAAAGCATTACCTACATGAGTCTCTTGAGAAAAGATTTTTTTAACTTGATTTCCTAACATAAATGAAAACTAAATAAAGTCCAGTTTATATATGGATCTGAGTGGCATTTCTGTTTGGGTTACATACCAAAGCTAGAAGAGAGCAGCAGTTGAGATTTTGTAGGGACGTTTCCCCCATCTTCACCATGGTCAGTTGACTGAAGGCATGTGTATCTATAGTATATCAAATGCAGTATTTTCCAAAGCCTCTTCATTGCACATGTCGCTCACTTTAGATGGCAAGCTACTTTTAGCAGGCCTTTTCACTAGCATGCTGTCATCCAGGATGTACTGTACAGCAAGTTGGTCTAATCCTGACAGCTTCATGTGACATCGTAAGTTAGACATATTTGTCTCTACTGTTGATGGATGGGTCTTAAATGGTTTCAACTAACCAATTACAGCCTTTTCCCCATTCTTCTAAAGGACACTGGTGGGCATATCATGCCAGCTAGAATAGAATGTTGGCTATTTACCATTACAGTCTATTCTGGGTCCCATTCACACTACACAGTTACAATACTGATTTCACTTTTACTGTCATAGCAACATCCTGTAGAATCATGGGATTTGCAGTTAAGGGAAGGGAACTTAGAATTCTCTTCCAGAAAACTCTAGTGTCTCACCAAACTACAAATCCCAAGATCCAGTTGAATCTTGCCATGATGGAGTGGAGGAAGTTGGGGGCCACCTGCAATGCCAGCATCTCCTTAGAATCTGGGGAAATTATAGCTCAAAGGAGGCCTGCGAAAAGAGAGTAGTGGCAGGATTTTTTTCAACTATGTATACCAGTACTAACTAGAGAGGACTCCAGTTAAAGTATTTTATTTGAATTGACAAACAAACAAGAAATCAGACACTTCTGAGAGCCATACATGGCTATCGGAAAGTAAGGCAGGAAAGGTTGGATAGAGAGAGATTAGGGGTGGAAAGAGTGATAGTTAACCAGTCTTGAAGAAGGTTGCAGAAGAGGGGCTCAGACAGTGTCCAAGGGTAGCATACAGGAACAACATTCTGGGGCACAATGTACCACATACTACAACTGGCTGGGATTGAAGCTAGGATTTTTATACCCTATTTCATACTCTGTAGGGATGCATTAATGAAGCTGTAATTAGTTTCCTATAGGACTGACAAAGGGGTCTGGAATAGGCTGATTGCTTTACCTTAGGTGTGACAAAACATTGATGAGATTCATGACAATCTCTTAATATTTGGTCAGGTACAGTGTATAAGATATCTGTAGGGTAAGATTGAGGGGTGGTCTCTAATTGCTTTATCTGGGCAGTTCATCTTCCATTGCGTTTGAAAATGCAAGCAGCCTGAAACAGTGAAGGGATTAGTAGGAACCCATCAGCCTTGAGGTTTTACACACAGTCCTATTGGACTTTCCCACAATCATGACCCTGGACACTCCTCCAGTCACTGCAACCTTGATTGTGTTCTCTGGTCTTTAATAAGTCCAATGTATTGAAATCGCATATCTCATTGGAGGGGTGATAGGGTATGATAACAATGATGAAGTGGAATCATCCTATGTTTGTGTAATGTAAACAGGCTCATGGTCTGTGTGTAGAAGATCCCCATCCTCATGATGATAGTTATCATTTATTTCTTGAAGGGTTCCATATGGTCCTGGTGCACTTCAGGTGGGATTTTTCTGTTCACCTGATTTTGGATGCCCTTTCACCTTCTAGCACTCTGTACTTAGCTTTATTACAGTAAGGCAGAACTGAAGGATTCCTATATACACTCCTAGTTAAGATTACTAACCATATGATCCCTGCCTGTCCTGGGTGGTATGACTCATTTATAGATGCCTCCTGAATGCCAGACCAGAATGGACTGCCTTGATTCAGTACCCAGTGACCCACTCTATGGCAAGATCATTCAAGCTGCATGAACTCTAAATCATAAGCAATTCTATATATGTTCATTGTGTGAAATATTTGTTAATTTTGTCTATGCAATAATCAAAATGGCTAAAGAGTCTGAAGTTTTCCTAACCTCAGTAACAAATATTTCCTATGTCCCATCTGACTTTGAGAGATCACAGCCTGTGCCTCCCAGAAAGTACATCAAGGCACTGCAAGGACTGGCCTGAGGATTAAATGCTGCTGGGTTGTTGGTGTATTGTGGTGATTTATTATGATATGTTGGAAGCTTTATTAAGGCCCTTTCTGCACGAGGCGAGTGAATCGCTCCGTGCAGTTACTTACTGGCTCTTCTTGGGTCCGAAGTAATACAGATTTTCCCTTGAGCCCTTCCACAGGGCTCCTCCATTATTGCAGGGTGAACCGGAGCAGTGCGAGGTCTGTAGATCTGCACTGCTCCGGCTCAGAATGGTGGCTTCTTGTGGCTTCCGGCTCAAAATGGCAGCTTCCGGTGTCTTCGTGGGAGTGGACCAACTGCTGACACTGGCCACGCCCACAGCCCACCCTCCACTGATTGCAGGGTCTCATTGGTGTGATCCTATGCATCTGCACAGGCAATGGTGCGTTCCAGAAAATATAAAGACCTGATTTTTCTGGTCTTTACTTAGCACGCTGGAGGACCACTTGGGAGCGGGTTGGATTGGACTAAGGTGTGGAACTAAGTTAAATAGTCCGCACCTAGTCTGATCCAAGGTGCAGACGACCTCCATGCCAGGATGCCTTGGCCCGTTTTAACTGCCTTGTGTGGAAAGGGCCTAAGAGTCATTTGACTCAAAAGGTGTGGTATAACTCGGAATTCTTAAAATCAGGCCATATTACTGGAGGGATCAGATACCCCTCTGAAGCTTTTGCAGTTTCAGCAGGCATTTTTATGCCTATCCTTGTGGTCATGAGGACTAGATGCCTGCCATTTTTAAAAGTAAAAGCTGAGATTCTCGGAATGGTTCCCCCCGCCACACACCCGTATTATTTTGTACATTTCTGTAGAATAATAGCATAGAGACATTTCTAATTACTAAACTGTTGCTTGTAATTGTAATGTGAGCTGGGGGTATTCTTTCTCAAAACTAGTTCTTCTGTCAGTTGGAGTATTCATGTGTCTTTAATAATTTCTGCCAGACTGTTGAATGCATATAAATAGAAACATATCCATATTTCTGATCACTGTACTGGGCACTATTCTGTCATTTTAATAAATCTAGTACATCTCAGGGTTATATATTTTTTCTTCGAAAACAAATATGTATGCTTCAGGTCTTTAAAAAAAATGAAAAGTATTCTTCTTTTCTAATTTTCCTGAGACTTTTAAACAGAAACTAACAGTATTACTAGTGATTTACATAGCAGAGGCCTACATTCATCTAGAAAATTAGCCCCTCTGTACAGCAAATAACTGTGTCGCAGGTGCTGGTTTTTAGGCTCAAAATACAAAGGTTATTGCTTTTACAACATTTACAATTAGACAGTAATTGGATAACTCTCTATGTTGCTATCAACTCAGTTTCATTGGGGTGGCTTCATATGAACAATCAATTCATGTAAAATAAATATAAATATTCAAACTGTAGGTCTTAGCAGGTGCATGGACTTGCATGTTTCCAGTTCTAATCATTCTAAACAGCCAGTGTGTTGCCAACTGTTTGTGCAGGATTTTAAGATCTCAAAGGCACAGTTTATGTTGCACCAGCCACATATTTGCAAGCCTGTTGGGAAGAAAATGTCTCCTGAAATGACTCATTTGAAAACCAACTGAGAGCTAGGTTGGGTAATTCCCTCTTACCATCACCAATTTTAAAATGCTTGGGAAGCAAGTGATTTTTTTAAAAAAACGTAAATAAATATGTATTTTTTGCTAACCCATTTGACTGACGCTTTGCTAGATCAGATGGTAGGTTAAAACAAACACCATGTGAACCGGAGGCACTGAAACATACATGGAGCTCTGTGCAGGTTTACACTTGCATCTGTGCAATATAAAGTCTTTTGTTGTTACAGAGAAAAACAAGAGCTCTTTACAGACATGGGGCTTTAAGTTACATCCATTTTGTTTCTTGTCCCATCTGTAGTTATGGAGCATTATCCAGAATCAAAAATGACTTTATGTGTTGTGAGAGCTCCATGATGGCCAGACTTACAACCAGCAGCAGCTTCCAATGTGACTGGGCAGTTGTTGGGCTCAGCAGCCTAGAGGGTGTACAGGCACTTGAGCTGTCCTTTCCAGGGCCTCTCTTTCTTTAGCTTCAACTCACCCAGCAGTGAGTGGATGGGAAGTGATCATTTTGCCAATTCCACATTGCCCTGGAGTAGTACATCTCCATGGCATTGGGGAATATCAAAATAGCAGGTGACTTGTAACCTGTCTTCCAGTGCCAGCTTTAAATGCAAGCTGAGTAAGCTGTAAGTATGGATCTCAATGAATAAGAAGACTAAAAAGTTCTAGATTCCAGTTTTACATAATGATCAAAAATAGACATTTTGAGGTAATGTTGTGGTGACTTTTAAACTTGGGCCATTTCTGCACAAGATGCCTTTAGTGTGATATGTCCTTGTCCATGGCTACTCCCTTTCCCTACCTTCACCTTGTTCCACTGCCCTGATTGGTTAGGGTTTTGTTTGTTTTTCTTTGGAAGCCATACTAAACATGCCAGTACATTATTGCATTTGCACTCTATAATGACTAAGAATGTATTTAAAATTTTTAAAAATATGATAGATAAAAAAAAAAAGTGGTGATAGATTTCGAAATTACCAGCCATGGGAGTCACTGAGGGAGGGATGAGGTGGACATGCCCTCAGCCCGCCCATGACTGAATCTGTGATCACAGGAAGTGCTATCGAGCAAACTATGGCTTTCTTCAGACCAAGAAAGAAGGGAGAGAATAATCAGGGACAGTGGTTGGAGTGAGCCTAAAACTTGTCCAAGGATGATGCCAGAGCTTGAAAAACCTGTTTTTTCGAACAGTGCCCATGTTGCCAAGAAATTCTTGAGTCATGGTCCAAAAAGCAACTTTCCCAAGCCCCAGGTCATACATGTAGAATTAAATCATGGTTTATCATTATGTCTAAACCACCTCTTCATTCCAGAATTGTATCTATGTATTGGATAATATCTGTTGGCAATTTGAAAGTAAGTGAATATTTGAATTGCACTTTACTGAATACCGAAGCAAGGAGTGCTGGTTCACAGCTTCATAGAGGGAACAGAGTAAGTTCTTCTATGTGATCTTTTCTAGCAAAATACATGGCTGAGTAAAAAAGGAATAACTAGCTACTGTACATCTATAACACGGAAGAATAAGCATAAACAGAGTATTTGGCTAATTAAACATCAAGCTTTGTGCCATGGAAAGAATATGTTTTGCAACAATGAAATAGTTTAGCAGTAGTAGTCACAGTGATCATTACAAAATAAAACGTGTGAACCTGATGGGGAAACCATAACTGAGGAGCCAAAACTTTTTGTAGGAAAAAAAAAGTAAAGATCTGTCTATTGATCTTCTTTCCTTTCATTTGCTGAGGTTCACCACTGCCTCTCACTAATTAGGCAGACCAGAGTGCATTCTTTGTTCCCATTTGGTTTCTTCAGGTGAGTATGCTTGCAGTGGAGCTCATTTAACATTGCATAGCAAGAAACCCAAGGTTAACTGAGTAAGTGACAGGGAACCATAGCCTATCCAGGATCTGTGATTGATTGTCCCAGCATCCTACTAAAGCAGAGAGTACAATCTTGAAAATACCAAGGACAGAGGCCAGCAGAGTAAAACTACCTTTCTCAGAAACATCTACAGGATTTTGCACATTTGAGTGCTTGTAGTTGAACAGAATATGTACTCTTCCCCGCTGCTCACCCACACCTCCGTCTTTCCATTCTTATTGTTGCTCCCTTTGTGTGGAGTTTTAGGTTGTGAGTTTCTCTGGTCAGAGACCTGTCTCCTTATTCATGTAATTGTTCATGTAATCAATTATATCCTGTTGTTTAACGCAAATCGTATATATATTTACTTGTGCGTAGAATGAATATAATTATTGACGTGTGCAGAATGTATATGATCATTTTATCACCTCTTGGTTTGTGGACCACAATAAAGGCTATACCTTGTCCGTAAGACAGAAAATGTTGTGCATGTTTTGGAGGATCTCTCTTTATACAACTACTGTCTGTTCACATAGATATTTATGTACTTATGGACCTCTTTACATTTTTCATATTGAAAATAGTAACATGGCAACAGACACTGTCTTTCTGATTTGCCCTATTATCTGTACTCAATGGGAAAGCAGTCTTACAAGACCTGATTCAATATATGTTGGCCAACAGGTACAATCCTGGACCTAGTGAAACATCACAGAAGATACTGGAATACTTCCGAAGCTGTGGCTAACCCTGTGTGAAGCGGGTGTTGTTCTCCAGCATCATAGTTTAGACAGCAGACATGTGTCTTGAGGCAATATGTGAGTGTGTTTGTTTGAATGTGTGTATGTATAGCTGTATAAGTTGAGAGTGATGGAAAATGGAAACAGGAATGGAATGGAGTATCCTGAAAGACGGCATGAATAACTGGAACAGGAACACTACGCACAGCAAGTTTAAGGGAAAATATATATTGTTTGCACATACAATATTTTTTCCCAGCCAAAGATTAATGATCATTTTCTTCCAGCTCTCTTCCCATCACATTACTCTGGAACAGTTAGACTGAGAGAGATGATTGTGGAGGAGGGTCCCATTTATGTGAACAGGATCTTTCCAGCCTAAGCCGAATTGTTGTATAGTGTGTTTGTGGCGGCTGCAGGCCAGATCTGTCAGCAAGTAGTATGGACACTAAAGTATTAATGTATACATTCAAAAAACTGAGGGTTGGACAATTTTGTATTCACAAGTCTCCTTATAAGAACAGCTTGATTGGTGCTAGTTGGAGCATCCAATAATTTCTTTAGTTTATCTCATATCTTTGGGATGTGCTGGACTATGCTAGGCATTTATAAGCTGCTGCCTTTTCATCCTCCAAATCAAATTGCTTTTGCAGTTCACCTGCTTATAAAGAAGTTCATGAGAATGATCACAGTGGACTAGTTGAGAGCATTCTGATAAAAATAAACAGAGAAATAAATAAATGCAACATGACAGTAGGAGTTTATTGCAGGCCACCAAAGCAAGAAGAGATAGTGAATGATGGTTTTCAGAAAAAAAATCTCAGAAATCTTGAAGATGCAAGAATTAGTAGTTATGGAGGACTTCAATTACCCTGATATCTACTGGGAGATTAATTCTGCTAAGAATAGATTCTCCAACAAATTCCTGATGTTTCTTGCAGATAATTTCTTATTTCAGAAGGCAAAGAAAGGAACAAGGTGGTTGGCAATCGTGGACTTGGTCCTAACCAATAGGAGGGAGTTGTCACTAGAATCAAAGTACTTATAGGGTGAAGTGACCATGTAAGGCTAGAATTCACAATTGTGGGACGGGGCAAAGAGGAATATAGTCAAGCACAGACCTTGGATTTCAGGAAAGTTGAATTTTAACAAGTTCAGGGAATTACTGTGTCAAGCACATGGCTAGACATGCTAAAGGAAAAAGACATCCAGCAAGTGTGGGAGTTCATGAAGAAAGAGTTGTAAAAAGCATGATCACAAACAATCCCATGGAAGAAAAAAATGGGAAAAATCTGAAAAAGCCAATATGTCTGCATGGGAAACTCAAGGAGGTAGTGAGAAGGGAAAAAAAGAGTATGTATATAGAATGAAAGGAAGGACAAATCACCAAGAAAGAGTACAGATGCTAAAGCTCAAAATGAACTGAGGTTGGTTAGGTAAGCAAGGAGCAATAAAATGGAATTTTTCAGATATATTTAAGACAAGAGAATAACCAAGGAGTCAGTGGAGCTTCTGTTCAGTAAGGATGGCAAAATGCTTACAGACCATGATGAAAAGGTGCCCGCAGATTTTTTTTAATAGACTTCTATATAAGAACATTTTTGAAGGTCTTGTTTGCTCATTCTAGAAGAAGATTTACATCCATCGGAAGACTAAAAGGATAAGGAATTCGGACTGGGATTTTTCTGCTGATAGCGACAGGAAAGGGGGGAGTGAGACAACTAAAGGGGCATGCTAGCAGCCAGGCTGAGTGACTCGGGAACCATATTCTTAAGCTAGCTAAAAACTTTTGATTTTTAAATCACCCCGCTTCCCTGTATAGATTTTATGTTTGGACATTGAAATTAAAATATTTTCTTTGCTACGAACTCACAGTTGGAAGAAAAAGGAATAAAGGAATATTTATACAGATTAGAAAGATTGCTAGAAGAAAGGGAAATAAACTTGAACGGCGAGTGAAAGAAGACGAGAGACAGAGAGGGTAATGGCGACTCCCATGAAGAGGAAAGGACTTTTATAAGAAGGGACCAAACTGGACAGAGTCTAATCATTTGTTTATATAAATTCCTGTGTTACTGTGTACTAATTAACTGGTGAAACTAATGTTTATTTGAAGAAAACAGAAAGAGATTAGTGAATAGAGACGATATATAATAAAGACAGATTTGTGAGGACAAACGACAGACTGTGAATGGGGAAATAGAAATACGGCGGAGACAACAATGTGGAGAGAAATGACAGACAACAGAGCAGGACTGAGAAGAAGGCAGAGTGAAACAAGATTAATAGAAATGTTGTGGGACAGTAGGAAATATAATTTTCAATAGTTACAAATATGGTGAATAGTGTATTACTGTATATTGATTATTGAGTATATATTATTGACTATTTATTGAATTAATTACTGAAAAATATTTGAGGTCTTAAAGTTAATGAATTAATTTTTATTGTGATTAGAAGGATACGTTTGGTTAAATTGATTTCTATTTCATTGCTAATTAATTGGATTGTCCTAGGTCTAATAATTTATAGATTGAATTAATTATTACCTAAAGTGAAATATAGTAATGAATTAATTAGAAGTGATTAGAATTATTTAGATATTTAGAGCTGTGGTTAGTTTGAATTGTGGTATTCTGAATTGTTTGGATAATTTGGGTTGATTTTGAAGTGAATTTGATTTATACTGGTGGAGAGTGAACTGGGGAAATAATAGAAAAGAGGGTATTGGATATTTGATAAAGGAAAGATATTTTCAAGAATATTTATAAAAAACAACTAATAAGAGAACAAAATTAATAAATGATAAAAAAACTCTTAAAACCTATCAACCTTCCAATATCATCGATTTGGGAAAACTTCATGGATACCAGGAAAACGACCAAAGTGGCAAAAATGACTACACATCACTACTACCCAGCGAAAATTATCTTTGGAACTGGTACCAAAATCAGAACAATCCAAAGCAGATCAATATCAATTCGCACTATTGGAAGTGATCAGGAATATAAAATTGGAAATAAGACAAGAAATGAAAGACCTCAGGAGCGAAATGAAGCAAGGCTTTAAAACAGAATTGAAAGGTATTAAAATTGCACTGGGAGGACTACAGGAAAACTTAAAAAGTACTCAAAATCGGGTGGAAATACTTGAAACTAAAATGAAGGAAACTGAAGAAACTACTGAAAATTTGAATCGACAACAAGATCGTTTACTAGATGAGAAAGCTTTATTGGACTTAAAAGCAAGGGGGAATGATATTAAAATAAGAGGTCTAGCAGAATGGAAAGAGGAGAACTTATATGAAAGACTGATCCCACCATTAGCAGAATACCTAAACATTTCTAGCGAAAAAATGGAATGGGAAATCGATAAAATGTACAGGATTGAATCTAGAATTGCGAAGGAAAGGAGGTTGCCAAGAGATATCATGATCCAATTTGGTAAGGAAGAAAACCAGAGAGGAAATAATACAAAAAAGTTTGGTGACTGACCTTATAATTGAGAAAACTAAAGTTCATGTTTATAAAGACATTCCTCCAAGAATCCTTAGGAAGAGAAATGAATATAAATTTTTAACAACCTTTTTGAAACATCAGAATGTCTTGTATCGATGGGGAAAATTAGAAGGCTTGAGTTTTTGCATTCCGTGAGAAACAATTTAAAATCATTAGACTCAATGGATTTCAAATATATGATAAAGAGTTAACCGTAAGAATGTATTCAGGAAAACCTAAAGCCATCTCCTCTATATATAAAGTGCTATTACGATGGTCCATAGAAGAAGAAATTATCAAACCATCTATGATAAAATGGGCCCAAAATTTCTCCCACCAAATTTTGATGGAACACTGGGAGAAATTATGGCTAAAAAGAATAAAATATACCACCTGCCAAGATATAAAAGAAAACTTATATAAAATGTATTTGAGATGGTATTTAACACCGGAAAGCTTGGCAAAAATATCTAATAAATGTTCAAATAAGTGTTGGAAATGTGGCTCAGAAACAGGAACCTTTTATCATTCATGGTGGTCATGTAAAATAGTAAAAGATTATTGGAAGTCTATTCACTTAAGAATAGAAAAAATGTTGGGCATAAGATTTGAAATGGCATCAAAAATATATTTGTTAGCAATAATGGATGAGGAATTAGATAAAAAGGCTGGAAAACAATTGTTTTATATGGCAGCAGCAGCAAGAATGGTTATTGCTCAAAAATGGAAATTGGGGAAAATGCCATCAATAGAAGAATGAGAACTAAAATTGTATGATATGATTCAGATGAATAGGTTAACATATATAATACGAAGGGAGAGCAAAGAAAAACTTATAAAACAATGGGATAATATAACAAAGTATTACAAGAATTCATGGAAGGTTGCTAAGATGAAGAGTATTGACTTTTGAAATACTCTAGAATAGAGAATATCAAAGAAGATCAAAGAATATAAAGACCAAAAATGAAATGGATTATGGTAAACTTGTTCTAATGTCGGAGTGGGAAGTAATATTAAAAGCTATTCTAATAGGTATCTAGGTAAAAGAAGTAAATATTTTCATGGTATGTATTTTGTATTTTGTGCATATGTACAGTTTGTATAATATGTTTTCTTTGTGTATTTGTTTGTATTTGTTTTGCTATGTTTTTTCATGTACAATTTTTAACAAATAAAATCTTTTTTAAAAAAGAAAATTAAAAAAAGAAAAGAAAAGGCAGAACTACTCAGCATCTATTTTGCCTCAGTTTTTTTCTGAAAAAGAGAACTCTGGAATTCCAAGCTGTGGAATTCAAAGTAATAGCAGAGACCTTGGCAAAGGATCAAATCAAGATTGATAGAGAATTAGTCAGAAATCACCTAGTTAACCTAAACAAGGTTCAATTCTGCAGGACCAGATGAACTGCATCCTGGAGCACTGAAGGAACTTGCCGTAATTTTTTAGAAATCCTGGTGAACAGGTGAGGTACCAAAGGGGTGGAGGAGGGTAAAGATTCTCCTTCTTTTCTAAAAGGGAAAAAAAGAAGATCTGGGGAACTACACTTGGGCTAGCCCAGGTCACAGACAAACTAGGCCTGCTTTCTTTTCTCCCTCACTGGAGTAGCAGCACTCCCTTTAATCTTTAGTAAACCAGCCTGGTTTCTTCCCCACACTTAATCACAACCATGCTTTCCCTAAAACCCACAACCTTTGTGGATAAAGGCAAAGTTGATAAGTGGTTACTCCAAAAGGTAATGGACAACTGTCGTAGCATGTTACTAGTAAAATAAAACTGAAGAAAATGCTTTGTTGAGGCTGTACTTATAGAAAAATAGAATGAAATCATTATTAGGATAACAAAGTAGGAAAAAGATATTGAGGAATCACAATTTCTTCAAGATATTTGACTATTTCTGTCAAACTCCTACAGTGCTTCCCAACAGAGCTTTCGCGCACACCCTTTTGGCCCTCCCAGCACAAAAGTCTGTTTCCCCACTCAGGGTTCCACTCTCTGACCCTTTCAGAGGTGGCTTGGTTACTTCTCTGCTCCACACTAGGCCCCTGAGAAGCTAACCCTCTCCCAGAAAACCCTTGTTTGGTTTACTGGGTATTCTGACATAGGCCCTTTTCGCAGCGCTGGCGCTTGCACAACGGAGGAGGGTGGCTCGCGCAACAACTGTCTCCCAAAACGCCGCCACTTCCCCCTGCCTCTTTATCGCACGTGGAGTCTTCTTCCACAACGGGTGGTCTTCAGCCACTCCCCCAGCTTCTGCAGCACTCCCTGGGAGCTGTAGGCGGTGCTGGGGGCGGAAGCGGGGAGGAAGTACGACAGGCTCGCCTGCAACGACGCTCCACACTCCGGTAAGCGCACGGCGCCGCCGGGAGCCTTGCGCGAGCACCGTTTATTTTCGGTTCAAGCCGAAAATAAAAAAATACGCGCTCGCGCAGCGTCAACCCCGTGAGCACCGCGGAAGTGGGAGTGCGTCGTGCAGAGCGACGCTCCCACTCCCACGAGGCTCAGGGGGCTCTCGTGCGACAGAAAGCCCGTGAGAAAAGGGCCATAGAGTTGTCTCTATGAAACTCACTGAAGGACCCCACCGTCTAACCCACACCCCCAGTATATGTGCTTTCTGCTGTCTCCCCTACATCCCTTCCCTCTGGCTAGGGCTGGATTCTTCTCAGTCACAGAGCTAATCTGATTACATCACCCTCTGTTACTAAAATGTTCTGCTAGCCACACCCCCAGGTTTTATCACAATGAGTTTTTTAGAATTCTCTTCCAGATTTTCCAAACTACAAATCTCAGGATTCCATAAACTGCACCCATGACAGTTAAAGTAGAATCAATGTGCTATAATTATGTGGTGTAAATGGACCCATTTGAACAGTAATAACTCAATGGGATTTTCAAACTGGGTATATCACTCAGTGTCAACTGGGAGTGGTAAATGGACAAATATATGAGGAATGCTTGCTATAATACATTGTTGAAAGCAAGATGACTAAACTGAGGCTGCCATACTTTGGACATATCCTGAGGTGATGTGATTCAGCAGAAAAGACAATAATGCTCAACAGGGTGGAAGGCAGTGGGAAAAGAGGAAGGCTGCATTACAGATAGATTGATTCAATCAATCAAGGAACATACAGTCCTGAGTTTGCAACACCTGAGCAGAGCAGTTGAGGACTGGCACTCTAAGAGGGCTCCCATTCATAGGGTTGCCATATGCTAAAGTTGATTTGATGGCAAATAACAACATCAACAGCAATAATAATGTTATAATCCTTAAGTAAGGATAAGTAGGGTACACGCCTCAGGCAATGTTGAGGGGGTATATGTGCAAAAAAGCCTTGTGTGTTGGGGTGGGGGTAGAGGTAACAAGATAGCGGGGCACAACTTCCACACTTGCCCTAGACTGTTTACACTAGAGGCACCACTGTGTGGGGGCCAGCAGTTAGTCAAAGAGAACCAACAGGGAAGAATTCCTTGCATCTCTCTCCTGAAGAATGTTATCAGCCAAGGTGATAACCAGACCATGAGCCTAGATAGCTATTAATTTAACAGTGTCTTCAATTTGTTCTATTCCCATCCTTTGCTCTGGAATGAGAGGTTCCTGAGTGGGTGCTAATGATCTAAAATGTCCACGGTCAGAATGGATTTCATCAGGAGTGGACTCATCACTTCTTTCAAAGGAACAAGTCTAAACTTCCCTCCTAACACAAAGTGGCATTTACTAGGGCTATGCAACTCCAGAGGTGAATCAGGCCTACGCAGATCCATTTGTGCCAGATGCAGATTGAATCAGGTTGCCCCACTTTGGTTCTGGAATGGAATAATACGTATTGAAGCAGTTCAGACCAGTCCATAGGTAAGGACATCAAAAGCAAGCAGGAGAAAGTCGGAGAGTGTGTCTCCAATCATGAACATATAAGGGCAACACCAAAATGGTATGATGCAGAGGAGAACCTGTCTTTGCTAATTCCCAGCTCTAACATACACTCTGGGGGGAAAAAAAATACACACCACTCTTCAACTACAGTGCATGTGAGAAAGAATTGTGTCAGACCACTGAAGTTATATAGTCAATTATTTCCTATATCTCTTTGTTTGCTGGTGTTAGCTGTTAGTAAGTTTGTTAACATAGCTGTGGTGAGCTCAACTCTGATTGATTGTTGATTGCAATCTGAGTTTACTTTCTCTAAGTCTCCATTTGTCTTGCTGGACAATCTATCTTAATCCTATTTGCTCTTCTTTTAATTTGTTAATTTGTGTAATAATCTGTTCATGTATAAAAGACTTAAATGAATCCAGTCACATTTTTTAGTTTAATTGAGGAGATTTCTAGCATAAGCTTTTTTGGATTCCTGCATGTCTTTTAACACTAAAACAGATCATCTCTTTGAATACTAATATATTTATGTATCTGCATGTGTTTGACGTAATGAAACTTATCCCCTCTTCACCCCATTCATCTCAAATCATTTTTTTCACATTTGAATCTTTCATTGTTTTCTCATTGTTACTCATTTTTTAAACACTTCTCTCTCTACTTCTTTGTGTATGCATGTATACACATGCGTGCATGTATCCAAACAATATTGGTCTGCCAACAAGCACATTATTTAATTCACAAACACACATATTTTTTCTTATTATACTGCATGATTAATTAATATTCAGAAGCAAAGCAAGCAGTATTATTTTATAGCCTGTTTGTTGAGTAAACCAAGTAGTACATTTAATTGCCATGAGGTGTCCTCATTAGTTGAACTTATATGTCATTAACAGTTTTAATAATTATTATTCCCATTAAATCTGATAATTATTTTAATTAAATCAATGATGAGGCATCTCCGTAATAGTAATACAAATCCGCAGGGTGCCCTGAGGAACAAAGGGAGGCAGAATGTTTTGCTTTCATTTTTCATTTGCTTCTATCTGTTGTTTTGTGTTTGATTTGCTTTCTCAGTGTGATTTTTTTTTTAAATCATCTGTTTAATTCTTGTGTATGTACACTGTGAGGTCGGGGTTTTTTATTTGAAAATGTTGTTTGATTTATTGATCATATAAGGTTAATAGCTGTTGGGAGCAGGGAGGGAATGGAATGTTGGAGTGAATTATGATTGATGGAGTGTTTGAGAATTGCATTATGCTGGTAAAGGATGGTTGGTGAATGACAGTTGGGAGTTCAGTTAGCAAAAGTTTTGAGTTGAAGTGAGAGAAGACAGACTGCGGAGGGTTGGTATGGTCAGTCTGCATTAGTTTGAGAGGAGTGTGAGAGCGTGTAGTGTTTTAAATATAATAAATAATCTGCTGTGTTACGTTTAACTTCTGTAAATAAAGTAGGGATGGGATGGATCCAGAATTTTCCAAATCTGAATCCGGATCTGAATCCCTGGAAAGTTCTGGGAATCCATGAATCTCAAATCTTTTGAATCCTTTTTTAAAAAAGGGTTTAAAAAGTGATCATCCACTGTGCAAATCCCTGCAAGCCACCTCCAAAGTGCCCACACCAGTGGCAGCAGTAGTGGGGGTGCAGAGAGGGGGTGATGGCCCTCTTTTCACACCTTTGCCACAGCGAGCTCAGGCTCTGGGGTGTGCAGAAAGCTACTCACTCCTGCAGACTTGATTCTGGGCACCTGCAGAAGCGCAGGGCCTGAGACTTGCAGGAGTGTGGCCATGGCTGGCCCTACTCATCCCTGCAGGCTCAATCCTGGGCGCTCGTGCGAGCTCAGGCCCCAGGGCTTTCAGGAGCGCGGCCATCGCCAGTCCTACTTGCCCCTGTGGGCCTGTTTCTGGGCACTCACATGAGCACAGGCTCTGGTGTGTCCTGTACATTGCTCCTGTATGGAGGGCTGGCATGTGAGGAGGGAATGTGGGGGGGCAGTGGGCACTTTTGGATTTGAAAGATTCCCTTTGCCTATTTTGCCCTGGGGATTCACATCCGTGAATCTTGAATCCTTCCCAAGGATTCAAGGATTTGGTTGGCCCATCCCTAAAATAAAGATTTGTTTTTATGCATATTTGGTCTCAGAAAACACTTATCTTTCTGAGAGTTCAGATTCAGACAAGGTGTCTGTGGTGGCAGCACTGAATATAAAGTGGTGGCATCCACTGACCATAGAAGTTGCATAAATCCTCATATATACCTTGAGGGCATTTAGACTCTCTCCACAGCTGGTGTCCCAGAGATGGAGATCAAGAAAAGCCCTCACTCTTGATAATTGCAGTGAGCAATGCAGAAGTCTGCACACTTGGTGGGCTAATGGGTAGAAACCCCACATTTGGCCACAATGGTGGGATTGCCTGAGAAGAATCCTTACAGTTGGTGGCATTGGTGGGTTTGCCCAAGTGTGCACCCTACAGTTGGTGGAATAAGGATTGGAACCCCCTCTCCCCATTTGATGACCTCAGCAGTGTGATAAAGGATGGAAACTCCACATTTGGTGGCAGCTGCAGGATTGCCTGAGGGGCTAACCCCACAACACAAACATAATTTTGGTCTGTGAACAAGCACATTTATTTTAATTCATGAAGTGCATGTGTTATTATTGTGAAGCAAAGCAAGCAAGATTATTTTCTGGCCCATTTTGTAGAGGAAATGAGTCACTCAA
The DNA here is from genome assembly GCA_948474755.1 of Ctenosaura bakeri. Lineage (NCBI taxonomy): Eukaryota > Metazoa > Chordata > Lepidosauria > Squamata > Iguanidae > Ctenosaura > Ctenosaura bakeri. The sequence goes on along the minus strand of CAOLHI010001341.1, from coordinate 201,098 downwards.
TATAATTTCCATTAGGTCTCTTCATTATATAAACATATATAATATTTATAGTTTTAATTAATAATATTACCATGATATCTGACCACTAGCTTAATTTAATTAGTCATGAGACGTCCTAAAATATGCATGGTACTCTTTAGGAACAGAGGAAAGCAGAATGGTTAGCCTTCATCCTCAGACACTCAAAGGGAGTTTTGGCAATATTGGCTCCAAGCCTGCTTCATCTGTAGTACTGGTTGAGGGCTTAGGGTGCTGGGAGCTGGAACAAGCTTGTATCTACTGTTGAGAAAGCTCTGTTTGAGCCTAAAGAGCAAAGGCAGGCAGGAAGCAACAGCAGTCCTAGAGATGGTAGGGGAATAGTCTGACTCACCACTGGAAAGATGGAACATTGTCTGAAGTCATTTTAAGGTGGGAGAGGACCCTCTCTTTCACTGTAGGCAGCAAATCAGCTAAGGTAAATTGCTAGGGCATTACAGTGCCAGCAGCCTGCTCAAGTACGTTATGAGGCAGCATCAAGTGATTTTACTCAGGACAGAAATGGAAAAGCCAAAGCATTTAGGCAGCAGCAAAAAGATCAGTGGGATGGGAACAAAAAGTGCTGAAAGATGGTGGCAGCTCTTATTTCTGCCTCCTTGCCAAGAGGCTTAGCAGAAAACTCTGCAAAAGGTATAGTGGGGATGAAGCCATGAGAGGAAAGTTTCCAACACCAGTTCAGATCCCCAAATATCTTAAATGTAATCAGACAGATCTTACCAATTGGATTGTTAGTAAAGCATTCTCTTGTCACTGTGCATTTCCTTTATCAATGCATTATTAAATCTCATCAGTTGATCAGTAGGTAGAAGAAAGCAATATCTTCTTCTCCAGTAATCAAGCATTTAATTATTATTATCATATTTGATTATTAAATTTTAACAGATTTGAGTGATCGTCGTTTCATTCTCATCATCATTACTCAAGGAATGAGAAACATTTGAAGACTGAGGCTCTGCTTCTCTGCCCACCCACATTTGCCAAACACTACTATGTGCCAGGTGCTGCAATAGAGTTTGGGAATCCTTTTAGTGCCATATGAGGCCGAATATTTTGTGCCAAAGCGAAAGCAGCACGAATTTCCAAGACCAAGCAATCAACAGCTTTTAAAATTGACTTTTCTTTCTGAAAAACAGGTGCCTAGCAAGAAAATATATAAAGCTACTTATCTGGAATTTGACTGAGCTAATCTCCTCTTTTAGGTCTACCATGTTTTAAAATTGTACTCAGATGTGTAAAAAACCAAAGATGATATAGGTGTAGACATAGCAACTATTTCCAAATCCTGACTTTGATTTGGGGTTTGAGTCAGACTGGGTCTGAATCAATCCAGACCAAATCAGTTCCAGATCCAGTCAGACTGGAGAGCCATTATGAACTTATTCACTGTGATTTGAAGCTAGAGCTGCCACTCACACAGCTGTAATACACACACCTCTCTCTCCCCACCCACTAGTGCTTTCATTACACATATATTTTGGGAAAATTGTATCATGTTTGGAGCAACATCTTGCCTGTATTTCTTTGTCTTTCTAAATCTAAGTTGCTCACTTACCCTCATGAATGTTCAGATTTGGAGTCTTGGAATTTGCGGGAGTCCCACATCAATTCAGGCTTCTCCCAAATCTATTAATTAGTCTTATTCAGTATGGGATCCATCCAGATCTAAAGCACAGCTGCAATCAAAATGGCAATACCTAAACCATTATACAGGCACAACTTATCTAGAAACAAAATTCTCAAAAATGAGTCCTAGAGTACTACTATAGGCAGAACATTAAACCTGACAAGTATAATTGTTCTTTAATTAGCACTTCTTAAAAGGAAATCATACAAGATACAGCTGTGCTATGACCAAGAAAAAGATTCATGGCCATGCGGGGATCATTTCTATTAGTTAGTGGGTATAAACCTTGTCTTTCAATATCATATAGACCATGGGTCAATACATTAAAAGCTTGTTCTTGCCCAAGCATTAAAAGGACTCTACTGGCACATCAAGTAGACTAATTTTATGTAAAATTTTAACAGGGCTATTAATTGGGGGACGAGCCTATTAATACAGATTGTACAAGAAAAGATGTCATTGAACAAAAGCATAGATGCGGTTAAAACATCAAGGTCCAGATCTTGGGTTCTTTTTCTACAAATGTTACACCTGTTTAAAAATATGTGGCTGCATTTGGCACCGGGAGGAAGTGAGGGGACAATTTTCTAGACACTTTGGGGACAAAATCACTTCCATTCATACTGATCTGGAATCCACAATTATTCCAAGGCCTACAGAAGAATATGTAGTACCATTTGGTCTTGAGCTATGAGATCAGTTTCAGTTGTTCAGGATGTGAACAGATATTTATAGATATTTGCTTTTTCACATATCTGTGTAAAATTTGGAAACTGGAAAATGTGTACTAAAATATATTGTTGCTGCTGCTGCTCTTGTGTGCCTTCAAGTCATTTTCAAGTTATGGCAACCCTATCACAGAGTTCCCTGGGGCTGAAAGTCTGTGCCATGCCAAAGGTCATCCAGTGGGTTTCCATGGCTGAATGGAGAATTGAACCCTGATCTCCAGAGTTGTAGACCAATGCTCAAATTGCTACACCATCTTGGTTCTCACTAAAATATATACCATGTTGTTACCACTGGCTTTTTGAGTAAAATGGATACACAAAGAGGTTATTTGAGGAGTGCTTTATGAATATCCCCTTTCTCTGCAATGATTTATTATCATTTCTTCATTAATCCAATGGATGTTTTTATTTTCCAAAGAATCTTATTTTTAAAGCTGTTTTAGGCTACTTGGACATGTTAAGTGCCTTGTAGCATTCAAAAGTCCTTTAAAATAACCAAAAGTAACTAATTCAAGTGCCTATGAAAAATGGAGGGGGGGAAGGTACTTCTTAGCAATTGTACAACTGATGTTAACTAACTACTTTTGCAGCAATCGGAATGATAACTTTAGCTAATTTCATTTCAGAAGTAACATACTAAGTTCTATCACTGACAGTGTAAATCACAGTTTATACCATATCAGTTTTACTTGGCAGGATCTCAGGTTCATCAAAATAACAGTGTTTGAAGTTCTTCCATGAAAGAATTGAGAGAGAGTCTGAGCACCAAGCTGAGGTAAAACTGAAGCTAACTAGTATTCTTCCTTTCATCAACTAACTTGCTTGCCTCATGCTATGTGGTAGCCCTTGTACTTATGCAGGTAAGACCATCATTAGGTCCTCTTTCTCACAGACAGCATAATCAGGTAGCAAGCTTGCTTCTTGAATGTGCTATCCAAGACTATAACTGTATGGCTCAAACATCTTGTCTACAAAAGAATTTCTTGTGCATAAAGAGTAGCACATTGGGGATAAGGCTATGGTAGAATCTCTCATCTTGCCATCTAGTTTTCTATATTTGGGAATCTCTGCCTCCATTCTTAAGTGGCAGAACCCAGGAACAGGTTCTTCCATTTGTGACTTAGACCTGGAAGTGTAATGGTTATGTGATGAGTACATGTTTCTTATTTAGGGCAGTTGTAAAGACCAAGTAACTCTCCCCAATCAAATAAATCACATGGAATATATGAGCAAAGCTATTCATTTTGACAACTAGCCAGCTGTTGGGGAAGTAGGGGAAATGAATGTCTGGATTTAGCACTTGACTTATAAAGAGAAAGTTAGCACTTCTTACAGAGCTGAGCCACTTTGCATGTGCATACAGAGTTCAGATTCACTGTGCATACATAGCCCCAGAAAACCCTGTGATAGGTTTGCCTTAGGGTCACTATAAGTCAGAAATGACTTGAAGACACACCACTACCACCACCACCACCACCACAACAACAATGTATCTCTTGGATTCTGTGAGGCCAATTATAAATAAATACTATAAACATAATCACCATTTAAGTCCATTTGTTTTCAAACAGCAGCAACTTTAAATTCCATACTAAACTGGATATATCTAATGCCCCAAAGTTTCATGCATTCAGCAAGGTGCAATGCAGGACTTGACTCTAAGATATATATTTTTTTGCATATGCTGTTCAGAAATATTGCAGTCTTGCATGCGAACATTAAGTCTTTGTTCAGAACAAAAAGGTCCTGATCTTTATCCCTGGCAACTGCAGCTTGTCTCCTCTTCAGCTATCCCTCTGTTTACAAACTGAACTAGTACTACCCTTATTTATGGTTTGGGTGAGACCAAAAATTCATAAAGGTTACACAGGAATGCACAAATACATAGAGGAGAAGGAGAGGATACAGCTGTGTTAATATTTTATCCCTGCCTACATACATGAAGCTGCATGTATGTACATGGATGAAAACTGTGGCCTATGTCCAACATCATCAGTGGCAGCTAGTGGGCTCCATGTCAGTAGAGAGGCAAGTCTCTTCCAGATCTTAATCTGAAATTAATCTGAACTTTCAAAAGCTTTCTAAAATGCTGGTCCTCTTTTGGAATTAGTTTAGTATCTTGGACTGCTCCTTTAAAATTTGGCATTAACACAGTGAGTTTATTACTTTACTGAAACAGAAGACAACAAGGAGCATCATTCTGGTGGACACAAAGTAGCACAATAGAATTTTCTCCCACCTTCCCATCGATACTCTTTGGCATTGCCTGAAAACTATCTTCAGAGAGTCTTTCTGATCTCTGCAGTTGGTTTTCAGGGTACCATGGGAGCTGCAAGGGGGTGGAAATTGCTCCCTTCCCAGTGGCACTAGTCATAAGCAGGTACATCAATTGAACCTCATCCTACTGGATGCTGGCACATATATTTAACCTATTACACTGAATTAAGTAAATGAGCACATACATTTAATTTGCATGTGTCAAGTAGCATTCAGATTTCCCATCTATGTGTACACAGGCAGTAGTTGGTGGGATGAGACCAGGTACACTGCTTCCATTCCATATATTGGGAAATAACAGGAACATTCACGTCCTGCAATTCTCCTTTATGTGACACTGAAAATGCAACAAAATCTTGCCATCAGGAGAGTTCTTCAGCCTGATGTCTGAACTCTTTTACCAATTTTTTTTTAAAAAAGCAACCTAAAATGTAAATCTTTCTTTTCTCACATTTACTAGAATAGAATAGAATAGAATAGAATAGAATAGAATAGAATAGAATAGAATAGAATAGAATAGAATAGAATAGAATAGAATAATAAAATAAAATATAGGACATTTAAGCACCAAAATAGTTCTTCAAGGGAAACCTCACAGGATTTACATAAGCAAAATATTAACAATTAGACCACCTCCCCCAAATAGCTGTTTCATCTCTCATCAGCTACTGTTAACCAAAAACATTCTCCCCAGCTGTCAGTAGATGTCCTCAGTTCCATAGATTATGACCATGCTTACCTACCAGTAACATCTTTGTCCTCAAATTACATTTTGCCTATTCCTGTGCACCATATCCAATTCCATCACCCAATTAGTTGCAATTAACCAGATCACCTTCAAATTAGTCTTGTAGAGCTTACTTTCAGATGTCATAAAGGCAAATGGAATTAACAAGGTGTCCAGCATAATATATATTGTCCATTATCAGTACCATGGCCAGCAAGACAGAAATAAAGAAAACAACATCACAATTGAAATGAAAGGGAAATGGGCTGAAGCAGGATGGGGAAACTGCATGTCACTTGGACAGAAATATTGTTGACAGCCAGCATGGTGTAGCGGTTTGAGTGTTGAACTAAGACACCAAGAAACCAGAGGCCAAATTCCCACTCAGCCACGAAATCTGCTGGGTGACCTTGGGCAAATCACACTCTTAGAAGAAGCAATGGCAAACCTCCTCTAAACAAGATAGGTTTGCCATAGGGTTGCCATAAGTCAGAGTCAATTTGACGTCACCTAACAGCGACAACATAGCATTATATTTACTCTGCATTTCTTCCTTGAAACTGCTACTATTTGTGAATTTTAGAAAGGTTGGATTGGAAGACTATGCTCATTTCTGCACTACACTCTTATAGCGTGATTATTCCACTTTCAACATCCTATGGAATCCTGGGGTTCGCAGTTTTGGGACAGGACGGCTGGCCCCTCCTGAAACTGCAAACCCCAGGATTCCATAATCGCGCTATAAGAATGTAGTGCGGAAATGGCCTATGACAGCGAAAGCTGACAAGACAATAAAGAGGAAGGAGATTCATGTAGAGGACTTCTGCCAGGCAAATTAAAATATCTATCAACCAAAATTAATGTGCTACTCTAGTAGAAATAGTAACAGGACTTTGATAATCTCTCTTTTTTAGAACTACTCTTCTGCCCTTCCGCTTGGGCTTTTTAAGAAGAATTTTTATTTAAGTCTTATCTTTTGAGGTTTTAATCTTCCCCTTTTACCTTTTTCGCTTCTTTCTCATTTTCTCCCTTACTTTCTATATCGAGCTCTGACCTCTATAGCTCTTGAACTGACCCTTTTCTCAGAGTTTGACAAAGCAACTTTTTAGACTACAATGCCTAGAATCCTCAGACAGTATGGATGGGGATTCTGGGAATTGTAGTCCAAACAATAACTTTCCCAATTGTTTCTGTTCTCAGTGATAACACTGCTGATGCCAAGCTAACATGGTTTCACTGCACTGGTAAAAATAGCTCTAAGTATAGATATGGTAGCTCCTGTTTTGGCATTCTAGTTCATAATCATAAATGAAGAAAGTGTTTCTGAAACAGGTGGTTGCTTTTCATGCACACTGTTATCGATTCAATAGTTGTACTTTTATACAACTGTTCAATGCTTTCTTCCTTCACATTTTATCCTCACAACAACCCTGTGGGGTACGTCAGGCTGAGAGAGAAAGTTACTGGCATAAGGTTACCCAGTGGGGATTAGAAACTGGATCTCACAAACCTAGACCAACACTCTAACTAAGCAGGAGGACCAAAGATAGTGCATCCTGCAGCCCATTCATATTATACCATTATAGTACTATGACCATTTCTGCACTATATTCTTATAGTGCGATTATTCCACCTTTAACATCCTGTGGAATTCTGGGGTTTGTAGTTTAGGGAGGGGCATTTAGAATTCTCAGCCAGAGAGCTCTTTGGCCTCAGTAAACTACAAACCCCAGAATTCCACAGGATGTTGAAAATAGAATAACAGCACTATAACAGTATAGTGTGGAAATGGCCTACTGTTCTACTTTAACTTCCATGGTTCCATCCTATGAATCCTGGGGTTTGTAGTTTGGTTCTAAAAATCTCTGGCTGAGAATTCTAAACATCCTTCCCTAAACTGCAAATTGTAGGATTCCATATGATGGATCCATACCAGTTAAAATGGAAATATTGGTGCTATATTTTTGTTGTCTGAAAAGGCCACTGTTCCAGTCATACACACATTACTTTGAAAAAACAGGATTTTTTTTCCTGAAAGGTTCTGAGCGCAGTCATACAGTATATAAAATCTCCTTCTGAAAGTTTTCCACACTGAAATAATATGTAGAAAATCAGAAAAAACACTTTTGAAAAAACACAGATTTTTAAAAAGTCATCTAATTTTGTTTTTTGGTGCCACCCTGAGATTTTAAAATGTTCAAGCTAAGGTACAGTCCTATCAACTGAACATATTTCCTAATGTGCAGGTCTAGGACTTATATGGAATAAGTCTTTGCTTCATTCGTACATCAAGTGTTTGTATAATAAAAAACAAAAGAGAAAAAGAAAGCCTTGCTTTTAAACATAAATGTCTAAAGGTGCCTTTAGTTTCTGTTTTTGAAGTCTGTTGATCCCACCAAATGTGTACATGTTATTTTTCCTTGAAGATGCAGGTTTTTTTCTCCCCATTTAGGAAATGGTTTCCCCTTGGAAATGGAATTAGGGGTTTGTTGTCATGGCAACAAAGATTTCAGTACTTCTGTTTCCTACAACATATATCTCCCTGGGTTGCTGCAATTCTAGCGCTTATCAGTGTTTTATCCGCTGAGTGAGCTTGTTGGTACTGACATGGAGAATAAACTTCAAAGCAGTGACCTGGGATATTTTTCTAAGGATCAGGGCAGCTGTCGCTGTCTCCCAATCATGTTTAACCATCATATCCAATTGTTCAACAAAGTATAATTAACCTATAAAACCTGGTTTTTTTCATGTTACAAAGCTTTAAATGTAAGGATGAATCTATTGCCTTGTATAATATGTGGGGGAGTGCAAATTGTGACACTGGCTAGCTAGAACAACCTTATAATTGCAAAAATATTGAAACATAGGCCATTTCTGCACTAACCTGTTATAGTGCTATTATTCCACTTTCAACATCCTATGGAATCCTGGGGTTTGCAGTTTAGGGAGGGGCCTTTGTTGCCCCACCCTCAACTGCAAACCCCAGGATTCTATAGGATGTTGGAAGTGGAATAATAGCACTATAACAGGCTAGTGTGAAAATGGCCACGATGACATAAATTTTGGTATGAAAAAATGTAGGTTAAATACATGGGCTTCAGATTTCAGAGCACTGAAGGAACAGTAGTGACCCAGGAAGTTTAATCATAGAATCATAGGCCCTTTTCGCACTAGGCTTTTTGCGCGAGCGGGGGCGGGCGGCTTGCGGGAAAAGCCTAGTTCGGGAGCCTGCCGGTTCCCCGCTGGTTCCTTCCGCAGCCGAAGGAACCAGCTGGGAAACGGCACCGTCCCGGAGGCGGCGGCGGCTCGCGACTCCATCCCCCCCCGCGCGCGCAAGAAAGGAGCCCGTCGCTCCTGGCGCGCGCGGGGGGCGGGCGCGACTGTCGCTCGCTCCTGGCGCGCGGGGGGGGCTGCTCGCGACAGCCTCCCGCTCGCGCGCGCGCACGGGGGGCGGGCGCGACTGTCCCTCGCTCCTGGCGCGAGCGACAGTCGCGCCCGCCCCCCGCGCGCGCCAGGAGCTAGCGACAGTCGCGCCCGCCCCCCCGCGCGCGCCAGGAGCTAGCGACAGTCGCGCCCGCCCCCCGCGCACGTGCGCGTGCGAGCGGGAGGCTGTCGCGAGCAGCCCCCCGCCCGTGCGAAGCAGGATGCTCTTGCATCCGCCGCGCTAGCTCCCCGCCCCTTCCTTCCGCACGGGTGGAGGGAAGGAGGCGCGACCCAGCCGCCTCCCCGACGCACCGCACTACAGGTGAGTGCGTGTGGGCGCCGGGAGCGTAGCGCGAGCGCGGGGTGATTTTTGCTTGAAAGCGAAAATCAAAAACCCTGCGCTCGCGCCGCTGCAGCCCCGTGAGAGCGCCGGAAGTGGGAGTGCGTCGTGCGGAGCGACGCTCCCACTCCCGCACGGCTCACGGGGCTATTTTGCCCGGGAAAGCCCGTGCGAAAAGGGCCATAGAATCATAGAAATGTAGAGTTGGAAGAGACCACAGGGGCCATCCAGCCCAACCCCCTGCCATGCAGGAACACCCTCAAAGCACTCCCGACAGATGACCATTAAGCCTCTGCTTGTATCCTTCTGGGAAAAAACTGAGGCAAAGAAGGTGTTAACTAGTTCTGCCTTTTCTCTTCCCCCTGTGAGTAATTCGCCATCTTCCCTGCGCAGCAACCCTATCATCTCCTTCTTTTTCCTTTTGTTGCGGACATATTTAAAAAAGCCCTTTTTATTGTTTTTAATGTCTCTGGCCAGCCTAAGTTCGTTCTGTGCTTTAGCCTTTCTGACCTCCTCCCTACATCTCTTGGCAACTTGCTTAAATTCTTCTTTGGTGGTTTCCCCCTTCTTCCATTTCCTATACATGTTTCTCTTAACACTCAGCTCAGCTGAGAGTTCTTTAGTCAACCATTCCGGTTTCTTCAGATGCCTTCCATTTTTCCTCCTTATTGGCACAGTCTTGGACTGTGCCTTCAGTATCTCCTTTTTAAGGAACTCCCATGCCTCCTGAACTCCCTTCCCTTTCACTATTCTTGACCACGGAATTCCAGCCAGCAGCTCCCTAAGTTTACAGAAGTCTGCTTTTTTAAAATCTAAGATGAGTGTCTGGTTACTCTTATCTTCTCCTTCCCACTGAATGCCAAATTCCAAGAGGGCATGGTCACTCTCCCCTAAAGATCCAACCACTTCTACCTCATTAACAAGGTCATCCTTGTTGGTCAGGATCAGATCTAGAATATTTGATCCCCTTGTGGCCTCTTCCACCTTCTGGACCATGAAGTTGTCTGCAAGACAAGCAAGAAACTTGCTGGACCTTGCTGTTTTGGCAGAGTTTGACTGCCAGCATATATCCGGGTAATTGAAATCTCCTATTATTACTGTATCTCTCCTCTTTGAATGTGCAGTCATTTGGTTGAGGAAGGCGTCATCCAAGTCCTCAGCCTGGGTTGGAGGTCTGTAGTAAACCCCCACCAGAATATCCCTATTGTTTCTCATGTGTTCTCACTCTGAGGTATCACAGTGAGTCTCAGGTACTACACTGTTATACTGCTATTATTCCACTTTCCACATCCTATGGAATCCTGGGGTTTGCAGTTTAGGGAGGGGCATTTAGAATTCTCAGCCAGAGAGCTCTTTGGCCTCAGTAAACTACAAACCCCAGAATTACACAGGATGTTGAAAGTGAACTAATAGTATTATAACAGTGTAGTGTGGAAACGGACACAGTGTGAAGGCCACACCATACTTGTGTTTGGCACAGCTTTGCTACTGCTTCCAGCAGCTTATATATAAGGCAGACGTATGAGTTATCCATGAGATGATGTATACCAATTGGTTCCTACTGGTTGAGTCACTAGATGCATCTGCACAGCATATTTTTCAAAGTCTAACAGTCCACTTTTCACATGTGGTATATCCTGAAGGAAGTATAATTGTGTAACACAGTGTGTAACACTGATGAAGCATGGCTAATTCAAGTGTTGCAGATAGTATGATGTGGTCTTGAGGGCAGACTTTCCCAGTGGGATGCAAGTTTTTCATAGTGGAAGCTGAAACATGTTTTGACTTTTATGATGGTCAAGCTGAGGAACAAATTAGAACTCCCTAGAAAAATGTTGCCTGACTTTTTGAAACATGTTTTGACTTCCATCATGGTCAACTTGAGGAAAAATTTAGAATTCCCTAGAGAAACGTTGTCTGACTTTCACCTACTTTTGATAATATACATAAATGCTAGAGCCAAAGTGTACTTTTGGTATATGAAGAATATAGCAACACACCCTGCAGAGAAGAAAGTAAATTGCCAGGTGAAAGAGTATACCACTTGCATTCTAGTCAGACCCAAGAGTGTTAGTAGAAAAGTTGGGAAACTTACTGTCCTTGCCTCCCAAAAGCTCAGACTGAGGAAAAGAAAATGAAAAAGGTGTGGGAAAACAGAACTAGTATTTATAAGTGACAAAGTCTGAGGGTAGCAACTTCATTTTGGGGCAATGGGGTAAGGCTAAGGGGAACTGGTAGTAGTGTTGGGGGAGACTGGCTCCTGGTGTACTTTAGAGAGTTGCTGGACTAACATATTTGCTGCCTAAAGGGAATTCTAACTGATTTTCCCTTTTTATACCCAGCTTAACACTCCTTAAAGTTTTGTACCATGTACATACTAGTTCATCTTTCATCTGGCCTCCATTCCTCTTGTTGTCATGGTGAAGTAGTTCAGATCCACCAGCTGAATGGAAGGGCCTGGAATGATATTGCTGCATTATGCTTGGTAAATAGCTAAAACGGTTGAAGATACTTGCCCTGTGGAGATGGCTTCTAGAGGACCACTGCCATTGCAGCTGGCACTGAACTCATTTCGGAGTGCAAGGTGCTTCTTTGCTTTGCTGTCCCATTCTTTCTACCTGCTGTAATCATTTTGTGAATGCCACTTGTATACTATTATGTGTGCTTTTAAGTACTGATTATACTTATGAGCAATATTATATCATGATTAAAACTGTACATGTTTGAGTGCTGAGCCCTTTCAAACTGAAAAGGTTTTTGAATCCCTCAGGGTCCCTTTTGATTGCCTTTTGCCACCTGTATCTCTCCTAATTGCAAGGTATATGCCGTATGTTTCTGAAAAGCTGAGCCACAATTTCTAATCTATTTTAGATTTCTAACCTACTAAGAGCCTCAGCTTTTATTATATGATTCATCTTGAATCACAACATCCCACCACAGTGTCCTGAAGTTCCACTCAGGAGCACAGACTTTGGTAAGGCTGTGCCTGTTCACTCAGGGCTCCTGATTAAATTTCAGGTGAGTTTTGGCTTCTGTTGCCAGCTATTTGTTTTGTCCCATTATCTGCATATATTAATTATTGAGGATCTTTAGTCCATGGCCTGAAAGCAGCACATACGTGTTCTAGATTGTGAGTGTCTTCTACTTTTTCCTCTGATTGATAATTGGAGATAAGAGTCTATTTAAAACCTGAGAAGCTGTTGTGTAGCACATGCAGAGGTTACAGATAAGGAGGGCCCACTGCATCAGGGTTGTCATATTGAAGAAAGCTGACAAAAATCTGTATACTAACAGAAAATGCCAAAAAAGCAACACCTGCTTGACAGAAACAAGACCAGAAGTTCTGTTGAAATGGAAGTTTGAATAATGTAACACTGTGTACTGTCTAAGATTGCAATGACTAGTCAGAAGTCCTATCAATCAAACATCTTCTGATAGATTAAAAGTACAAGATGTTAAAAGTATTCTGATTATTCTTTGGTATAAATACTTTTGAGAACCAGCATAGTGTAGTGGTTTGAGCACTGCACTACAACTCTGGAGAGTCTGATTTCCTGCTGGGCCATAGAAACTCACTCATGTCACACATTTCCCATCCCACAAAACTCCATAATAGGGTTGCCTGAGGGTTTCCATAAGTTGGAAACAATTTAAACTAATAGCAGCAAATTGAAGGTGCTGTTTAGAAAATACATACTCCCTTCTCTCACAAACAGACAGGCATGCCTCTTCAGTACTGACACAGTTGGGGCTTTGATTTATTCCGGAGTGCTATATCCTCTTTCACATCAATATCAAATATGCAGCTTGGAGTGTGTGAGACTGCTAGCTTTTGGCTAGTGTGTGTAATCTTGCTACACCCTCATGTGTTCAGTGAAGCAAGGGTAGTAGTATCTTCTTCCCTCAAGATGGTACCTTCTATGTGAGAGACATTTGTTTTTGTTGTTACATGCCTTCAAGTTGTTTTCAGTTTGTGGTGACCCTATCATAGGGTTTTCCTAGCAAGAATTATTTGAAGGAGGCTTGGCATTGCCTTCCTTTTAGGGTGAGGGACTTGGACTTTCTCAAGGTCACCCAGCGGGCTTCTATGATTGAGGAGGATTTTGAACCCAAGACTCCTGGATTCCACATCCACTATACCACACTGGTTCTGTGAGAAGACACTGTCTATGTCTATGTCATTTCTATCTACAGCTCTATCTAATCTGAAAATATAAGAAGTCCTTTTTTACCCTCAATGTTTTGCAATTGATATGCAAATTTATGCAGATTCAATTGATTCATTAGCTCACCAAGATTTCTTTAATCACTTGATGGTTGCAGTTCTGCTTGTTTTGAACAAAAGTTGATGGTACAGTTTCTTTGTTTATGTCCAATAATTATGTTTATAATTAGCTGCCTGTTCTAAGTTTAGAATACCTTTGCCTCATTAACTCTGTACTGAGTGGTTCTTGCTCTTTTAATGGAGCATGAAGGATGTTTTTCTCTGTGACTGAGGAGAGAGCATCTTGGTCTTATTAGAGGCTGAAGTGGGTTTTACCTGCTGGTGACCTTTCCATTATAATTGCTTTCAGAGCAAATTGCCCTCTAGTGTTTACTTCCTGAAAATAAGGTAGGAGAAAAGCAAGCTTTTTTAAAAAACAAAAAACAAAAAAGCAACCATGAAAGTTATAAAGAAAAAACAAGTTGAGGGTGATGTCTGTCATATTTTCTTTGAATGTTTTTCACATTTTTAACATTCTGAGCTTTGGTTTGAAAATCAGATACATACTTCCTTACGACTGCTTGGAAACAACATACTAAACCTAATGGATTATTATTAAATTGATTCATTCTTCTTATTGATGCAAAAATTTTTTAATAACTTATTTTAATGCAACACACTCCTTTTTGCAATGCAATGAGAATGAGGCTTGGATTGGGGGCAGGAATACCCCAGTGCAATGCCAGTTTGTCCCTGCTGCCATGATAGTTTGTGGATTTTGTTAGTAGTAAGAAGAATGTAGAAAGTCAGTGAGGGAGAGAAAGAGAGAGAAAAAGAAGTAGAAAGAGAAGACAAATAGGCAGAAAAGAAAGAAAGAAATATGGGGCAAAAGTGCGCTATGCGACTTACCTTGCGTGGTGCTGTTTGCGTGGTGGAGCAGCTGGGAGGAATGGCATATTTCTTGGCATGCCAGGCCGGGGAGTGGCCACCTCGAGTTCTGGAGGCCAAGTTCCTGGGTTCCCCGGATGCCTATGAGGTGCCGGCCAATGGGACCGTGCCTTGTGAGGTCCGATTGGCTGTTGCGGCCCGGTCAGGTGGTGGCGGGAGGATTTATTCCCCCACCTTCATCTGGGCAGCCTCTTTCCTGCACAGCTGCTCCCTCCCCTCCCCTCCATACTTGTTCCCTTGGGTGGTTTGCAGTTTGCTGTGGTTAATTGTATCTGTTATTGTTTATGCTCTGTCATGTTTTTACTCAGTTTTCTACTTGTCACAACTTTGGGCAGTTGCACGGGGCTTGGATCCTGGTTGGTCAGGGCCAATGGCCATTAGCTTTGGTTCGGTGGCCCCTTGCGGTTTGGTGGGGCTGTAAGGCAGTGGCAAGCATGTCTGGCTTAGGGGAACATGCCTTTCTTGCACCTCAGGATGGCAAGGGGTGCCTGGCCAGTGGGGCTCCCCTCTGCCATTCCATCAGAATTCTGGTACTGGGCAGGAAGCTTGGGCTCATCAGTTAACAGCGGGTTGATTGATGCCAGGCTCCAGACCCATGCATGGGCCAACCCATTTGTATGCTGTAGCCAATAAAGTTGTGGCCTTTTGTTTCCCATTCTGGTATCATGTGCTCATTCTGTGGCCTTCTCACTCCTGCCTATGCAATAAGTTACTTTCATCATGTCACTTCCAAAATTTTTCTCCATCAAGGTTAGGAATTGTCTACAGTGACATCCCATGAGATAGAAGGGCCTGATGCTGGAAGAAAGTTTGCTTCTCTGTACATACAAGGTTTGTTATCCATTTCTCCATTATTATCACCATATCCATTTATCTTTCAACTTTTGTTTCTCAGACTGTAAAATAGAAATACTAGTTACCTAACTGGGTAAGGTCCACAAGTTTCTGCTTTGCATTCAGAATCAAAAATCCCTTCTGATTCAGCAACCCTCTTTCCATTTGAACTCTTGAACCGGCATATAGAGATTATTGCCACATTATAGATGTATTGTTTCACTGTAAGTCATATATTGTAATCAGGCTTCAGAAATGTAAAAGAAACATTTATATTTATATTTCATGCTCATGCATGCAGGTCACGTGTGGCTGATGGGTGTTTTCCACTGTGCACTGTTTTATTCCACAGCTTCTATAACAAAGGTGTGCTTGTTTTTATGGGGCTATAATAGCAAGGTAATAAAGAGTATTACGAGCCCCAGCAATATAGCTATCAATCAATGCATGCAATTTATAACAGGAGATTTTTTTTATTTTAAATATTTGTATCCTATCTACCAAGTGACAGTTCTCAAGGTAGCTGTGTGGAATGCTTGATCAAAGTGTTAGTTGGCCTGTGGGAATACCTGCTAACTGGAAAAGGTGGTATGTGAACTGTTTCTTATGCTTAAGAAAATAGGGTGGGAAATGCTTCCCTACATGGATTTCCTATATTTCTCTTGTTAATTGATTTTAGAACAGTTGATTTTAGAAAATGTGGTCCTCCAAATGGCATTGGACTACAAGTGCCAGCATTCCTAGCCAGCATAGCCAGTGGTGGGCAATGCTGAGAGTTCAACAAAATCTGAAGGGCCATATATTCCCACTGTGCTAAGGGTCTGGAAACCAAGCCCTCTGAATAATGATTGAAGGAAGTGGGTATGTGTGAGAGAATAGCCATCTTTGAAGGCCCTTTCTGCACCCTACCTTTTTGTGAAGTTGTCCAGTGAGGATAGCAGCAGCAGGTCTGCCGGGAGGGGAACGTGCCATCAGCATTCCCCTCTGCCTGGGACCAGTTCCCTGTGGAAGGGAGCATAATGGCCATGGCTCTTCCTTCTGCAGCACAGCTGGGTACTTCCCCAGACTGCATTGGGGCAGGAAGTGCAGCCATCGTGCTTCTGGGGCTTCCTCAGGATAGATAAGCGCAGGATGGTGGTGCGTCATGATCGTACCACTTGGGGACAGGATAAAGATGACACCATGACGATGTCATGCAGAAGTGTCATTGCAGTCCTGTTCTCCTGTTCATATTCCGGGATGGGCAAGTACTGCGGAAAGGGCCAAATGTCTAACCTTAATGTAGAAGATTGAGCAAGCTTGTTTTCTGTTTCTCAAGAGGATAGGAATAGGACAAATCAATTCAAATCACAAGAAAGGAGATTCCTACTAAACATTAAGAACTTCCTAATGCTAAAATCATTACGCAGTGTAACAGGCTGGTTTGAAAGGTGATAGACTCTCCTTTGTTGGAGATTTGTAAACAAAGTTTAGATGGTCACCTCTCAGGGGTACTTTAGTTGTGGAATCTGGTATCACCAGGCAATTGAACTAGATGGCCCTTGGGTTCTCTTGCTGCTATGATTCTGTGAAAACTGTGGAGAACTCCTCATTTCATAATATAGTGCTAGCCCTTTTTTCCTTTTCCAGATAACATTTTTTTGAAAAAAATTGAATCAGATTTTGATTACTGAGGCGAGAGTGCCATTTTGTGACAAGCACTGCAGTGACGTGTAGACTGAAGAAGTGCAGAATATGTGCCAATTCATTCTGGTTTCCATTTCTTCAGCACAAATTAAGATATCAGTTGTAGCACAATGATGCCTCTTTGCACAGTTCATTGAGCTGACAGAAGGAAGAGAGACCATTAAAAGCTTATAAAGAAGGTATTTTAAAAAGTTGGAGGGCTGTCACTGTGTGCATAAAGCATGTAATTTAACATAATCCTGAAGGCATGTAAAGTAAGTGCTTCTACACAGGAAATGATCAGTAAGGAGTAGCCAGTCGAAACTACTCCCAGTGCCAACATTTTCTACATGGCAAGACGTAGGAATACCTCTTGGCATGTGATATGGGCAGTTCTGGTACATCCCATGGAAATAAATTGGACTCAGAAATTATGCTCAGAATTTCCTTTGTGAATGTTGATGTTGAGTGTTCACTGAATTATTTCATGTTGAGCCAGCATTGTGCAGTGGTTTGAACACTGGACTACAGACTCTGGAGACTATGGTTTGAATTCCTGCTTGGCCTCAGAAACCCACTGTGTGACCTTGGGCAAGTCACATTCCCTTAGCCTCAGAGGAAGGCAAAGGCAAACCCCCTCTGAACAAATGTTGCCAAGAAAACCTCATGCTGGCTTCACCTTAAGGTCACCATAAGTTGAAAACAACTTGAAGGCACACAATAACAACAATCTGATACTTGATAGCATTTGATTTCAGTCATCTGCCTTTGATTTTTAACAGTATTATATAGTTTATCTGCAATGGTACTTATTATTTGACTGAGTGTTGTATGCCATGCCATGGCTAGCATGCTGTTAGTGGCATATGTGGATACAAACCTATCTTACACCTGCTTTTTTTTTTTTTTGGTCAGTGGATAAGTTGGCATTCTCTTCCTCCCTCCATGATGACCAAAGACCTCCTTTCACCTAGACTTATTTTTTGAGCTGCCACAGCCATTCTGGGGCTTGTGGAAAGCAGACAGGAGGTAGAATGGACAAGAACCTGGTTACGCTCTTGTTAATATACATTATCCATTGAGAACTCCACAGAACTCTAGTGGATCTCAGCAGATGACATAACCATTCTGCGTCTGTCTACAGGGGGATAACCAGATACTTCTCTGATCCTCCCTCATCTCCATCAGTCATGGAATAGCAGTGAGAAGACTATGCCAGCTCAATAGTAAGTCTGTGGGACACTGAATGGTTAGCTATAGTATAGTTTCATGTGTGGAACTAGATATTGCACTACAAGGTGCCATACAAGATCTCATCCCATCATAATTAGTGTTTGTCAGCAACTGATAGACATCATGCTATAGAATGTAATATCTGACTGGTGATGCAAGGGATCTCCCAAAATCAGTACAGTCAAGAAATGCCCAGACATCTAAAACACCTGAACTGTGCAGTGTAATTTGAAACTGAAAGGTCAATCTTGAAACCTGAATGGTGAGATCTGAGATATTGATAAGATTCAGTTTTGGAAGAAATTATAGCCAATTTCTGTTTTTTATCCCTTAACAATATAGGTGTGAATGTGACAACGGAATTTGCAGCATTCATTGTAATAATTATACTCTTTCATTGAGTAGTTTTCCTTTTTCTTTATAAAAAAATAGTGATTTCTGATCTTTTCACATAAAATGATGAGAGCCACACTAGAAGTACAGTAAACTAGTATTATCGCCATATTGCAAGTGAAGTGGCTGAGGCTTAGAATTTGCCTGAGATGAACTAGTGAATTTTTGGCAGAGATAAGATTAGAGCCAGTGGCTTCTTGCTTTATAGAACCCCTAATCCCAGATCTACTACTTGGAGACTAGAATAAAGCAGTACTCTCCTTCACTAATGGAGGCAAATTTTATTGGTGGGTAACGGATGGTAACATCTGGTACACCTGCAGGAAATTCTGCAGGTGCAGCTCCATCACCAAAAGTGTTCCCAGCAGCACTGGTCAGATTCAAAGCCCCTTCATTTCCTGCAGAGGCTCCAGGTTCAGCTCCATTTCCCATGCCAGCTTGTGATAGATATATAGGTAATGTCATTCCCACTGAAAGCTGGGGGAGGGGGCAATGGCGGAACTGCCAGATAATGCTCTGGAATAACCCCTTCTCCTCCCTGACATAAAATGCCTAACAGTGCCTCATTCACCATTTCACTCCTGCATTCCTTTTTGCCCATAGCGATTATGCTACACCAGTCTGGTGGCTTTGAGATATTTGTAGATAGAAAAGCAGCTGGACTAGATGAAAATTGCACACCATTCAGATACAGGTCAATTTGATTATTCATCTACTGTTACTCTGTGGTTCACATTCTGTGCATGAAAGTCGAAAAAAAAAAAACCCAGTGTGGAGAATAGGCCTTGGTGCTTTAGTTCTTCGGGTTGGCTTGGGTTCTCACTTTCTTCATATAAAAAAAAACCTTAGCACCACTCTTAAGCCATTTCTGCACTACCCTATTATAATGCTGTTATTCCATGTTCAACATCCTATGGAATCCAGGGGTTTGCAGTTTAGGGAGGCACATTTAGAATTCTCAGCCAGAGAACTCTTTGACCTCAGAAAACTACAAACCCAGAATTCCACAGGATGTTGAAAGAGGAATAATAGTACTATAATAATGTAGTGCTGAAAGACCCACAGCAGGAAGAATCTTTGTAATCCTACCACCTTCCCCTACTTCCAGTTGTTATGGCAGGTGGGGAGTTAAAATATCCCACAGGCTGTACTGCATGAACTTGATTTGATTTTTTTTTTTTAAAAAAATAAAACTTGTGACACTCCATCTTATTGGACAACAGTGAAGAAAAGAATCTGCCTACAAAGAACATTCAAAGACATTTCAGATCTGGATGAAGCTAAAAATCAGTGTTTGCTTTATGCTACCCTGTTCTGATATGTCCAGCTTGATTTCCACATCAAAAAGAGTGTACTCTTTTAGTTAGGTTTTAGATAGTCATCCAAATGAAGTTTTCAACTCCCCCGAGTTTTGCCTATCATTAATATTTACCCAAGTCATCAATATACAACTTTCAAAAACCGTACGTGTGTTCCTCTTCCAGAAAAACTGGAGGCAATTATTAATTCCTTATTACTGATTTTCAAATTGAAGAACATGCTTGGGGACATACCCATTGGCTGTCTCTGTTACAACAGGAAGAAGCAGGGAGGAAGCCTCAATCCTCCTGAATTATAATTTGTGTCTTCTTTGATGTGAAAGTTTTGTTACAGGAGTTACAGGCAGCTTCCAAACTTTTCTCTGACCTTGAGATACAGAGAAATCATTGCATTTTGGAAGCACATTTTACTCAAGTGAGGTTTAGTGAAACCTAGAGGTGAAAATTGTTCACTTTGGGGCACTGACCCTTTCCAGTTCTTTCGTAATGGAAGGAGTCTCATGAGAACAAAGATTATTATGATAATGCATTTTAATAAGCTATAAGGTTCTCTACTTGCCCTGCAGCAGCTACTTCAAGTCCCACAGAATCCTTTCATCAGCCTGTTTCAGTTTTCTGTAAAACTGAGACACTCACTTCATGGAAAGGAATTTTGGTTGAAGGAAAGTAGCTTCTTTAATATCATGCAGGCAAGGTTGTCTCTAATATTTGCTGACTGCATCAGCCACCAGCCAGCAGATGCAAAAGTTAGAGGGGGAAATTATGCAGCCTGGGCCCAAGATGCTCTCTGATCTGTCCTCGTTTTGTTGACTTAAAAACCCCAGATTTTCAGCCAAAATCACCTACAGTTTAGGATCAGATTAGTCCCTGTTTTGCCCCTACTTGCCCTGAAACAACCTTTTTGGCCTTTGAAAGGTGACAAAAAGTGACGAAACATCAGTTCAGGTCTACCAAAATAGTGCCTGCATTATGGTTCTCCAGAGCTTCAAAGAAGCGAAAAAGAATGGTCTTTGGCCCTCCATGCTCTGGAGCAAGGCCATACTTGTCCAAAAATCATACAAAATGAGTGAAGGGTCCCAGGTTGAGAAAGCATGCCTCATGGTGTTACCCTGATTTCTGGGGGTCCCGTGAGGGACACCTAAGTGCGCTCCAAATTACAAAGTTGGGAATTAGTCAAAAGAGCATAAGCTAGCAATACAAGAGGCAAGGCAACAGAATGAGATCGTTTACCCAATGTCTACAGGGTCAGGCTGAGTCAAGGAGCAAACAGAAGTAAATAATAATTGTTGTTTTTATTAATATACAGCCAAACAAGTGTATGCAACACACTCACACAGAGAACTATAGAAATAAAGGTAGGAATTGGATAGAGGGATTTTTAAGAGGAGGTTTTATATGGGAAATACTACACCTGTTCTGAAGCCCGGGTAGTCTGAAGAAGAAGTTCATGGAAGTAGAGTTTCTCAGCATGTGGAGCTGAGGGGAAGGCTCGCTGAACGAAGCGACAGCAAGGCAGGATGGAAGCCAAGAGCGATACGAGCAATCAAAAGAAGTGCTCAAAGTCAGAGGTTCTTATAGGGGAAAATGTGGCCGTAGGCTAGTTCGTTCTCGGGGATAACAATGAGTTTCAGGCTGGAGACAAAGCCTCCGAAAGGTCAGTATTTTACATGATTGAGTTAAGACCAAATTGTCAATAGAGTAGCCAGTATGCAAATACGGAGTGCTTGACAGTTGAGTATTCGGCTAGTCAAGCTGCCTGTTCAGGGCAGGGAGTTCTTTGTAAGTAGTGTGCATACATAATATGGCACCTGCCTTGAGGTCTCCTGAAGCGGCAGTCTGGCTATTTCTGGTCTGCCTGTATTTGTTTGGAATATGTCAGCGATTAGCGGCCGTGCCTGTATGCGAGCTTGTCCGGGGGCCTCACAAGCACATGGAGGAAAAAGGGGTATAGAAGGCCAAATTATTGATATCAAAATGATATCTAATATCCCACAAGTCCGGGCTAGAAACTGCGGTAACAATGGTATTGTACCAGTCCATCTCCAGTGTTAAATAAGATTCACCTGCCAATCCAGTTGGCTTCTGTACATGGGATGGGGAGAGGTGCCATCTGATCTTCACCACAGATAGCAAAATGTTTTGGGCCAGTCCTATACCCTACTGTTAGGTAAAGTGACACTGCTGATTTTGGTTGTTGTGAAGGGAGAAAAAGTTGTTTGATTTGCTTTTCTACTATCATTAAGAGTTTCTGTCCAACCTGCCAAACTAGCTTGATGATCACTGGGAACTTTGTGCCTTAACTTAGGAGAGAAATAAGCATTGGCAACTTGGGCAGACCCATATGCAAAATGTTTTGAAGACCTTAGCTTAAAATGATCACATTTATACTAGCTTTACAAATATTTCTGCAGTTATTACTTGTTGTTCTGTAGACATGCTTACCTGTTTAGTAACATGTGGTCTGCAGGAAAGACTAAAATCTGTATTTATCAATCTTCCCCAAGGTTCTTATTCACTGCAAGCGACAACTTAGAAACTTGATTTATGCATCCCAGGTTCCTCTGAGGCTGGAAGTGAGCCTTCTCTTATTGCTTAAGTCTTCTACCTACAAGAAGTCTTAAATAGTGTTAAAATGAAATGTTGAAAAAACTTTTTTAAAAGTCTCAGATACTTAGATAAAAATTATTATGAGGCAGTATCTGTTACCTGAGAAATTAAAACAAGTTTTTCTCCCATTTGATTACAGTTTTTCCAAGACAGAGAGGCCAGACACCATGTTATGGGTTAAATGTGTTGGCCACAATAAAAAAAATTAGCTACAGCTACATTCATATGTATATTTTTCCTTCAGTTGTCAAGTGTGAGCAAAGTAAGGTTGAGGGGACCCAGGATTGGATGGTTTCCAAACCAAGAAAATGCCTAGGCAGGGCATCTAGCCATGGATGTATGGTAAACATCTGGCCAGGCTTGCTGTATTGTTCAACTCATGGATAATGCCCCCATGGTCTGCTGGTTGTGAGGTCACCTGCATCCTCCTAGCTTGCAGGTTCCCCTCTTGTGTCCATTTAGCCCCCAGGGGTTCTCTTCCCCAAATTTAACTCATGACTGGTCCCCTCTTCCCTTTCATATCCACCAATTGTGACAAGTCAGTGGGAGCAAACAGAGTGCAGTCTACAGCAGGGCAAAGCAATAATAATGTGCACAAAGTATTGTGACAAGAAGTGAGAGATGCCCCAGAAAAGGCAAAAAAGTCATGCTATAATAACATGGGAAAAAATTCCTTCCCAGCCCCTGAAGGTGACCAGTTGCAGTCTGGGGATTACTAGGAAGCATGATGCATGATGGGTGGAAGAGTGGGTCATGCTGAAGGGCTGGCCTACAGTACAAACACACACACACACACACACAGACAGAGGCCTAACAGGTCTTGCCTGCAGTCTTGAGGGATTTGGAGTCCCACAAAATCTCCCTCTAGATCTGATATGAAAATCGTGGCAGATCTTGTTCCAAGTCTTGTGATAGCAATGTCATCACAAGATTTGGACCTGGCCTACTCTGAACAGCTACTTGGAGCGGCCAGAAGGCCTACAGTGCTATCTCCAGATGGACCCAGTACAACACTGCCCCCTCTGCAATGATGTAAGTTGTATGCCTTGGGCTGAGAGGCTGAATACGGTGTTATGAGTTAAAAATGTCATCTACAGCTACATTCATAAGTATACTTCCCTGAGTAGTCAACTGTAGGCAAAGTAAGGTTAAGGAGACCCAGGGCCAGATGGTTTCCAAACCAGGAAATGCCTAGACATTTGGGTGGGTTTGACACATCATCCTACTTATGTATCATGCCACTTTGGTCTTCTGGTGGTGAGATCACTTCCATCCACCCAGACTGCAGTTCCCTTCTCTGCCTCCATTTTGCCACCCCAGGAGTTTCCTTCCTCCAATTTAACTCATGCCCAATGTCTCCTCTTCCTTTCCATATCCATCACAGCAGGGGCCAGCCTAGCTTGGGTCTCCCCGCTCTACAGCAGGCAAAAAACAGTGGTTGACATGGTGGCACAAATAATTGTTTTACCCACATAAGAGAGTGGAGAAGCCCTTGCTTGGCCTCCATCTGTGTTACCAGAATTTATGTGGCTTCACTGGCAGTTCTGTTATATGTCGGGCTAGGATCTTGCTCCCTCCAATTGAACTCACCAGTGTATCATCAGGGACATGATTGCCCTGTATGATAATATTTGCTTTCACTTGAAAATGGGTTTCATTCCAGATGCTCACTTGTGATCATTAAATACCTCATCACACCACTCAGCCCTATCATTCAAGGCCCTTGCTGCTGTAACTATGGCACAGGAAAAAAAATTGCTCTCCATTTTATGTTGCCTTGCTGGAGTGGCCCATAAAGATAAAAATATTTTAAAGGAGTGCCATCAATTAGCTTTGTGGTGCTTGAATTAAACAAAAGAAACAGGAGAGGGCTCAGGGAACTCTCTTACCTCCAAATGGCAAGTGGGAGTGGAGTTTCCAGTGTAAATTGCCAGAGGAACAAAGCTTGCTTCATCGCTGATGAAATGAACATCTGTTGTACTGTCAGAACATTAGTATAGTTTTATGAGAATAGCTTCTGTCCACAGTGCCAACTCAGATTCAGACCCAGCATGGTCTCTGTGGGATTAAGGCTTGCTCCATTATTCAGTTACGAGAAAAGAGAGAAAGGAACATTTTCTGGGGCATCCACTGGGAAGTTCTTCTGGGCACAAGGTTTGCTGGAGTAAAAGTGTATCTGTGGCTTGAGTATGGAATGGCAAGAAAATGGCACTTTTCACATGCTGGGAAAATCTCAGTTTTGCTGACTTTTTTTCTGCCTACTATACAAGCTGAGATTATTCCCAATTTTGTAAATAATAAACCTGGTGTGAGCAAGTTCTTCCTTTTAAAATTGGTTACAGATTTGTACTGCTTAACATCAAAACATGCTTTTATTTTTTTCCCCAAAACCAGAAGTAGATTTGCAGTCATTTCCATTTTTTATTATTTTTTTTTGGCAGTCTATGTGGCTTCTGAATGTGCTGCAGCTGCCCATCTCTGAAATAAATGCTATCTGGCTGCTTTTTCCCACCATCAAGGAGCTGCTGTTTTGCCTGAGGAACAAGCTTTTCACCTAAGGATGGAAAAGGTGCTGACAAACAGCACTTTCAAAACCAGCAGATGAATAACTGGGTAGTGTTTTTTTTTTCCCCTCCAGATACTCTAGTCTACTAAAAATACTATAGTCTATTAGAGCCTAATCTGAACATTTGCAACTTCCTGCCTCTTTCACTTTATGGGAATGATGAAATAGTACACGTATTGTACATCACACACACTGAAACTTTCATTTTGTTGTTTTATCACCTTGCCTGATTAGTTGTTCTAGAAAACTCAAAAATTTGAACATTATTTGTTAACTGTTTAGTTGACCTAATAATGGATGCCTTCATTATGGATTATGGATTCTGAAACTTTATGAACATAATGTGTATGTTTTATAGTTACTCCTTGAGGTTTGTAAAGTTGCTGGTAGTGGAGAAGCAGCAATCTGCTCAGGTGTGCTCTGACATACAGATTTGAACCACTATCTCTGTGGCCATTTCCGCACGGGCTAATAGAAACGGTGCAGAGCGTCCTCCAGGGAGGATGTCTGCACCTGGGAGCACACTGGATTGGGCCTACTTAACGTAGACCCGCACCTCAGCCTGCTCCGGAATGACCCCAAGTGGTCATCAAGCATGCTTTTGAAAGACTGCTTAAAACAGGTCTTTCAAAAGCACAGAGTGCACCATTCCATGCCCGCTCTCTGGTGCAGATTTGCAGGCTCACACCAGTGCAAGCCTGTGATCTGCTGGGGGTAGGTTTTAGGCCCTCGACCAACTGGAAGCCGCCATTTTCGTCCCCGGAGCAGTGCAGAGCGATGAGCATGCGCTGCTCCAGAGCAGCGTGGACTGGACCGGGGAGCTTAGAAGTTCGGTAAGTAGTGGCACGGGGCGATTCCTTCGCCCCATGCAGAAATGGCCTGAGTTGTAGTGCAAATAACTCATTACAATAACCCATTACTCCAATTCATTGAAGTTTTCAATGATTGTAAAGTTTGTTATTTTAATCATTAAACACTCAGTGCCATGACATTTTTGAGTATCAACATTTTACTTCAATTTAATTCATTACTTTTGATGTGTCTTTGGGGGATTGTGGGGGCTACCCTCCACCCTGGTATATTACCGTACTGAAAAGAATTAATGTAACAAATTCATTATATGATTTTCTCCTAAAAGTTGAACATTAATAATTTAATTTTCTCCCCCCTCTTTTTATTAGTGCAGCAAATGTTTGCTTACTTATATCTAACAGTACAAATCAACATTACAGACAAAGTTACAGTCACCAATATTGTTGTTATCATTGTTGTGTGCTTTCAAATCTTTTCTGACTTATGGTGACTCTAAGGTGAATCTATCACAGAGTTTTCTTGACAAGATTTATTCAGAGACGGTTTGCCATTGCCTTTCTCTGAGACTGAGGGATTATGACTTGCCCATGATCACCCCATGGGTTTCCATGGCTGAGTGGGGCTTTGAACTCTGGTTTCCCAACACTCAAAGTGGTACTTGTACCATTACTATACAATTCAGTCTGAAAAACCATGGAATTGAGTCACTTCAAATCCTCTCTAATCTTTTCAAAACAATATGCCAAATATTTGAGTTTGATAAGGAAGGTGATGCAAAATCTGTATTGTGATTGAGAATGTCAATAAAAGGAAATCATATCACATAAAAGTCTAGGCTAATCATTGGTGCTAATGATCCAAATACAAGTATACTCAGTATCCAGTACCAGTGGAATCAAAACTTTCTTCCCCATCTCCTCATGCTGTAGACCTTGAGTCACCCAACACCTGCTCCAGAGGATTTTTTTCAGAGCTCCAGAGTAGGATTTAGGGTACAAGAAGGATCAAAGGAGAAGGAAATCTTGTCAATTCCCGTAGAAGAAGTGGGATTCAGCAGAAGTAGACTGTGGATCTAACTGGTCTTTCCAAGCATTCTTGTATGAAAACTTTCATTTAGAAAGATGTTCCTCTGACCATAGTATCAGGGTTTAATTTGAGCCAGGAAGGAATCACTGATTGATTGATGTATATATATATTTGTAAATTTCTTGCTGCAGTTTAAAATACAGCAGCAATGTACGTGAGTGTTAGATAAAAGGGAGTCACTTTGCAATTTCACTGGTTTTATTCAACGAGTGTACCGGTGAGAACACCAACTTTAATAAAAACCAGGAAAGATTTAAAATATTGCCCAAATGACAGTACAAAACAATGGAGATATTTTATCAAGAGATCATCACTGCTGTCAACCTCTCCATTCCATTTTTTGTAGCATTTGATTTCTAATTTAATGACCTCTTAAGTATTACTTTGTATTAGTGAGATGCTCACTAGATAGTGCACCTGTGTGTGGAAAAATTGCCATAGAAATGGATTAAAATTCATTCAGCACCTTCCTAATGGACACAACTTTCTTTCCTTATCTTCTCCAGGAATGTATCCACACTATACTTTTATAGCACTTTGATCCCACTTAACTTCCATGGCTCCATCCTATAGAATCCTGGGATATGTAGATTGGCCATGGACTTATAATTCTCTGTAATTCAGTGCACACACTCAGTCTGAATTCCAGCAGAGAGCTCTCTAGCAGTGAAGTATGCTAAATTCCTCACTTCAAATGCCAGGATTCCACAGGATACAATGATGACAATTAAAGCGGTATCAAACTTATATAATTGTTTAGCATAGACACAGTCCTGATTTTCCCAACCTTCCTCTGGCCAATTTTATCCCAGTTCTCTTTTCTCTGGTTTCTGGATCCCACTTGCCTTCCTTCATTGACACTTTTCAGTTTCTACCACTTACATTTCTTTCCTTCTTTGCACTCATTTATCGAATGATTTTAATACATTTCTTAGCTGTCAAGATTCCAGTCTTCCCAAAGTAATGTGCATTATAAAACATATAAGTCCAAATAGCAGAAGAAGCTGGTAAACCCAAGTCATTGTTGTACTTGAAATATCTGTTAAAGCACACAAACCATTCCTGGCTTCCAAATAGCTTTTTGTAAGTCTGTCATGTTGTAGAGATGTGAAGAAGGACTGCAGCTCAGTGGCAGAGAGAAAATGCTTTGAATTCAGAAACTCCAAGGTTTAATTCTTGGCAGCTAACTGGGGGTTTGGGAAAAACTTGAAATCTTGGGGAGCTGCTATTAGCCAATACAAATAGTATTTAGTTAGATAAGCAAGTTCTCTGATGGCGTTTGAGGCAGTTTCTTCTTTTTTTAAATTATGCTGACAGGGGCATCCATGTTATATTATGCTATGTTTACTAAAAGGAGATTATGGTTAACATCCATCTTTTTGGTGTAAGATGGTTTGAATGATATACTGGCCAAGTGATAGAGTTTAGGAATATTACTTTGGGTTAAAACATATTTTGGACCATGCCAATCATGATGGTTGGGGAATTATGGGGTTTGTAGTCCAAAAAGGTAATTTTCCTAAGCTTTGTAATATGACCTGCATGGACATATTACTTCTCACCCAGACTGACTGCTTTAAAAGCTAAGCCTTGCAGTAGCCCTCAATATTCTTAATTCACAGTTTTGACTTTTTGTCAGCTTTAATTTATCAAAGCAGAGTTCTTACAACACACTTGACTTTTTGGCATGGAATTAATTCTGTGATTGTTCATCACAGTATCTTATTTTCTTTGCTGTTTCTATTACTAGACCACAATCACTGACCTCTCTGAATGGGGACAGATTCACCTTTTTCTTCTGTGATGACACAGAAATTTGAAGTAGTTCTTGCACACAGTTTGCCAGAGGAGCTGTGCCAAATATCAGTCCTTATCGTGAAAGAAATCTTTTTTTCAAATGGAAGTAGGTTTTATATGATAATCAGTTAAGTTGTAAATCATTGCAAAATGTGAACTCTGATTCCATGAATATTTATAATGCCTCATTCTGTTAGTTTACTTTCTCTCTCTGGCAAAGTGACCCCAACATAACATTTGAAATTGTTCATTAAAAGAACAAATTACTTACTGAAGATGCTGAGTTGATTTCAGTATAACATCATATACACAGATTGGCTGTTTTTGAGGGACATGAAATCATCTCAATATCTCAACAGAAATCTAGAAATCACTGATATGTTTTGAAACTATAATGTCATTCTGGAACTTTAATCTATTTTTGTTTTTAAAAAATTGTATCAAATTTGTATTCATAATTGTACAACAGGGTCATATGAGGACAAGAGATTCACTGGTAATTTAAATTTACTTCACTATCAATAGTGTCCACACTCAAGCTCCAGCCTTAGGCACTATTATGTGACTGGAAGTGATTCTCATTGAACTCAATGGAATTTATAACTGAGTAAACACATGAGCAGAGTTTAGTAGCAGCTATTTGCAAATAACTCTGTTACTGTTAATTAGTCACCCCCAATAACAGAGTCTTACTTTGTTATCTAATAGGAATTAATTTCACTCCTTTAGTAGTAAAACTGTAACTTTCAGTTATTTATATATTTACAGCCATGTGGCCAAGGTACTGAATTTTTGTTTTATTTTGGTACACAGATTAGTAGCATGCAATCTCAGATTATATTTCAGTGACCATCAAATAATGAGAAAATTAAAAGTTATTTAGTTAATCCTGATGTGCAAAGATAAGAAAAATTGCCCTATATTAATTGAATATTTCTGACCCCCAATGAGAATTCCAGTGTATTGAGGATTAAGGTCATGATTCAGGTTTGGGTTGTGATTTGGGTTGAACATTCCCAATGAGAATTCCATTGTCACTCTAAGGGAAGAAATTTTTATTTCCCTGAATGGCCCAACCTGCCAACAACCAGGATACATCACTTTTGCTTCGCTGCACCATGGTTTGCTAAAGTAGGACATTTTTTTTATCGCAATATGTTACATTGGCCAAGTGCCCAATGATAAAATGTAGAGCAGTGTATCCCTGATTTCAATTCAGTTCAGAACCCAACTCAGATCTGGTTCCAGTTCAGACTGGATTAATCCAAACCCAATCCTTTCTGATAAAGACCCCAAATTTGAATCAACAGTTAGGAATTTAGATCACCAGTTCTTCCTTACTGACTTGCAATGTCTACAGCTTTTTAATTTTTTTCACACATCCACATAAAAAAATGGGAGACATTGTAGAACCTAAAGATGAGATTAACCCAATACTATTTCAGACAGGCCAAAAAAAGGGTCTTTACGCTAGACATCTGTAAAATATGCTTTTAAAAAGTTCTTAAAGGTTGTTGTTGGCTGCTCAGTTTTGAAAAGTCATTTTACGCTGCTGTTTTCTGATACTTTGTGCCCAAAGCATCTATCAGCTTTGTTTGTTTAAGTTTAAGTAAGACATGTGATAACGAAAATCATAATGATGTGCTTGAAGAAAGAGTACTTTTTTTTATTTATTCTACCAGCAAGCCACCTGGTGAAATTTAATGATGCAGCAAGAGGATGAGGGGAATGGGGTAATGAGAATGTGCTTCATTTATTATTAGCAACCGTTGAAGTGGTGAGATTCTTCAAATTATCCCCCTGAATGCTTGAAGGTGTTTGTTGCTCTGGGCAGGCATTGACAATTTCCTTCTCTTAGCCTCATACATTCCTCCATACCATCTCTTCCAGAATTGCCTGCCTAAGCCTGTTACAGGTGGGGGCACCAAGAATGGCTCCTGCTTCTATCATACTTTATTCGTGCTCTACAGGTCTTGCCTCTGCTGCTTGGTTGCTTGGACTTTTGTCCTACCTCTGTCTTGAGCAAGACTACTTGGTACTTTCTGTTAAGATGTTGCAGCAGGCTGTTGGTGATTTTTTTTCCCTTTCAATTTGTACCCAGTTGCTCCCTACAGTGATTACAGATACCAGTCCTCGGATCATCATTGAATGGTCCTAGACAAGGCTTTTCTTTTTTTTGTGGCAATTCAGGCTTCCATCTAACATTTAACTAACCCTAACTACTACTACATCATGGTCTGGGGAGAAGAATAAGTTTTGCTGACTAAAATGCCCTCCCACACATAACACACAAATTAACAAAAACACACAAAGAAAAAGTTCTAAGCTACAATATCCCACAAGATCAAAGAAAATTGAAGAAAGATTCAGCAAGACCAATAAATGTCCACTCCTCATCAAAGCTCTTCCTTGGTATGCTGATAACACAAAATAAGAAGTGCTGGAGACTGATTGGATAATTTTAATGACCTTACATAATCCCTCCCTATAAACACTGTCATTGGAGAGGCTGGTAAAAAATCATACTCCAGACTGCGCATTAAAGCTGTCAATGACTTTAGCCCACTCCCCTTATGCCTGCTGTATCACACAACCTCAGCATCTTTCTTGTGTGTTCATAACTGGAGGCATGCTGTTAAGCTTATTCCTGCTTCTTTCAAAGTCTAGCTCTTTACATCAGTTGAAGTCTTCAAACAGCACTGCTCCAGAAACTAGTAGGCAAATCCACTATGCTCCAGAGCTGGTAGACATTGGCTAACTGGTTGCACAGTCCCAGCAAAACCAGTAGATTACTTGGTTATTTCTTTCGGGGGGGAGGGGGGCTCTTTTTATTAAAAAGATTGATCCCTGTTTGAGTAGCTTAAATTTTGCTCAAATGTTTACAAGTCTTCAGTTACCAATGCCATTGAATATGTGTGGTTTTGGCAACAAAACACAATTCTGGGAGGCTGAAATATCCCATCTAGGTTCATGAGGTTTAAATGTTGTACTTCTAGGGGCAAGTAACTCCTTTTAGACATTGACACAGTAACTGTAAATAATTACTCTTTTTTTACTACCTCGTCAAGCTCTCTATATAAGATTCAGCTACATGTTTGCTTCAGAATAATGTGGAATTCTGTATACAGTTTATTGGCCAGAAGCTTCAAGGAGCTGGAAGAAACGTCCATCGAGTATATTAAATATGCAACACTGAATAGTTTTAATGTATTTCAAAACCTTTTAACAATGAACTATTTAACTTATTTTGGCAGTACAATGATATCTGCACCCAATGTACACTTGTGTTTACATTTCTGTATTTATTTAATCATTAGTCAATAAGGAAAGATCCTTGGCAACACCTGCCATATACAAAGAATCAGCTGCAGATGTTTTCCTCCCAACATTCAGAACTGTGGAGAAAAAACCTCACACATATTTGCATAACACATTAGCCATCTACCATACAGTAGCAGCCCAGCTGCTTTCTCCCTGCATTGTCCCATACCATCTGGTTGGCATTATCCTATATTCAGTGTGCCAACATAAATCCCCAGAGTACCAAATATCACAGCATACGTTTGATCTCGTATCTATAGTAAATTAGGTTTTCCTACAGGACACTATTATTGGCTCATATAAGAGAAAAAGCACAAGTGCCAGTAATTACCAGGGAGATTCAAAGACCATCTCAGTTTATTTACATCCCAAATGCCATTTCAACTTTGAGTCAGCTTGCCTTTTCCTAATTGTATTCTCTATGTAAAGTCAATCCTTTAGTAGGTGTGAAATGCCCTTTTAATCTCATGAACTGGTGCTTACTTAACACTATGTCCCCAAAATTTAGAACCTGGACCATTTTCTCCTATCGGCACAGTGAGTAGAGGGAATCTCAAGGCAAGAATGCTTCGTTGAAAAATGTTTGTGTGTGTGTGTATACGTATTTTCTGCATTTGTTACATTTGATCTTTTTTTTATCTGAATGGCATACTTTGTGCAATTGTGGTTGATGCTTAATGTACCATGCTTAATGTTATGGTTAAGGCCAGCCCCTGGTAATATTACAATAGGGTATCCCAAAGTCTCAGGTTTTAGTGATGAAATTTCAAGGCCTTGGATAATTCTGACCTGGCAACACAACTTTACACATCCCAGTGGTTCTTAACCAGGGGTCCATGGAGCCCTCAAAGGAACTCCATGAAGTCCTGCTGCTGGACACCAACAGCAGTAACAAGGATGTGGCAGTGGGATGTGTGAGCCGATGCCAAAACTGCTTGCTTGTTTATCTCAGCCTCAGAGAAAGGCAAAGGCAATGGCAACAAATCTTGCCAAGAAAACCCTCATGATAAGTTCACCTTAAGGTCACCAAAAGTCAAAGGGGAGAGACATGATGGCTAGAAAAAACCTTCTCCTGTCAGAGGTACTTTGTTGTTGTGTGCCTTCAACTTACTTTTGACTTATGGCAACCCAAAGTTGAACCTATCACAGGTTTTTTTTTGGGGGGGAGCATGATTGGTTCAGAGGGGGGTTGCCTTTTCTTTCCTCTGAGGCTGACCCCAAGGTCATCCAGTGTCTGAGTGGGGATTTGATCCTAGTCTCCAAACAAATAAATACTTTTTTGAATATTTAAATCTAAATGTAGATGCTTGAATCTTGAGTTAAGTCTGTGCGGGTTGTGTGTGTGTGGATGGGTGGGTCCCTAACTACAAATTATATTTATAGGGGGTTCCTACTAAAGTAAAGGTTAAGAACCACTACTTCCTGTTAAAGAACTTTCAACATCCTATGGAATTCTGGGGTTTGCTATAACAGTCTAGTGTGGAAATGACTTCAGTCTGCAGCAACTATGGTAAGGTGAGAGCATGGGGGGAAAGTGGGATGAGGAGGAGAGAAACTTTTAAAAAGGAGATGAAAAAGGGGGGTGACAGAGGATTAATCAGTACTGTCCCTGCCAAATCAGGACAGTTGGAGAGGAGGGAACTATCTGCAGCCATTACACCACAAGAAAGTGTTACATAACATGCTCACATGATATGTAAATATCTTAACAAGACCTACCACCAAAACCTGAATTAAGATGGTTGGTGCCCTGAAGCAGTTCCAGAAAGATGCTCCTGTTAAAAGAAGCAGCAGTTAAGTAAAACATGCATGAGTTACTCTGCTATAGCAATCACAAAACAGAGTTTCATGACATCTTAGTGACTAAGACCATTTCTGCACTACACTGTTATAATGCTATTATTCCACTTTCAACATCCTGTGGAATTCTGGGATTTGTAGTTTACTCTGGCCAAAAAGCTCTCTGGCTGAGAGCATTTAGAGGGGCATTTAGAATTCTCAGCCAAAGAGCTCTTTGGCCTCAGTAAACTACAAGCCCCAGAATTCCACAGGATGTGGAAACTAGAATAATATTGTGCATTTGCACAGTTGAGACTTGTGCACCAACTGTGTATGTTCCTTGAGACGTCAGATCTGCCTTCAGTGAGACACGTCTTGATTACATCTCATTTGGACTTCTGTAACACACTCTATGTGGGGCTGCCTTTGGAAATTGTTCAGAAACTTCAGGGGGTTCAAAATGTGGCAGCCAGAACACTGACTGGGGCCAGTTACAGGGAGGACACAACTCCCTCATTAAAACAGCTCCACTGGCTACCCATTTGCTTCCGGGCACAATTCAAAGTGCTGATTATGACCTTTAAAGCCTATATGGCATAGGTCCAGGACATCTGAAAGACTATATCTCCCTGTCCAAATCAGCTAGAGCTCTAAGATCTGCCAGGGAAGGCTTTCTCTTGGCCCCACCACCATCCCAGGCTCACCTGGTGAAGACATGGCAGAGAGCTTTCTCAGTGGCTGCTCTCATCCTGTGGAACGCTCTCCCACAGGAGGCTTAGCTGGCCCCTTCTCTCCTCTCCTTTTGCTGGCAAGTGAAAACTTCTCTTTTTAAACAGGCTGGGGAACTTTATTTATCAACTCGTCTTAAACTGAATATTGTTTAGGTGTTTATGATTTTACATGCTTTTAACTTTTTTTTAAATTGTTTTAATTTTTTTATGTTTAATTTATTGTTGGAAGCCACCTTGGGTCCCATTCTGGGAGAAAGGCAGCATACAAATATCATAAATAAATAGCACTATAACAGTATAGTGCGGAAAGGCCCTTGGATTCTAAAGCTGCAATTATAAAAGTACTTACCGAGGAGTAGGCTCAGCTAAAATCAATGGGGCTCACTTGACATAGTACAGAATAATGTTAACTATTTTCTTTTCTGCAAACATTCCATTTTTGTAAACAAGACTGAGGGGGAACAAAATGGCTCAATGGATTAATTTTAGATTGAATGGTGATGATGAAGGAGGCCATAGTCATGGAAGAGCATGATTCTATTATTCCAAATAAACTACTGAAAAGATGGCCCTATCTGAAGTGGAAGAGTAGTGTAGAGATTTTAAAGAAAGTGCTCAAGTAACCTGAGTTCTACATTTTATTTAATTTATAATGGTTTCTTTAATATGACACACAGATCAGTTGGTTTGTTCCTTGTGAGAAATATGCTATATTGTTATTGCTGTTGTTATCTTTGTCTTTTTCTTCTGTTTATATTCCTCTTTCTCACCCACCCCCAGAGTGAGGATTCAACACATCTTACAGAAGTTAAACAAAAAACAAACAAAAACACAGACAAGTAAAAACATATAGAAATTACAGTTAATTATATCATCAAGCTATCTGTAGAATTAAGAATAATCTAAAATACACCTATTCGCAGGTAAGAAATAAGAACAGTACAACACACTATTAAGACCTTCTGCATTAGAACAGTAAATGTTCTTCCATCACCTGCTGTTGGAATGACAGCAAGCAATGAACTGTCTAAATTCCAGTTCCAGAACCTAGGAACAGCCATCAAAAAAGTCCTGTCCCACATATCTACCAGATAGGCCTGTGAGGGTGGCAGGACAAAAAGAAGGTCCTTCCCTGAAGATTTCACTGACTAGGCACGTTGGTATGAGAAAACATGGTTCTTTATATAGGCTGCACCTAAGCTATAGGGGACTTTGAATTGTGCGCAGAAACAGATTGGTAAAATGTGGAGCTGTTACAATGACAGAGTTGTGTGCACCCTGTACTGCCAGTGGGCCAAAGATAGCATTGGTCAGAAAAGCTGAGTAGCAGATGATGTAGAGTTTGCTTATATACAAGTTATGGAATTGGATTATCAATATGTAATCAGAAAGTGCTTCAAAGCAGTGGTTTCTGAAATGTGTTCTGAGGATCCTTGGAGTGTTATTGGGCTTTGATGTTATGCCTTATCTGTACCTGCCTTACAATATGCCTGCCTTACAATCAGGCTATAAAAATAAAAATAATTATTTTTCTTTCCTTTTTTGGTTTAAATCACTTTGTAGCCAAGCTACATGATAAATAGGTCTCAGGTGCCAATTCTAATAGGAGATGGGAATAATGTAAAATGTAAAATAACGTGTCAGCATTATACTAGTACAAATTTTACTGTCAATATGCACACAAATAATAATTCAGAAGCACACATATAAAACACTGCACATGCAATCTTTTATTACTCACTGGACTTAATTATTTTTATTATGTTTATTTATTCAATTTATTAGTTGCCCTTTAACAAATTGCTCTATGGCTGAGTTGCCTAAAGATAGATAAAACAAATCAAAATCTAATAAAGTTCAATAAAATCCAGGCACATATGATCAATATATAAAAAAATACATTCAGAACTAAACCATAACAGCTAGCAGCCACAAAAATGTCTCTGAGGGAACCACTCTAAGGTACAAGCTAGGCTGCAAGAATATATAATCATTTTCAAAACATGCTAGAATAAAAAGGTCTTTGCTTGGTGCCTACAGATGGAACAATGCCATACAGATCTCTCTGCAGAGGGCTTTCCATAACCATGGGACTGCTGCAGGCTCCTAATAAGCAACCAGTCTTTGCACCAAATTATACAAAGG
The DNA here is from genome assembly GCA_948474755.1 of Ctenosaura bakeri. Lineage (NCBI taxonomy): Eukaryota > Metazoa > Chordata > Lepidosauria > Squamata > Iguanidae > Ctenosaura > Ctenosaura bakeri. Next base: position 164,502 of record CAOLHI010001341.1, on the reverse strand, counting down.
TATCTGGAGTGGAGTCTGAACTCCACTCCAAATACCTTTGTATAATTTGAACATGAAATTAAAACAAATGTGCTATGGGCAACATTTTTGCACAGAAGTACAGGAGCATGTCCTAAAGTAAACCAGTTGCAATTATGTTGAAATCCACCCATCTTTGCTTCTGTAAAGTCACCTGCTGGATGGTTCTAATAGATGGAGGAATGGTATGGTTGATTTTTTTTCTCATATGCAAAGAAAGTTCATGTTGAACATGTCATGTTCAGTTCAAGAGTGTAGCTGCTGGTTGTTGTGGTTGTTGCAGTGGTAAACAGAGGCTCAAGGGTGCCCAGGGCAAAGGGGTGAGGCAAGCCGTGGGGGAAGGGGTGAGCGGCAGTGGGGGAGTGGGGCGAGCAGGAGTGGGGGAGTCGGGGGGGTCACTTTTTTACACCCTCCACATTGGCATCTGAGGCACAAGTCCCAGTTACCCAACCCTAGATCTGCCTCTGGGTTGTTACCTGTTGTCAAGTTGACTTCAACTTATGGTAACCCTATGGATAAGAAACCTCCAAGTCACTCTATCATCAGCCATCCTGCTCAGATCTTGCAGATTCAGGGATAAGTCTTCATTTAGTCTACCATCTGTAATATGGTCTTCCTCCTTTCATACCAAGCATACTTCTAGGGAGTCATATCTTCTCATGATGTGGCCAAAGTACAACAGTCTCAGTTTAGTCATTTTGGCTTCTAAGGAGAGTTCAGGCTTGATTTGCTCTAGGGCCCATTCATTTGTCTTTTTAGCAATCCAGGGTATCCGTAGAATTCTTCTCCAGCACCACATTTTGAATGAATTGATTGTCTAGCTATCAGCTTTCTTCAGTGTCCAATTTTCACAATCATACACATAAATTCAAAACACAATTCCAAGGACAACTCGAACTTTAGTAATCAGTGATATATCTTTACACTTTAGGGTCTGGAGTGGGGACAAAATTAGGACAGTTGGAGGTATGTTGTGGGTTGTCAGACAAGCTGGATAGTGTCTCCTTTGGTAGTGAACTGTTTTGCATCAAGCAGAAAAGCCAAACTTCACTGGAACAGCAGATGTCAATTTTGCAGTAGCATGGCAACACTTGCTGTACTTTCTTTTAAAGTGGCCATTTTATGTAAAGAATACAAGAGGAATTCATCTAAATCAGAGCAAAGACCTATATCATCCAGCATCCTTTTTCTTATAGTGACCAAAAAGTTGCACATGAAAATCCTACTAATAGGACTTGAGAGTTGTTATTGTTTCCATGTCACCTCAGGACCTAGTCACAGTAGCCATTGTATTACAGAGGCCACTGACTGCCCTGTCCTTCTAGTTCTGTCTAAACCCCTTTTTAAAGCCAGCTCAACTGGTGCCTCTTATCACATCTTATGTCAGTGAATGCAACAATTTAATAATGCACTTTGTGGATCAAGTATTTCCACAAAGATGAGGTAGTGTTCCTCTATAACTGTCTAAAGATGACTTTGTGGATTCATCTACTCCTATCTTTTTATGCCTTCCAGTGCGTGTGCGCACACACACACACGTACACAGACACATACATACTTTGCTAACCAGCTTAAATACAGGATCTTGTGACAGCTAATAAGAATAAAAATGACTGAGCGGTGCCATGTTTTCATAAGGTATATAATTTTCAAACCTCACCTGAGATAGCTGTTATATAAAACAGGAATTGTTTCAGTTACAGTATTGTGTAAGACCTGAAAGGCATTATTCAGCTGTTTCTTTAGTTATCTGTAGCAGACTCATCAGTAAGAATACTAAAGCAATACTAATAATACTAAAGTAGGAACACATTAATTTTCTTCCAGGGACATCTACCTGTGCCTTGGAGAGACAACATGGTGATCATAGAAATGCACTAAGAGGTGTGGAATTTCATACATACGTGCATGCATACATACATGCACGCACACACACACACACACACACATAACCCCTGCTGGCAGACCCAGTCCCAGGGGAGTATAGTATTGAATATTCAAACTTATTAAGCCAGAGGTTCACTGGACGGACACACAGGCAGCCGGGTCTAAAACCGAAGCATCACTAGCAAGACCAATGCTCCCCCAGTCAGGTCTCCAAGAGGGAAACCTCGAAAGTGCCGTACCCATGTGCATACCCACACAATGAACCATCAACAACAATGACACCTTGAGGGGATTCTGTGTCATCCTGATGAGATTAATGCTTGAATCAGCGAGAACTACAAAGATGAGGTTCATTTGCATGATTCAGCCATTGCCCTTTCCTGGGAAAGGGTCTGCCCCTGAAGCATGTTTTGCCCTACAATTGAGTCCCCTTTTGGGACTCTCTTCTGAGAACTCCCATGCTTGACTAGTGCCCCAGCATTTTGCTAGTTGAGAGCACCCTTCAGCATTCTTCCTCTGCTGAGTCACCTTCACCTTGCTTCTTCCCGAGCTGAAGACTACAGGATCAGCTGCAGTATAAACCGCTCTCTTTCCCTCCGCTTTCCCCAATCTTCACATCCTTCCAACTCATTAGTCCTTGTGCATGTGTGTGAGTGACCGCTTCATTGTATGAATGTGTGTGGATATTTTGTCAATTCTGCTAAATAATCTACTGGTATTGGACATTTGGCCTGGCTCTTGTGTGGTCTGACTTCATAGACATAAGGTCCAAGATCTCGCTGTATTGCCTTGCCCTCTACTTTGCTAAGCAGTGCTCTGCTAATTTCCCCAAACTTTGTATTTTTGAAGCAAATCAGAGTGTCCCCCAGGGACCCCCAGAAGTCAGGGTAGCACACACACTACACACATATAAACATTTTGCCTATATAGAACAACATATGGGCATACAGGAACAAACAATTAAAAAAGACACTGCAAACTAAAACTAACTACACTAACTAAAGTGGGGGTTAAAGAAATGCATAAATGACTTCCAACTCAAAGACTTCCATCTTCAAAACCAAATGTTGACTTGCTCCCCCAAAGAACTCTTAGGCCCTTTTCGCACTAGGCTTTTTGCGGGAGCGGGGGCGGGCGGCTTGCGGGAAAAGCCTAGTTCGGGAGCCTGCCGGTTCCCCGCTGGTTCCTTCCGCAGCCGAAGGAACCAGCTGGGAAACGGCACCGTCCCGGAGGCGGCGGCGGCTCGCGAGTCCATCCCCCCCGCGCGCGCAAGAAAGGAGCCTGTCGCTCCTGGGCGCGCGGGGGGGCGGGCGCGACTGTCGCTCGCTCCTGGCGCGCGCGGGGGGCTGCTCACGACAGTCGCGCCCGCCCCCCCGCGCGCGCCAGGAGCGAGCGACAGTCGCGCCCGCCCCCCGCGCGCACACGCGCGGGCGGGAGGCTGTCGTGCCCGCCCCCCCGCGCGCGCCAGGAGCGAGCGACAGTCGCGCCCGCCCCCCTGTGCGCGCGCGCGCGAGCGGGAGGCTGTCGCGAGCAGCCCCCCGCCCGTGCGAAGCAGGATGCTCTCGCATCCGCCGCGCTAGCTCCCCGCCCCGCCCCTTCCTTCCGCACGGGAGGAGGGAAGGAGGCGCGACCTGGCCGCCTCCCCGACGCACCGCACTACAGGTGAGTGCGTGTGGGCGCCGGGAGCGTAGCGCGAGCGCGGGGTGATTTTCGCTTGAAAGCGAAAATCAAAAACCCCGTGCTCGCTCCGCTGCAGCCCCGTGAGAGCGCCGGAAGTGGGAGTGCGTCGTGCGGAGCGACGCTCCCACTCCCGCACGGCTCACGGGGCTATTTCGCCCGGGAAAGCCCGTGCGAAAAGGGCCTTTGATATACAGTGAACTTATCCCAATCTTTCTTAAACTTACATAAAGATCCTTCCATAGCTAAAACAGTTAATTCATCTATTTCTTCCAAATCAAGCATCTTCATCAGCCATTCTTCTTGGGATGGAATAGTCACGTCTTCCATTTCTGAGCACAGAGTAGTCTGGTAGCTGTGATCATTTGTTGAAAGATCCTTCAGAACTTTTTGTCAAGCCGGTCATCTATCTAGTAGGAAAGGTTCAAATGAATGTTTACCTTCAAAATAGTCTATAGATAAAATAGTCAAAATAGTCTTCAAAATCAGTCTATGAATATCACTCAAAATTTCTTGGCTTTCCCACATATCCACCACATGTGAAAAAGTTCCCTCTTTCTGCCCACATTTCCAGCAAACATTTGAAGAACTCTTATACATTTTAGACAATCTTTCAGGCATTAAATACCATATACACATCATCTTATAACAGTTGTCTCTAAGATCATAATTTAGGGTAAATTTTATATCTCTTGTCTGTATTTTCTCCATTGTTCCACTTATACATGATAACGTTTGTCTTGTGCCCAATTGACCATATAATCTTTAATTTGGTCATCCTCAGTTTCAAATGTTCATAATCAGCATGCAATTGCTCTTCACATTCAGATTTTAACATTTCAAAACCAAATAAATTCTCATCCATTCTAAAATGTTCAGTTAGTTATCTATAAGGAAACCAACGTATCTCAGTACTTTCCTGAGTTAGTTCTCCATTTGATTTTTGAAAGCAGTGTGGAATTTCAACTGCTAGGATCCATAGTGAAAATCTTTTTAAGAATTGGCTTCTTGTATTGAACTGTGAGCTTCCATAAGCATTCTCCAGCCTTAACAGTAGGTATTCATGACATGCATCCTGAATGTATATTGAGAAGGAACTCATAAACAGACTTAGCACTGTGTTTTGCCCAAGCTTCTTCAAGCTCTGTAAAGCATACTGCAGAAGTAAGAAGTATAAAATTTGCAGTGTAGAGAGCCAGCCCTGTCATTAGGAACAATGAGGGCCACTGAGGGACAGCAGTGGCAATCTCCCCCTTTCGAGTTGCTGAACTGCTTCCTTCCTAGAAGACAGAGCTGGGAATGCCACATATCCTGTCCTGCACCCTTTAAACTAGCCTGCAGCCTTTAGGTGTGGTGGAGGACCAATTTTAAGGTAAAATTGAACTATCAGTCCAGTTTGTTTTTGTATGTGGAACAGAGCTATCTTGTTTGCTTCTGGGAATACAATGTCCTTGGCTGGCCCTTTTAATGTCCAAAATTGCTGTTTGCAAACACTGAAAGAACGAACAAATAAATGTTTATGAAATGCAAACTTGGTGTATTTCAAAAAATAAGAGACTTTCTAAGTGAGAGAACCATTAAATGGATGCTCTCTTCTCCCCAAAATGTGCCTCTCCAAATTGCTTCAATAAATTTTCACATTGACGCAGGGTGATATTTGATAATTATCCACCTGTGTCATAAGGCATAATGACAAAAAGTGATCACAGTCTGGAAGCCTTTTATACTGAGCCAGCAATTTTCACCATCTGCTTCATAATTGTAGGTTGAGGGTTATGGACAATGGGCATATAAGATCATTAGCGCTGATGCCATTCAGAGGTCCTGAGGTCCTATTGGCATAAGGCCTAGTAAGAAAATGGTGTGGGCTGCTAATAGCATGGTAATGGAGACAAGATGCAGCAATTAAGCCATCATGACACAGCCCTAGACAATCCAAGTTTTCTTTATGCTTGGCTCTCTTTATACTGTGGTTGCTAGCAGAACTGTGGTGATAAGAAAATCATTAAGTAATTTTTTTTAAGCACAATGATTAGCATAGCTTTTAGTGAAGCCCCAAACTGGTGTTCATAAGGACTTATTCATTAGCCACCTGCACAGGCGGCTTGCATTTTGAAGTGTCTTCTTGTCCACAGCTCTTCAATGAACTTGATTCTTCAATGGAGCTCCCAAACCAACAATATGCTCAGCTCCACAGCACCACACTAACCTCAGAAAAGTTCTGTGACCTTCACAAATCAAATTTGAAACTGCTTAGGGGAACAGTTTCATCATCACAATAGGTTACTCTCTGTTTATGAAGGAATCAGAAAAAATCTTGTGATGGTCCCTTTGCAACAGTTGAGGCAATGTCTTTAAAAAGTGGCTATCATAAAATTTTAAGAATTAGGTTTTTTTAAAAGCAAACATTGTACAAAATGATTTTGGGACCCACAAAATAAGATGTTGCATTTCTTTATACTCTGTTGTATAGAATTTTGCATGGTACCATGACACAAAATAAAAATTAGCAAGAACCATGAGAATGTAAAGTCGAAGGTTTTCATGGCTGAAATCCTAGGTTGTTGTGGGTTTTCTGGGCTTTGAGGCCGTGTTCTATTAGTGTTTTCTCCTGACGTTTCACCTGCATCTGTGGCTGGCATCTTCAGAAGATCTCTGAAGATGCTAGCCACAAATACAGGTGAAACGTCAGGTGAAAATACTATAATAGAACACGGCCTCAAAGCCCGGAAAACCCACAACAACCTAACCATGAGAATATCCACGTCATGTGTTCTGTCAATTACTGTTTGACTTAAAGATTTCTTTTTTTCCCCTTACTAGGTCCCCCCCCCAGCTTTCTTTCCTCTTTTTAAGGAAGATGTCACATGAAGACAGGAATGCAAAATGAAATGCAGTAGAGGTGTAATTCATATCGCTGCCAGTTTGGGCTGTTTCCTTCTATAAAGCCTATCCAGATCCTATTTGAAATGAGAGATAGATAAGGAGGTGTAAATGTTGGGGAGAGATCTGGGAAAGCCAAGTGCTCCAGTAAAAGAGCACAGGAGGCAGAAGGAACCAGAAGGAGTTTGCTACAAATAAAATCAACTCTGTGTATTCCTTAGGAAAACCCTATGAAATTGATAGGGTTATCCTAAGTCAACAGGCAACTTGAATGCATATACCTACAAACAATATGAATGAAGATTTAAAGCCAATCTTGGTGAGGCTGTGAACTTGGCTGACATTATTTCTCCCACTTCCTTGGACTGCTGAATCAGTTCATTTTACCAGAGCATCTTTCCTTAAGTAGCCAAAACCTACAACTTGTAAAAGGAGTGTGATGATTGTGCTATTCCTGTTGGTGTGTGTGTATGGGGTGGGAATCCTTCTTTCCCACCTCTATTCTCAAGTTTAAATTTAAGATGGTGGCAGCTAGAACACTTCAAGGAGGGGAATACATCTACCAACTACCACTCAATTTTCATTTTACCATATAGCTGAGATGTGGTTATGGAATGGGGAAGACCCAAAATTGTCCTTTAGGCTTCACAACATTGTGGCCAGTGTAGTTTTCTATGAAAATACTCGAACTCAGTGCTTAGGATCTTTGTCTTTCAAACAATCCACACATACAAAAATTACAGTCAAACCTTTCCCCATTAAGTATAATGTGCATCAGGGAAGAAGGTACCAAATCAGAATGACTAGTCAGTGACCCTACGATAAATCTAGAAAAAGGGCAGTTCATGAAACAAGGCCATTTTTATATCCCTCCCCCTCAGGCTCTATGTGCTCCAAAAGAGGATAGAAGGATACAATAGAGCACACAAATTTTTTTCTGACTCCAAAATGTTATCAAATAAAACCAAAAGGGGACTTCCACACAGTTCTGGTTTTGATATTTTCACAAATTCTGCACATTTCCTAGACTAGTGCAGGTTATAATGGCTCTTGGGGTGAAAAATTAGCCCCAGACTTTCTGAAGTTGCCCATTTCTGATAGAGCAACTACACTGGAAACAGTAGAACTGGCTTACAGTTACATCACTCAGAATGAATTTGGCCTGAAGGTTTTCTGGAATAATATCATGCACATGGTATTGCCTGAATATAGAGAAGATGCACTTGGGGCATCCTGCAGCATTAGCGTACAGCAAGAAATGAGCCTGAAATTCACAGCAGGAGTGCATCATATTGACACTTCCCAGCACTGCGTTATTTAACTACGTAGGTCTAAGCTTAGAACCTGTCTTGCCTTGCTATAGCTTTGGCAATACAAGACATTTCAGCAATTTAAGTCACAGCTGAGAGCTCATGAAATGGATTTACAAAGAATCCACAGTCACCTTTGACAGGATTACAGTGGAGGAGTTATTTGTTCTGTTTATAATTTTAAAAGATCAAACTTTATCCAGTGCATGAAGCAGAAGGATAAATATCCTTGCCTACAGACCTCACTGCTCAGGGAGAAGCCAATCTTGTCAAAATTCAGCAGTATCCAAGGTGCAGTTCAGTTGTAACACTGAAACTTAATTTAGGACAACCTGTAGGAATGAAGACAGCTACATATTTGGAGATCTGTTGCAAAGAAATTGTTTACCAGTCCCCTTTGAGTTATATGTTGTAAATTATGTCTCATTTGTCAGCTTTAGTATAGTGATTTAACTCTGACTGCTACAAGTGGATCCCTACAGCTCCCATTTTGACTTGTTAGACGCCTGTAATAAACTTTTTCTTCCTACATGGAGGAAAAAATAATTAGCTTGCTGATCTTGTTTGGTAGAGAGAAATTGCATGTGGTGAATAGGCTATTCTTTTAATAATAAAAAACAACAACAAAATAATTACATTGAAATGATACAGCTTAGAAAGTAAAGATAAACTCCCATTCATAGGCAATCACAAGTACCTATAATCTTGTTTGCCTCAGCAATAGCGACTGTAAATTCTCAGTTTGCCTTTGTATCATAAGTCATCAGACAACTTGAAAGCGCATACATACACAGAGGGAATGACATGCTGAAAACCTGAAGGTCTTCTACAACAGGGATGGTATGCCTTTGAACCAGAAGCTTCAGGGAGCAAAGCCAATGGTCAGAGACTGGGACCATTTCCTCACTGGACTATTATAGTGCTATTCTTCCAGTTTCAACATCCTATGGAATCCTGGAGTTTGCAGTTTAGAGAGGCTGGCCGGCCCCTGCCTAAAATGCAAAGCGCAGGATTCCAAAGGATGTTGAAAGTAGAATAATAGCACCATAACAGTCCAGTGTGGAAATGGCCTGGGAGAATTGTAACCCAAAACATATAGATGGCCAAGGACTACCCACCGCTGTTCTACAGTTTGTCCAGTTGCTGATGGCCAAGGAAGAAAAAAAAAAGTATTCATTTATAGGTCAAAATACAGTTTTCCTGTCAGCAAATCGTGTTATGAGGAATCACAGAGCAGTGAAACTTCCACACAGGTTTGTTTTGATATTCAAATGTTCTGAAGCATTACAGAAGAACTACTGTGCACAGCTAATTCCCCCCTTTTTTTGCACAAAAATGTTTTCTTTGCAGAAATTGGGTTTCTTGTGCAGAAAACACTGTTTTTTCTACAGAAAAGAAAACAGACAACATGTTAGAAGATGTATTTTCTGTACAAAAAATTCACTCGTTTTTCTCTGCATGGTAATTTTTCTGCAACATTTCAAATATACAGAGAATATTGCAGAGAAATATTTGTTAGGTCCCACAGTGGGAAGAAATCTACTGTAGCTATTGGTCCTTGCATTCCAGGATGAAATAGTCAATGGTTTATATCCCTACTATTGTCAACCAGCTGTTCTGTGGTGAGCCAGCCACTGTTGTTAAGGGCTAGCTGTATAGAAGGTTTAGTGTACCATTAAGAATGGCGCAGTGTCCCTACCTCTTCTTTAATTTAGAGGTACTTCCAAACTTTTAATTTTCTTTGGAACCTCAGTGCATTCGGGTGAGATAAAGAGGTTTACACTTCCCAATTATGGTCCTCTTAAAAAACATTCATTTTCTTCTGGAGATCTAGAAAGTATAGGGGTAAATAATGCTCCAGTGACACCTCCGTGTGCTGTGGTGTCATAAAAATCAGCCATTCCATGCCTTTAATTAAATAAGTAATTAAATATTCAGTGCCCCATGCTGCACTGAGCATCATGAGTGGCTTAACCTAAATGAACATGAATAAACCCTTAACATGAACAATGCCTTGATTTTCTTTCCTTTTCAAATTCAAGGAAACTGTCTTTGTCTGCTAGTGTGCATCAAAGAAAGAACCCAATTAACAAAAATTAAAAAAAAACAAAACCAGTGAAAACCATTCTATTTATTCTGCCTTTCCCCTTGCACATGGACTCAAGGTAGCTTACAAAAATTGGAACCAGATCCAGATTATCCCCAGTTTTTCCAAAACTGACCAAGAACTGGGCAATGATCCCAGACACCAGTGAGTTATGGTGGTCATACTTACACAATTGTAATCCAGTTTTTGGTTGTTGCAGAGGCTGGAATTCTGTTCTGACTGTATAACTACCAAAATCCTCTCAGCTTTTCAGCATGGATGCCTCTCTCTCAACAGCTGTTTCTGAATTGCTGGTGGAAAGTGGTAGGAACAATAGATGGGCATCCAGCAATGGTATTATGATTACCAGCTGGAAGCAAAACAATAATGTCATCCTCAGAAACCTCTCAAGGACCACTGGAAGATCCCTGTTGAGGTCTGTCATGGTGCATTCAGCCCAAGCAGGAAAACACAGTATGAGCTGCATGTGGACACTGAACTTCACTTTTGTGGATCCTGAGCCTTCCCAGTTCCCTAAAGCACTCCAGCTCCTCAGTTTTTTTAAAGCAAACTGATGCAGTTTTCTTAACAATTTTTTTGCCACAGTCATGCAGAAAACCTCAAGTGCTTGAAAACATGCAAAAACACCACTACTGTATATTCACAAGTGCTGCAAAATCCTGTACTAAACCCAAATATCTCCATGTCCACTGCAGTTCCTATCAAAATGGTAACATTTTGAGAGGGACTGCAGAGGAAAACAAAAGATCTGGGGCTTCTTCTGCAGAATGTGTGTGGCCCGGAGGAGGCTAAAAGCATTGGCTTCTGTCCCTCTGCAGATGTGCACTCTTAAATAAAGGAAAATAGCTGGACACACCTCTTTTGCTCTTCTTACTCTCCACTGACATGGAAATGGCTGCCAGGTCATGTCTTACCTGGAGGAGGCCTCCTTGGATGATGAATGAGAAGAGGAGTGCCAGGAAGATGACCTCAGTCACAGTCAGAAGAGTCTGGCAGCTCTATTGTGACAGAAGCAGAGCCTGGACTATCCCCGTACTTGCAGACTGGGAAGAAGAAACAGAATCTCTGTACCCTGTCATATGCTGATAGTTCACATGCAGAGAACAGAAATACCAGAATTGCCTTCTGTCTTGGGTAAACTAGGATGAGTTAATGAGGCCAGCTGTGCTAATTTCTTCCTAACTATAAATTAGCTCAGCCGACGCTGTTCTGGTGCTGTTGACCACAGATACAATAATACCTGCTGGGCTTGTGTGGTTCCCTCAGTTTCCTGAGTCTGTGACCCTTAGCTTAAATGTGGACTAATATCTCTGGCAACTCTCTTTTTTGTTTCATACTCATTTCAGGACTGTTTGCTTTGTTTCACCTTGGGCTGTTTCATTATGCTGTTTGGATTATTGGTTATCAGTTTGGGACTGCTCTGGTTTCCCCTCATCAGTCTCTGTAGGTTGGGGGTGTGCACTCTTAGATGCTTCCCTGCTTTAGAACAGGAGAGCCTGTGAGGGTGCACCACACTGAAAAGATAGGTTGTGGGAATTGTACCAAGACACATTATGTAGTTATATGCTAGACATACATTTTATCCTGAGTTTAAAGGAGACTATCATGGGTACTAAAGTGAAACACTTCTCAAGCTTGTAGAGCAAAATATTACTTTAAAATAAGTCCCATCAGTAAGCATGCAAGGGTATATTATTCTTGTTCTTCACTCCCACCCCATTGCCACTTTCCTTACATGAAAATATAGTGTCTGAAGAGGAGAGCCTGTTGTTTCTGTGCAGATTCTCAACATGAACCAGAACCCCAATTTTCCATGTTGCAACTCACGCAGAGAGTACAGTTGCCAGGTGAAATAAAGGACAGAGTTTATATCCCCTTAATGGTGGTCTTCAAGAGGGAATTTTATCAAGTGTTGCTTGTGTGACAGGTAACACTGGCTAAAATTCCTTTTTCTACACAACCATTAAAAGAGACTGGAGCTCTGCCTCTCATTAAACCTGGCAACCCTAGCAAAGAACATCCACAGATACAAGTACTCCTCTACAGACATATCACTTTTCCACAAGGAAAACAATAGCAGATGGAGGCAGCACTCTTCTCATCATGTGTAGAGGTGCTTGCCAAACCCTTGAATAGGGCTATAGAATAAGACATTTTTGAAATCAGGAATAGAATCATCTCACAGTTGCTTATTTCTAAAGCATCCACTCAGACAGAAGCTGACACATGTAAGCTTTCAGTGAATCTTCTTATTCTTGGCAGCATCCTTAATATATAATTCCAGAACTGTTATCACTCATTCAAAATCTTTGAGGGGAAAAAAGTTGCACTTAAGCTGTAGATCAGCTAAGCTTATTTGAAATGCTTGATGGAATTTTTTGACAACTGACCATCGCAAAAGGTTCTGCTTGAATGTAAGCTGGAACACTCTGAACTCTCAAAAAATCTTCCTGGTCTCATCAGTGTCATGTGGTTGCAGGAGTGCTCGTCAAGCAAAATGAAATGGATGTATTTTCTATTTTTTAAAAATCATTACATACATGGAACAAATAATAAGAACTGATAGCCTACATCAGCTTTTAAGTTATAGATCCATAACTGAATAACGTGTCCCGGCCTGACACCATCAGGAAGCTAACAGCAATATTGAGTGAAGGTGGTCTATTCAGTGCTTGATTGGGGTGCAAGGAGGATGCTGTTTCCAGACCTCTTCCACCAGCAAATGAGACTTTTCTGAGGAATTGTAACATGGGGGCTGTTTTTGATTGTTGCTTGCTGGTGGGAGAGGACTGGAAGAAACCTCCTCCTTGTACCCCAGTTGACAATTGAACAGATTTCCTTTGATTGATGCAGCTGATGGCTGCTAAGATGGGCTTAGCAGCTGTGGAGTCATTTATGATGGTGGCAATAGTGCCACAATTGCAACTATGCAGTATTACTGAATATGGAGCAGTTACACATCCACAAGTTGTGTATAAATCCATAACTGCAATACAGAATGCCAGCCAAAGAATAAAGTTATTCCAATAAAATTATATGAAACAAGAAAAAGCCACCACTTACTTGATGGTGTTACATTTTTTTTCAGTCAAAACCAGAGTCAAAATAATATGAAATCACTGAAGATACTTTATGCTGTACATTTTCTTCAGGTGTAATCTCAACTGGATTGTTAATAAAATGAGGCCATGAAAAATAATTATCACCAGCTAAGTGAATTTAACTATCCTACAAGTGCCCATAATGTGTTAGTTTATTCAATAAACTGTCTCCCATGTTTCTAGCAGCAATTTATCTGAACTAAGAAGTCAGCCATTCTTCCTATATTTTGCCAGTATTACTGTAGCTGTCAATAAAAAGTTGTTGATTAATATGTGATGAATCTTTCTTCCAATAGAAATATTCTTTTTGATAACTCAACAGAACAATGTCTGCCATTTAATGGGATTTCATACTCAATTATTTCTCTAATAATTCTCAAAACATTTTTCAATGTGTTTTTCGTTCTTCTAGTTTGGCATCCAAACTGATTTGTGAGACTGATGGGCTCATTTGAAAAAAATAACACTGTGCTGCAGGGTTTTTTTTTTTAAATGTTTAAATCAGTTTCCACATTACAGTCAGCAGCCAAACAATCCATTTCACTTATCTGTAGAAAACACAAATGTACACAAATTAGCAAGAGTATGGGAAGAATTAGAGCTTGTTAACAATTTCCAATCTATGCCTTTTTTCAATCATCCTGTGTTTTCTCTTTTGTCTCCTGCATGAAGTCATTTTGAATAATTTTATTCGGTTCAAATTCATAAGTAAAGAGTTCAGTGGTATTTCTTTGCACTCACTCAACAATGTACACAAACACAGCCCAGGGGCAGATTTGGTATAGTTCTCTTTTCTGACAATCATTTCAACCTGATATGTATATTTTGATATCATGTTAGCAGAATTTTTATTGAGGAATACTTAATAGACTGTTGCTAGTACACCTTTGTCCAACCCAGTACTATCCAGATGTTTTTGACTGCAACTTCTATCATCGTTGACCATTGACTATGCTGACTGGGGCTGATGGGAACCTTTGTCCAAAGCATCCAAAGGGTGCAGAATTGGGGAAGACTTTATCAGAACAATCCAGACCTAAGAAGATTAGTCCTGGCTGTTCAGAACTGCCTGGTTGTTTTTTTACTCCAAATGAAAGGACACCACATAAGACACCCTCTTTACATTAGCTGCAGTTAAACCCTTCAAAGTCCCTTGACACTTAAGCAACTGACTGTAGATTTATATGTGCATTCTATAAATTGGCAAGAGGCTATTAATTTTTTGTTGGTGTAAATGTTTTTATTTAAGAATTTTAGACATTTAGAATTTTAGGTGTTTTATAACACCGCTGTATCCTGGGTCCTCTATACTGTACAGTTTTCATTTCTTATTCTTTGTGGTTGATACAATCCAGTCCCACAGCCAGACCATCATCAGCATCTTCAAGGTAGGACTGCCTTTGCTGATGCCAAAAGGCATTGAGGCCAGTACAGATAAGCATGGCATTCTTGCTGTGGCACAAGATCACAAGGGTGGAGCTGGGAAGCCTTTAAGGCTCCATCTCCACTCTTATCACCTCTATTTGATCTCTGTGCTCTGCCCACTCTTCCTCCCTATCATGCAGTGCGGGCTTCCGCTGGTCACTTTCAAGAGCTGGCTAGGAATTTGTATCCCTCTTACAGCTCTTTTGCCTACCCTGGATTGTATCATGTGTAACTTGGGACATTGGCCTTGGATGGTGCCACTAAATAGGTCACTTGGGGGCAGGCAGTGGGGGAAGATGGAGTACATTCCCAGTGAGTATCAATAGGCACCACTTGGTGAAGTGCAGGCTTCTGAAATTGCCCCTGTTTGTGGGACCTAAGGGGTGGGGAAGGAGATTCCGCTTGGGGACAGCCTGAGGTTCACCTTGATTTTAAGTTACAGGACTTGAGAGAGGGAGTTGTTTATGTAATTTTCCTGTAATTTGGACAAGATGGGCAGCAATCTGGTACCATGGAGTGCTCTTGGGACTTAGGTGCTTCACCCAGGTGTGACTGAGGAAGACATGCTCCCCTCTTTGGATTTCAGAATAAAATTATTGTTTCAATAGGTTAAATAAAGTGGCCCTGCTTCAATCTATAAGATGGCATCTAGTCTTGTTATTTCTGGAGTGGGTCAGCAAAACCAATACCTACTATTCCTCTACAAATATCAATCATTTGCCTGTAATTCCTCTGCTGCTAAGTCAGAAGCCCATGTCTAACTATGCTAACCCTGGAGGGCAAATCAGCAACAGGAGACCTGGCAAGTCAGCACACCTAATTCACTTGCCTGAATTATGAATTATGAATCCTGACCCTGCCAGTAGCAGCCAAGGAGCAAACTGTTAGGGCAGAGCAAATGTGGTGTTCATCAGTGAAGCCTGTTGTTCCCAATAATCTGAGTGTGGTTAAAAGCTTGAAGTCATATATCTTTTCAAACTGCAAGTCAAGTGTGAATTTCTAAGCTTGTTTTTCTTACTGTCCTTTTACAAGACACAATTATAGCACTGTGATTCCACTTTAACTGCCATGGCAACATCCTATGGAATCTTGGGGTCTGTAGTTTGGAGAGGCACTAGAGCTCTCAGGCTTAGAATTCCAAAAACCTCTTCACTAAACTGCATATCCCAAGATTTCATTGGATATTGCAATGGCAGTCAGCATGGAGTCACAGTGCTATAAATGGGTAGTGTGAAAGGGCCCTGAGTGTTTTTTGTCTGTACTTCTAGTTTCTGATAGTTCATTGTAGCTGTCTGGTGATAACCAGCTTCTTTGAGGCCCTACTCTTACGTCCAAATCACTGACTGAAGATAGAAAGGTGTTCAAAAGTATTTGAATTTTAAATACCCTGCCCTTTGAATACTTTTAAATTTTATAGATCTGTATACTTGAATTTCTAGGAAGACAGGCACAGTGTTTTGAATGTCTGAAAGCTGACAAATGAAGGTTTCTTCTGAATAAATAGGTGCAGAACTGAAGGGAGCTTTTTTTCGTCTGAAAACTGTTGCACCGAGGCTTATAGGGGAAGAAACATTCCCCCCTCTAGCTATAGTCCACTAAAGCTAAAATATGATGTTGCTTCCTTCTAAATATTGCTTGCTTCAAAGCATTATTAAAATTAATTTGCACAATTTTCAAACTTACAGGTAGACCAGTTTGACAATGACTTAACATAGGCACATAGAATCATAGAATCACAGAGTTGGAAGAGACCACAGGGACCATCCAGTCCAACCCGCCGCTATGCAGGAACACCCATCAAAGCATTACCAACAGATGGCCATCCAGCCTCTGGTTGAAAACCTCCAAAGAAGGAGACTCCACCACACTCCAAGGCAGCATATTCCACTACCTGACAGGTCTAACTGTCAGGAAGTTCTTCCTGAGGTTCAGGTGGAATCTCCTTTCCTGCAGCTTGAATCCATTGCTCCTTGTCCTAGTTTCTGGAGCAGCAGAAAACAAGCCTGCTCCCTCCTCAACATGGCATCCCTTCAAATATTTAAACTATCATGTCCCCTCTTATCTTTCTCGTCTGCAGACTAAACATACCCAGTTCCCTAAGCTGCTTCTCATAGAGCATGGCTTTCAGACCTTTCACCATTTTGGTCACCCTCTTCTGGACTCATTCCAGCTTGTCGATATCCTTCTTGAATTGAGGTACCCAAAACTGGACATGAGGTCTAACAAAGCAGAATAGAGTAGTACCATCACCTCTCTCGATCTAAACACCATACTCCTATTGATGCAACCAAGAATTGCGTTGGCTTTCTTGGCTGCCGCATCACATTGCTGACTCATGTTCAGCTTGTGGTTTACAAAGACTCCTAGATCCCTTTCACACATACTGTTATCCAGCCACGTGTCCCCCGTCCTATATTTGTGCATTCCATTTTTTTCCACCTAAGTGTAGGACCTTATATTTCTCTCTGTTGAAATTCATTTTGTTAACTTTGGCCCAGCTCTCCAATCTGTTAAGGTCATTTTGAATTTTGACCCTATCGTCTGATGTATTAGCAACTCCTCTCAACTTGGTGTCATCTGCAAATTTGATCAGCATGCCCTCTACTCCTTTATCCAAGTTATTGACGAAGATGTTGAATAGCACTGGGTCCAGGACAGAACCCTGTGGCAACCCACTAGTCACTTGTCTCTAGGATGAAAAGCAGCCATTGGTGAGCACTCTTTGGGTTTGGTCAGTCAATCAATTACCAATCCACCTAACAGTAGTCCTGTCCAGCCCACAGAGAATTAGTTAAAAATGTTTCTGACAAAGTGGAAAGAATGGTTGCTGACAGATTCAGGTAATGCCAGCAATGAAGGCTGCAAAAGATCCTTTCTGGATTATCAGGTAGCAGTGGGAGTGGAGGAGCGCAAATGTTTCTAACAACACTCTTCCAGTGGGAACCACTTTTTTTGCTTGACTGGTCAGACCAATAAATCCTGTCAAGGAAACCAGGCAGGTTGGCAAAGCCTCATATGTATTCTCATGCTAGCAAAGGCAGACAAGCTCCTTTATCTTAACTTATATTAACAAATACAAAGCAGACACTTTGAATGTTGGAATTGAAATTAGACATTTGCTGACATTTTCTTCTCTCAGGGTGCATTTTGGAATCCAAATTCAGCACTTCCTAGCCATTTTATCTGGTTAGGTGTTTGGTTTTATCTTGTTTATGGTTAGGGATCTCATTTGGCAGCAGGAGTTTTCCTTTCATTTGATATTGAATGCTGATGGTGGTGGGTGGGGATAGGTAAACACTATTGACTTTTTTTAAAAAAAGAAAACCTCAGGTCAGATGTCATTCAGAAAGATATAATGTCCTCAAACAATGCCACAGGTGTGGAGTCGAAAGGCAGATAGACCTGCTTTCCTGGAAAAGTATTTGCTTGAAAATCCAATAGGACTTTTGTAAAAATTCTAGTGCTTTACAGAGGCTGGGACAAAAAACAACCCAGTGTCAAACTCAATCAGATTTGTTCGGGAATTTTATATTTCAGGATCTTTGATTTTTGTTCAAGAGAAAACTCTGTATTGTTTATTTACTTATTTTCAATATTATTTACTAATTTCGAACAAGTAACTATACCAGTAAATATATATAAATATATATTTCTTTTTCTTTTTAATGCAAATCCTTTCAGGATATTACAGTATTAAAAGGAGACAATACAATCAAATCAATATATATACAATATTAAAAGTAGACCTGTGCCAAAAAATTCTTCCATACTTTTTCTAACATTGTCACAGACAATAAATGCTTTTTGAAATGAATTTCAAAAGTTTGAAATGAATTTTGAAATGAATTTCAAAAGAGAAGAACATTTTAGAGACAATCTCATGGGTAGGTTTTGGAGTCTTGCACTTACTTTACCTGTGAATCAAGGAGAGTATGTGAATGTCCTTTCTTTCATGGTCCAATCAACTTTGTGGCAGCTGGAAGCTTCCTCATCTCCCCATTCTTTAGTCAACATTCCAGGAATGATCAAGAATCTGTAACCAGGAACCTGGTTCTGTAATTGCTTTCAGCTGAACACAACTGCCTGCCTCTTCCTCCCTGCCCCTCAAAAAACAAACAAACAAAAAAAACAACTACAATGCAAAGAACACTTTCTTCTCTGGGAAATGTCACTTGTGAATTATAAAGTAGGTCAGAAGATGAAAGGGAGCCTCTTTCTAGGCCTAGTTGCATATTTGGGGGCGGTGGTTATGGGCAAGTTGTCTTTCATGAGTCCTGTCTACTGCCATTTGAGCATCCTGGTGACAGCACTGCTTCAACCACCAGCCTTGCTCTTTCCTCTAGTCATGGAGTGACCCTTTAGCAGCGTTGTATTGGACTGGGAGCCAAGTATCTATTTGCCTCTTGCCAATTACTGCACTGCTATCACTGACTAAAGCCTGCAAGCAAGACTGAGTCGGAAAAAATAAGGAAGATACTGCCCTTGCTTGTGGGTTTGCCTGATGGTGGCAGTTCCACTTTAGTGGGCTGGGAAGTTTGCTCAGCTTTTGGCTCATTGTAGCACAGGGCAAGCCTACTCACAAGTGCAAGGTCAAGCTTCTAAGGTTGTTGTTGTGAGCTCCAAGTGAGGGAAGATGCTGGTGTGATTTCAGGTGAGGTATAAAGCTCTCACGGGCCATGCCATCATATTCAAGCCAGGAGCAGCAGGAGTCCATGAGTGACAAAGTAGCATGGCAGGCTACTTATTGGAATGCCTGGGGGAGCGCCAAAGAAATGGTTTATTCCTCAACAAAGGCCTTGTATTCATTTGGGCCAGATTATCCCACCCCTTCCCATAAAGTGGTAATCCTTAAAGGGATGTGGGCTTGGCTTCAGTTCTAGCGTCTGTCTCTTCAATTACTCAGTCCAAGCACTTTCTCTGTGGCAGTGCACCAGCTTTAAGGGTTGTGGAGATGTTAGAGGTGGATGTGCTGTTGCAGAGGTGGAGGGGCCACCGCTTCTTAGGTCCTAGGACTTTCAGCCTCAGGGGTCTCTGGGTATTCACGCTGAAAGGCTTCCAATATCTTGGGCTTAGATCTTTGAGTCTTCAGGGGAATTTGGGCCTAGTTCCTCTCCTGACACCACTGCTTCCTTAGCCTCTAAGTCTGTTTCCAAGTTACTACTGGACTTCTGACTCATGGCAGCTTCAGCAAATGCATCGGTAAGTTGGATGGTGATGCTGGGTGTAAACGGTACATTCTGCCCAGTTTTACATTCATGTAACACATTGAAGAGCTGCAAATTAAAGAGCCACTTGAGAAATAAAGCCGAGATTAGGCAGATCTCTTCTGAAGAATTGTGCAGATCCTGATCCATTGGTATCTCATCATCATATACATATATCTAGTCAAATATTAACTAGACATCATTTAATGCAACAAGTGAAATGTTAAGAGAACAAAACCTCTTTCTAGTGCTCAGCCTAAGCTCTTAAGGTATGAGCATTTATGTGGGATGAAATAATGATTTAGTAATACTCTTTTGGATGCGCCTTTAGCATCTTTCATACTTTCTGTAAATACAGCTCGTTCAAAATGCAAATATAAGGAATTAATGGTTTGCTACTCTTTTGAATAAGATCAAATATATTCAGGAATTTTTCTTCATATAATTAACAAGTTAAATGTCTGTCATTATGCCTGGATAGATACTTGTAGATTATAGTGGTCCATATATTACAGGGATGCCTGGGATATCCTCGTGAGATAATACATGTACCTCCTGTGAATTCTTGTCAATCACTGCCATGGATGACAGGCAGGTTTTGTCCTCCATACAATTTTATTCCCAAATATAGCAAGTTTATTTTCCTCACAGAAGAGGCTGTCAGCTATTCCATTGTTTGTGAAAAAGTGAAGGGGCAATGGTTGCCAACTTTATGGTAACGAGGATGACATTTCTTTTCTTTATAAGTTTCCTTTCAGGGAAAACTCTTCTAAGGTGATAGAGAACAAAATTTTAAAGGACCAACCACAAAAAAAATAAATAAAAAAATTAGTTAATATTGATGTCTGGAATACCAGACTGTTAAGAGGTAGTTGGATAATTCTGTCTGACATAGAATGTTGGCATTTGGTTCAAGGTTGTGGTAGCAGAGCTGCATGTGTAGTGCCATTGTGCATGTAGATGCACATGTATGTGTGAGGTGCATGTGTACACAGGTGGATGAAAATGTGCATTGGGCTGAGCATTCTGTTTTGCAACTTTGCTATTCAACATAAACCATTGCATGACTCCACATGCAGCAATTCATGCTATACAAGGGGGCCTGGGGCATATAAATTAGATTAGCCACTACTGCTAAGTCCTTGCCCCTCCTGCCTGGTTTCTGGCTTCAGTGGCGTAGCCGGGGATGGGCAGAGGTGGAGGGGTATGGTTGGGGAGAAGGCGCCATGGATGTGGTGACAGTGCAGGAGAGGGACAGGCAAGGAGCAGCAGCACCCCCCAAAAATGCCACCCCATCCGTACACCACTATCTAGCTTTGTGCCCCAAAGACCTCGCTGTCTTAACTTTGACCCAGATTGCAGCTTGTTCAATATGTTGAGAACCTGCATCAAGTGGGCGTAGTAGGATGTTCCTCCTGTATAGTTCCATGTCCTCTTACTCTATCCAGATAGCTCTCAAGCTGCTTACTGATACAGGGGGGAGGGGCAATTTAGAGGAGGAAGATGCAGGTGGTCAGGGCTCATTGGGGGAAAGAAATGAGGGTGTGCTCCTAGAAGAACTGCACCATCCTTTTCCTTCCCCTTGGAGTGAAGACCAGCTGCTTCTTCATCTTTTGAATTGCATACCCTGCCTTTCCCACTGATAAGAGCAGCCTCAGAGGCCCCTCCTGGGACTTGACAGCTGTGGATAGGAAGGCTTTGGACAGAGTACAAAGGATAAGATATTAGCCTCTTGCACTCTATCAAAAAAAAAAAGACACATGTAGGCATAAGCCACTAACACATTTCACCCCATAGAGTTAATTGGAACCACTATTAACCTGAGCCAGCCTGTAGTGGTATTATCCTTGGCATCATTTGTATATCTGTGCTCTGAGCTATGTTTTCTGGGTATACGACAAATAAAAGAGCTTGGGGGGGGGATGGATGAATGGATAGATGGTTACGCAGGCAGACGAACAGACAGACGGACAGTTAGATAGATTTCCATTTTCATAACACATTTTGAAATGAAGTACATTAAACCAAGAAATAGTAGCTAATAGCCCAAGGCTATCTAATGTGGATCCATACTTTCCAGGCCTCTCAGTTTAAAACCCCTATCGTCAAAATGATAACTCAGTTTGCTGCATCATACTGCAGTTGTTTCAAAGGTCTTGTACTGAAAGTGTGACAGAAATACTCTTTTTGGATATAAGTTTGAGGCTCTGGCCATCTAAAAATCCAAATTGGTACATGGTCATAATTAGAGAAGGCAAAGTTAGCTTTATTAGTAATAAGCTTAGGACATTCCAAGCTCCATATTAGGACAATACCTTTCTTAATCTAATTGAAAGGTCACACAATAATGTGCAAACTTTTAGCCTCTTCAGAAGTTTTCATTAGGCAACAGTTTTAAAACTGGTGGGAAGCAAAAGAGTGGAAACAGAGGAATGAAAACAAGGGTAGCATTAAAGCCGTGCAATCTGCATCTAGTCAATACCATGGAACGTAGAAGGAGATAGCTGTCCTCTTTTGCATTTAGTTAGATGGTGTGTGGGAGAAGGCAGCAGACATTTAAATTAAGTAATTTTTGACAAAGCTGGATATAATTTTCCACCTAAGGAAAATTTCTCCCTAAAATTACATCCAAATCTATTAATATAAAATTGTTCAGTTTCTTTTTGTTTTGCATTTCATGTAAGGATGGAGACTGCAAACTGCAAACCCCAGGATTCCATAGGATGTTGAAAGTGGAATAACTGCACTATAACAGGCTAGTGCAGAAATGGCCTGAGTGACATTTGGACTGAATCCACTTAGTATATGCATGTTAAATTACACCTTTGCATATGCATTGTGGGAGTAGTCTAACGATTTGATGTGCCTGTCATCCACTCCCTAATGTTGGACTGTATCTATGATGACAGTAGATTATACATGTTTGGGCATTCTGGTAATGATTCCATGTTTCCAGTGGTCAGGAGAGGTCTCTCTGGACTTCATTGAACAGCTCTGTCAGATTTGTTAGAGTGGTGATGTCAAGTGCTTTTGGCATTTTGGCTGTGATTTGATTGTTTCCAGCAGCTTTGTTTTGTAGCTTGCTGATTGCAGCCTGCGCTTCTGACATCTCTATTGAACTGGCAGGAACGTTGTCATGCTCAGCACAAGTTTCATCAAAATCTGGAAGTGATGTAGGGTTACACATGTCAAAGGCAGCTTTGAAAAGCTCTACACACCTGGTTGCTGTTTTTTTTTAAAGCCTCTTACAATAAGTGAGAAGAAAAAACAAGCTTTTCATTTGGGATGCCCATATAATTTGAAAATTCCACACTGACTTTTTGTCAGGTTGAAAATGGCTGTAGGCAATGCTCAAGGACAATGCCACTCAAGTGTCATCAGTTACAACTTGCAATCAACAAAAAGCAGGATTTGTTTCTGGGGGTGGGAAGACATCAGGCTTGCAGGATCTACTTCTGTTGCTTTATGTGGACCCTACAGTCTATCAAGACTGAGGTACAAAATAGTGGTCAGGTAGGGAAATGTATATAATCTTATAGTGGAGCCAAGGGCTTACAGGGCCTAAGTGCCAAGTCTTTCAATTAGCAGGAATTTTATTATTATCTACCACCCCCACTCCCATCCCCTTATTCTTTAACTATAATCCTTATGGTAACTGAGAAGGGAGGATGGATTTTTTTCAGTGACAATATATTGTTATGAGCTATCCAAAATGTCATGCAAAATATTTTGAAATCTCTTGGTCTTGAATGGACAATTAAGACTCATTCACTTTAGAAATGAACCTGTGCTTTCTAGGTTATAGCAAAGCCACTGAATAGTCTTTGAAACTATGGACGACTCTAAAAGAATGGGAGTCCCAGACTTAATTCTCCTGGCCTGCACTCAGTACAAGAGCCACTGTCAGTAAAAGATATGGAGAAATAGAGTGGTTTCCAATAGCAAGAGGGGGTCAGAGAAGGATGCATTTTATCACATTATCCACTTAATTAATATACAGATATATCATACAGAAGGCAGGATTAGACTTGGAGGAAGGAGATGTGAAAACTGGTGGATAGAACAACGTAAGGTATGCAGATGACACCTTATTTGTTGTTGTGCGCCATCAAGTATGTCTGATTTATGCAACCCAAGGTGAATCTATCACAGCCTTTTTCTTGGCAAGATTTGTCCACAGCAGGTTTGCCATTGCCTTTCTCTGAGAGAGTGTGACTTGATCAAGGTCACTCAGTGGGTTTTCATAGTTGATTCAACCCCTGGTCTCTAGAGTCATAGTCCCACATTTAAACCACTATCTTAGCTTTCTTGCAGAGGAAATTAAACACATAGAATAACTATTGATGAAATCTAATGGAGAAAGTGTAAAAGCAGGGTTATAGATGAATATTAAGAAAACAAAAATAATGAACAAAAATGATTTACATAAATTTAAAGTGGGTGATGAAGATACAGAAATAGTTAAAGACTGCAGTCAAGAAATCAGAAGGTTAGGATTGGAAGGGCATCTATGAAGAAACTGAAGAAGATTCTCAAGTCTGAAGACACATTATTAAATAACTATGTCGGAATAATATGTGCCACAGTATTTTCAATTTTTATGTATGGTTGTCAAAGCTGGACATGAAGATGACTAACAGGAAAAAAAAAACTCATTTGAAATGTGGTGATGGAGGAGGATTATACAGATACCAGGGGCCACCAAAAAGGTGAAAGAATAAATCAAGATTGAACTTGCTTAGAAGCCAAAATTACTTAACTGAAGCTATAGCACTTTGGATATATCATGAAATGACATGAAATGACATCTGAAAAAGATGATAATTCTGGGAAAAGTGGAAGGTGGTAGGAAAAGAGAAAGACTACAAAAAAGATGGACTGATTCAATGGAGGAAGTTACAGCACTGAATGTGCAAGTTATTAATTATTAGTATTAGTATTATTTTTAATTATTATATAGCACCATCACTGTACACAATGCTTTACAAATAAGAGAACAACAAAACAATTCCTGCTGTCAAGCTAACAATCTATAATGAGTTAAGTTGATGACCAGGGCTCTCACTCATAAGATCATTGTTAAGTCAAACCTGATTTGACAGCAAACGACACCACCAGTCAAGAAAAGACTTGCTTTTTGGTAGTGATGAAACCTGCTAGAAGTGATTTGTTAATATGGACCAATATAGCTGCCTGTGTTTTGTACTCTCCTCAGGGGGTAGTTAGGGGACTTACCATGATGAGCATCTGAACTTCAAAATTCACAGCTACAGCATTGGTCTTGTGGTAAAGTAGGAGAAAGGATGCTTTCAGAACAGCTATTAAGATTCTGAATTTGTCACTGGTACCAGAACCAGGCTTTCAATTCCTTTCATAGTATTCAAGTATTCTTTCATGGTAAGATACTATAAGATATCATAATTTAAATTAGGCAAAAGTCAGGAAGTGTTTTTGCAGTTACTTTTGCTATACAATTGGAAGTTAGAAACCCTTGCTAATCAATTGCAAGTCATTTAGTAATTTGCCAGTAGATGTCGGTAACACTTTCTTCTTGTCTCTGTTGAGACACTCCCCAAAAAGTGTGTGTGAGAGAGAGAGGGAGGGAGAACAGTCCTGCATTCTACAAATAAAAGATGTCCTGCATTCTTCAAATAATAATAATAATAATAATAATAATAATAATTACCTATAGTAAAATGAAGATAGATGTTGAATGGAAAAAAATGGAAGACATATATGGAAGAATCAAGAAATATGTGTTGAATATCAGCAGGACAGCTGATAAGACAGCAGAAGTTAGATCATTTTAAAGATTATTCTGCATAGTAAGATGAGAAAATTTGAAAGGTATTGCACAGGATGTGTGATGAGCACAGGGTGAAGTCCAACAAGAACCATATAGGAAAGGGAAGAAACAAAATTAAAGCCATCAGTTGGTGATGTTATAAAGTGAAACATTAGACTGGATCCAGATTAAGCAGAACTTGGTGGTATCTAGTTATGTGTCACTAGTGACTTGTAATCAATCTCTTTTCCTGTAACAATGTCATAACTCCATTACATTACAATAACAACCGAATGAGGGATCACCTCATGCCTCTTGTGGTGTAATTGTTACTTTTATAGTTATAGACTGTAGACTCATTAGAAGGAGGAGAAGGGCATTCATGTCCAAGGGCTGGTCGGGATGTAGCTATGGAATGGGGGGTGGGAGAAATGAGACCATTGCCCTCCAAATAAGAATTCTGTTGAAAAATAATAAATGCATAATAGCAATAGCAATAATGTGTATTTCTATACTGCTTATCAGCTAAGTGCTCTCTAAGGGCTTTACAATGTGTTAGCTAATTGCCTCCAACAAGCTGGTTACTCATTTTGCTGACCTGGGGAAGGATGGAAGGCTGAGTCAACCTGGAGCCCGGCAGGATTGAACTCACAACCTTGTAGCTGCAGTACTAGCATTTAATAAAAGCGCCACCAGGGCTCCAAGCCAAAGCTTGGCTACAAATATGAAAATCAAAAGGAAATTAATTGGAGGCTGGTGAAAGAAAAAGTAATTACTGGATGCATTTTGGGAAATGTTTTCAAGTGGTAATGAAGCTTCAAAATGTTTTGAGACTTATCCAAGGCTGACTTGAACTTCCATATATGCATTTTTTAGTTTTTAATAAAACATTTGCTGAAACATGTTGACTGCTCCTCTTTTTTTATGGTGTACGAACTTATCTCTATTTTCTCCAGTTTATTTCTGCTGCTGCAACTAACATTTCTGTTAAAAAAGTAATGCTCAGGTACACATCGGCTTAGTTAACTGAGTTATATCTGTATTCCTGCTGATGCAGTCGAGAATTGCACTGGCTTTTTTGGCTGCTGCACTACATGGTTGATTCATGTTTAGTCTGGTGTCTACTAAGAATCCTAGATACTTTTCTTACCTAGTGCTTCCAAGCCAGGTGTCACCCATCCTATATTTGTGGATTTAATTTTTCCCTGCCTGGATGTAGTACCTTACATTTATCCCTGTTTAAATTAATTTTGTTAGTTTTGACCCATTCCTCTAATCTTTCAAGGTCATTTTGAATTCTGTTCCTCTTCTCTAGGCTGTTAGCTACTTCTTCTAATTTGGTATCCTCTGCAAATTTGTTAAGCAGGTCTTCTGCTAGACTATTATAATAGAGTGCATTTGAAGGTAAAGAGAAACTGCTCCATTTGGTAGTGAGGTGGATACTTACTCATAGTCTACATTTCTAGTATTCCTCTCACTGAATAATAATCAATACAATGAAGCAATAAACTGGAAACACCTTTTATTAATAGGGAAATTCTCATCTTTTTTTGTGTACTTCTATGTCCATAGAAAAAGGTTGTAGGGTGTTAAAGAAAAGTAGCAAAGGACTTTTTTGGGTACTTTTTGTAAATGAATTCCTCTGTTTGCAATGATGTAGTCTTGTATTGAAATACTTCAGTGTTTAACTCAACAGGGGGTTGCAATGTTTTTCCTTTCTTCCCATCCCCATTTTCTTTTTTTTGTTTATTGGTGTTCCCCAGTCTGCAAGGATATGTAATTGTATTTGTCAATGAGATATGACAGTATAAACAGTTATTTCATCTTGCAAAAGAAAAGATGCTTAAATCTGTGGCATTATGTACAAAATTAGAGCAGTGTTCAGTACTGGAAAAAATATTGCTTGGTGTCATCGTTCTTTCTTTCTTTCTTAATTATATATTTATCCCTTCCCTAGATTTTATGGTGTGAATAAATGACCAAGATGGCACACCCTCCAATTGTCCTGATTTGGTAGGCACAGTCCTGATCTGTCATTCCACTTTTTAAAGATGAATTTAAAATGTCATAGTTTCACCCTCCTCTACCTCCTTTTCTTCCTCTGTCCTCGGTTTATTTTAATTGCTGTAAACTTAGTTCAAAATGCAAAAGCAGGCTAGTTTACTAGGATACGTCATAGTTAGTACATACAGAAACATTACAATCTTAACTTAGCCATGTGTCCATTAAGAAATGCCATCTCTTATCTACCGCATCTGTTAGCCCATATATATCAAGATATGTTAACACAGGAGAGACAGGAGGAGACTGTGAAATCTGCAATGACTTTGTGGGCACAGAATATTGGGCATTCAATTCAATTAGATCAATGGGAACAGAGCTGGAAAAGGACACAAAAATTTACAATGGCTCAGAATCTCAAAGAGAACTATTTTAAAATGTTCCATAGATGGTACATGACACCAGACAAGTTAAAAAAGATTTACAACACAGGTACGAGAATGTGTTGGAAATGTCAGAAAGAGGTGGGAACAACATTTCATATGTGCTGGTCATGTCCCAAGGCAAAGAAATATAGGAGTGAAATACATAAAAAGATGTGTGAAATACTCAAGGTTCAATTTGTAAAAAAACCTGAATTTTATTTGTTAAATATGACAAATGTTCTTGAGAATACTAACATTAAGAGGCATTGGAGATTAATATTGTACATGATAATGACAGCTCAAACTGAATATGCCAAATTGTGGAAGTCTCAGCAAATACCCACAATTGAACAATGGTGGGGGACATTTATTGAGAATAGAAATGCGGATATTGTTTCACAAAGATTAAAGGGGAAATCAGATGATCAGATAAAAGCAGAATGGCAAATTGTAATGGGTAATTGCTGAGAACTGCCAAGTGAAAATGTCTGAATTATGGTTGAAATCAAAGAGGAATAACTGTAACATAACAGGAGTTGATGAGAGAAATGCAAGGTCAAGCACGTAAGATGAACATAGAATTGTGAGACACAATTTTTATATGTGAGTAGATATCTAGAAAATGAAAATTAGATCAGAGTGGAAGAACAAAAAGATTACACGTAAAAGTACAATTTGAGATGATGTTTTTTATTTGCAAAACTTAATAAAATTATTTTTTTTTAAAAAAAAGAAATGCTATCTCTTCTGTTGAGGAAGTGAACAATCCTAAAGAGGCATCCAAGGGTTAACATCCTTGGGCATTGCTAAACCTAACAGCATCCACTACATATCTATAAACATTCAAACTGGCCTCCATTACAATCATAAAGTGTAATATATCTATTTTAGCATAGTCTTGATGTTTTGATTACCAGAAGTATCTATCAACATCTGTGGGCAGTATACCAGGAACAGCATGGCTTGGAGACTGCATTGCAGCCTGCTCTTCCTAAGTTGCAGACTGCCAAAGCAGTCTGACTATACTTTCTTCTTGGCTCCTTTTATTATCTCTTTAGCCTCTACCCAACCTAGCTGCTGTCCTATCTGATCCAATCAAAATAAAGGTCTTGACAGTGCCTTGTTTGTGTCATCCAAACAAAACAGAGATGTTCAATATGATATGACTCCGGGCCCAGTCCATTCTTTGGCTGCCTTTCATCCTGATTGCATCAGCCAGTGCACCTACTAGGAAATTTATTAACAGTCAAATCTGCTCATATGTCAGTGTTGATCAAAATGCAGATCTTCCCATCTCTTTGTTCACATTCCATAGGTGATATGTTGTAATCTATATTTATATTTCCAGGACTCAAAACTAGCAACCAAATCAGCCTGGCTTATAACAATCCTGTTCAAGTTCCCTAACAACTGGCATTCAGAGGCATACTCTGGATGTCATGTACAGGTACACTTCAGTTAACAAAGCCTCTGAAAGCAAGGCTCCATTTTACATAGGCTTTCATGCCTTCCAGCCACCTCCCTTTTCTTCTTCTTCCTCTGTCTAGCTTTATGCTTTTTAAGCAGCATCATCATCGGGAAGATGGTAAAGGAGGGCTGGAGAAACATAGACTTTCAGTGTCAGGTTGCAGCAGCATGTCTGCAGTAAACAATGTGATAAACAAAGCTTGAGCTGGGAAAAAGTATAATTCTCCCCTAAGCAATCCTACTGGAGCAGTGTGTGCCTCTCTACAATAGGCAAGCTGCCTCCAGAATGTCTTACTGAACATGTATGATCAGCAGAACGGAGAGAAAAGGGAAAGCAAATAAATTTGCCACACCAGATAACTCCAGAATGTTAAAAAATAAGTATATGTCTGTACGTTTGACCACCGGAATAGAAAGCATAAGAAAGATGGAGGCTGGTAAAAGAAAAAGTCATCCTGCATGCATGTTGGAAAGAGCCTTCAAATGATCTCTAGAGGGTTCAAAATGTTTTTATTTACTTATGGATGGCCAATCTGACCTGTGTTTTTTTTTCCCAATTCACATAATGCATATTGTTAGTTTAGAATGCAAAATCTGGTGGTGGTATAGAACCTATTTCTATTTTGCCAATGTTATATCTGTCTCTGTACCAAATTTTCTGTTAAAAGTGTAATGTCCAGGAATACATCTATGTCATTAACTGAGATATACTTGTGTAAGCAGTCATCACTAGTAGCCTTCCCCGATAGCCTTTATCCAGCCCCTGTTTAAAGTTCCAAGATATGGTGGCTTTACTCCATGTTATAGCAGTGAATTTAACAGATGACCTATCTGCAGTAGGCTTTGTCTGTTTGTTTGCTTTGGATGTAGAAATGAATATTAGAAGATATTCATCTTCAAGACTCTACCATTAAAGCCATAGTTTAACAATCAAGAAAACTAAACTTCTGAGCAAAACCAATTCTAGCTATAAACAAATATGAAACAAGACTATTTTAATTGCAGAGAGAATTGTACAAATACAGCGGTGAGCTTTAAAAAGAATAAGCAAGGATGAAAAAACAGAAGATTTGGCAAGCAGCAAGGAGAAAAAACGAGGAGACTGGGTTTGGAGCATGACAAAAGAAAATATGAGAAATAATAATCAAGAAAATGTGAGTGGGGATTTAGAAATAACAAGTGGCAAATTACTATTTAGGTGTGATTTTGTTCTTTCTCCAGCAACACAAGTATGGCTACAATGGCCAGAATTCTTTGGGTATCTTACATATATGTAAATTCCCCTATGGAAATGATTGAGCATTTTCATCTGATAACAGAATATCTACATTCAGTTAATTTGTGGAAGTAGAGTTGTGCATGTGGTGCCGTTGCAATGCAGATGCACTCTGCACACAAATGCACATTGCAAAGTGCATGTTGCACATTGTACGTACATGAAATGGGCATTTGATTGTGCATTTGATTGCACTTCTGCTATCTTGGTTCAAAATCAATGTTGCCATTCCATATAAGGTTTGTGTAGCAGTTAACCCATAACTCCACATACAGAGATTTATTCTATGCAACCCTGATGGAAAATCTTGGTTAGCGTGTTACAACTGTAACTTAAGGGATGACTTCAGTCTTTTTGTGAGGTAACTGTAACTTGTTTGCAGTGGTGAAGGGGAAATAAAACCCTATATGTCTCAGGTTCAGGCCATTTGACAGACTGTTTCTCCCTGTATGAACTGGCCCAGGCTCCAAGAAATTCTGGAGAGGTCCTTCTCTCAGTCCCACTACCATTACGAGCACAATTAATAGAGATGTGAGAGAGGGAAACTCCCTTTCCAAAGAAGTTGGACTAGCTCCCTCCTTGTTGTCCTTCCAGCAGCAAGCTTAAACCTTTTTATTCAGGCAGGACTTCAATGCAGACAGTTTTTAAGGAATGAGGGCTATACTGTTTTAATTTTAATCATTATTGTCCATGATTGTATATGTCATTGTTCTGCCCTTTGGTGTAAAGGACATTACAATAAATGTTGTTGTTGTTGTTGTTGTTGTTGTTGTTGTTGGTGTTGTTAATTTTTATCTCTTTTGAACTGTTTTAATTCTTTAACAGTTTCATTGTGTTTTAAAATGCATTATTTATGTTTTAAAACTGTATTGTTTTAAATTGTAAGCTGCTTAGAGGCCCAATGTTGGGTTAAAAAGTGGGATACAAATAACAACAGTAGTATACCAGCATATGGTTCAAGTGCTGGATTGTGCTGTGCTTCATGATGAAAACCAGGGCTCGTTGTGGTTGCTGACATGACTGAAGTAGACAAGAAGAGAGTGCATTTTGCACCACAGCTCAGAGGCTGGCAGCAGGTGGTTTTTTTAAAAAAAAGTAATTACACATTAACTATTTTGGATACCATTGAGAAATGAAAAAAGTTATTTTTAAAAATGGTAACAGTAACTAAGAATAGGGGCTTGGGACTACAACTGTAGCACATTATTATCTTAAAAATTAAGTTTCCAAATTCTAGTTCTCTGATGGGCTAGACATGGAGAACCCAAGAGCAGTTGTCTGTCCATAATTTTTATTCAGCCCCCTTGCTAATTCTACTTGAAACCAACAAATTTTTCAGTAACTTCATTATGAATCTGGAGACAAAAGTTCTCATCTGGAAAAGCAGATGCTTTTTTCTTAATATCTGAAGATCCTGCTCCCTCCATTGGGATCTATCTTGTTGAGACCAGCAAGGAGAGTGCTGTAGTTTCTGAAGTTATTTCTGCTTTATATTCTTCTATTGTGCTCCTCAAGGTTGATAACGTAAGAGCAGATCTCAAGTACTAATGCTTTGTTTGCCTTATTTCATAGCTACAGTAGATAAGATTGCAAACAGAGTAGTGAACCAATAGAGATGTCTGTGTAGTCCTAAAGGTTTGTCATCATGAATACAAAGAGGAGAGGCACTCTTGGGGATGGAAGGGTGTTGGCGCATCTCTTATAAAATGCCAGCATGGCCAAAAGTTCAAACTGGAACATATTAATATAAATATGAATCTGTTCAGGGGTAGCTGTAAGGTCCCACATTCCTGGTTCCTCCTGGATAGGAGTCCATATTAACTACAGTTTGTCTTCCTAGACTGAATATGCTATTTTATTTTCAGATTTAGTTTCGATTAACGGTAGTACCTAACATTTCTTGGGAGAATCATTAACCTTCATGAATGTTTGTTCAGTTTAAACTGCTCTGAAGGGCAGGCATCTGTCTCTTGTTTGGGTGCACAGACATTCCTCACATGGCCCCTGAGAGACCATGCCTTTCCTGGCTGGCCACCAAACACACAGATAAGTATAAATGAAAAATAAAGGAGGTGCCCCAGCCCCCTGCCCTCATTTTGTTTATTACACATAGAGTGTATGTTGAGCAAGCCAGTGTGGTGTAGTGGTTAGACTGCGGGACTAGGGCCCTGAGAGACCCGGGTTCAAATCCCTGCCTGCGACTTGCTGGCCCTTTGGTGACTTTAGGCAAGTCACAGTCTCTCAGCCTCATGGGAAGGCAACAGCAACCCCCCTTGAGCAAATCTTGCTAAGAAAACTCCATGACAGGGTTCTCTTAGGCTTGCCATAAGTTAGAAACAACTTGAAGGAACACAACAATTATATATTGAGTTGAACTCTGTGAAATATCCCCTCCAAATGTGATGCAAATCCATCCAGCTGGCTGAATGAAAGGCAGTAACAGCCAAAGTTTAAAAGAGGATGTCTTCAGCTCAGCTTGTTGAAGTATTTCAAATGAAATGCCACACTATTCAGTAGTAGTGAAAAAAACAAAACAAAACAAAAAACAACTTTGGGCTGCCCAATTAAAACTTTATTTATTAATACAGCTCAGATGTGAAGACTGCATGAGGGCCAAGGACCAATTTTTCCCCAGATCCCCCTATAGTTCCCCCACCACAGCACAACCAAATACCTCAGTTTTCCTCTGTAATCCCTGTCAACATGGTGACTTATCACTTCCTGTCACCATTATGAGAGGAACTACAGAGGAAAACAATTTTTTTTGTGGGTAATATGGGGTTCCGTGATGTATGTGGAGGTATTAGGGAACCTT
This sequence comes from Ctenosaura bakeri, assembly GCA_948474755.1. Classification (NCBI taxonomy): domain Eukaryota; kingdom Metazoa; phylum Chordata; class Lepidosauria; order Squamata; family Iguanidae; genus Ctenosaura; species Ctenosaura bakeri. The sequence goes on along the minus strand of CAOLHI010001341.1, from coordinate 131,121 downwards.
CTACAAGGTCTGGGGACAAAAATTGTCTTATAATCTCACCACTTAAAAAATGTTTTTGCAGTACTGGGGAACTTTGGGCATTTGACAGGGGGCTTTAGGGACCACAAAAGTGGGACCCAGGGGTTGCATGCAGTCCACCACCTCCCCTTTCCTGACCCCTGATATAGATTCAGGTCCATCCTAAGTCATTCAGTACTTTGAATGTCATCACCAGCACCTTGATTTAAGACCAAAAGCCTATTGGCAGCATGAGACTGGTGTTAGGTGTTGTCTATATGATACTTTGGTCAGCAATCTTGCTCCTGCATTTTGTACCACTTGTGTATTCTGACTCATCTTCAAGTGCAGCCCCATGTAGAGCATATTATAGAAGTGGTTTGAGCATTAAACTACACCCTGGAGACCAGGGTTTGATTCACCAGTCAGCCACAGAAACCCACTGGGTGACCTTGGATGTGTCACACATTCTCACCCCCCAGAAAACCCTGTGATACGTGTGCCTTAGGTTTTCCATAGGTTGGAAATGCTTTGAATGCACACAACAACAACAACCACAACAACTAGGAACTTACCAATGCATGGACTACTGTGATCTGTCAAGGCTATAATTGACAGACCAGTTGACCTGGCAGTGTGATGCTGCAGCAATAAAGGAAAATGATGTTTTAGACTATATTAATAGGATCACATTTTCCAAATGAGAGGAAGTCATAGTCTCACTCTATCCTGTATTAATCAGGTCTTCTCTGGAATATTCTGGTCTTCTCTGGAATACTGAGTTAAGTTCTGGGTGCCTCATCTTAAGATAAGCTGGAACAGGTTTAGAGAAAGGCAACCAGGATGATTAGAGGGAGTGGAGAACAGAACTTATGATGAAAGGCTGAAAGAACTGGGCATGTTCAACTTGGTGAAGTGAAGACTGAGGGGTGACATGATTGCCCTTTTTAAATAGCTGAAGGGCTGTTACAGTGTGGAGGGAGCAAGTTTGTTCTCTGCTGTTGTTATCATGTTTATGATATGTTGGGTGAGAGCACTAGATATCCTTTTGATATCAAATAATTTGGCCTTTGCTTGACCTTTCTCTGCCACCCCACTCCACATGTTTGCAGAGGCCCCTGGACGAGCACGTACGGGCGCAGCTGTTAATGGTTGTACATTCCAAGACCCCATTCAGGCAAGCAACTTAAGCCTCTCCGTTGCTTTAGGGAAAAACCTCCCTGCAAGCCGGCTCTGCTTGGCTCGGATCTACACAAAGCCATGCATCCAAGAGCCAAGCCATTCCTTTGTATCGGGCTATTAATGAACTGGTCACGCCATTGTCAGTCAAAGCTAAACCAATCATGCAAAACTTGACCTTTTCCAACTCCTTTGTCCAACTCCAAATTTCCTTTGTTCTCACCGAGCATGACATAGCCTGTAGGTAAAACCCACCCTATAAAAAGTCCCCACTTTTGGGACGTCTTCGGACTACTTTGGACTTCCATCCCGCCTTGCGGCTGGTAGTCTGAAGGAACTCCCCTCAGCGAGCTCCGCTGACCTTTCTTCCCTGGAACCCCACTTCCCTCCAGGACTATGAGACCAGGTGTCGTATTGCCTTTCCCGAAAAAGCTCTATTTCTCAGTTGGTTAGTTTATGTCTTGTCTTTCGTGTTTCTTATTTTAATAAAATATTGTTTGTGTTGCAAAAACTCTGAAAACCTTGTCTAGCCGCTCTCTGACCTGACGCTGTATACATAGGGTTAAAAGATCCTTGCTAAAGTTACCCTGCCTCTCGTTTAGCCGAGAGAGTGCTCAAGCTAAAATTCCCCCAACTTGTGTTTTTATTTGGTTATATGGGCGCCCCTCCCGGGACCCCCAACATACAGGGTAACACTGTCCCAAAAGGTAGGACTGGGTCTAATGGTTTTAAGTTATAGAAAGATACATTTTGATTGAACATTAGAAGGAATTTTTTGATGGTAAGAGTGGTTGGGCAATGGAACCAATAACCTGGAGAAGTGGTGGGCTCTTCTTCACTGGATGCCTTCAAAAGAGGTTGGCCAGCTGTCTGCTGGGGATACACCAGCTGGAGTTTCTGCTTAGAGCACAGAGGGTGGGAAGTTAGATTTGAACGCCTAATAGGCCCCTTCCAACTCTATGATTCTATGACTTCTATGACATCCCAAAAGAGAACATCTCATGGCCATACACTAAAAGTGAACTGTATTGTAGAATTGTTTGTTTTCACTTTGGGGAGTGGAGTTAACATCCTGTTGAAACTGCCATTGCACCTGTTTTATGTGAGACTTGTATATGTCTAGTCCTCCTTAAAGTGAACCAGAGAAAAACAAATAAGGCCCTTTCCACACAAGGAAGTTAAAACGGGCCAAGGTGTCCTGTCACGGAAGTCGTCCGTACCTTGGATCGGACTACGTTCGTACTATTTACCTTAGTTCTGATCTTAGTCTGATCCAAAATGCCCTCAAGTGGTCCTCTAAGTGAAGACTAGAAAAATCCAGTCTTTCAATCTTCTGGAGCGTGCCATTTCTTGCCTGCTCACTTGTGCAAATGCACAGGCTTGCACCAATGCGAGCCTGCGATCAGCGGAGGGCGGGCCGTGGGTGTGGTCAGTGTCAGCAGTTGGTCCGGACCCACGAGGAACAGGAAGCCGCCATTTTCAGCCTCAACAGTGCAGATCTACGGACCTCGCACTGCTCCGATTCGTCCTGCAACAAGAGAGGAGCCCTGCAGAAGGGCTTAAGGGAAAGTCCGTGTTGCTTCAAAGAGAGAAGAACTGGTAAATAACAGCACGGAGCGATTCACTCACCTTGTGAGGAAAGGGCCTAAAAGAAACACTTCTCTTGTACCAGAAAGCTATGCTTCATATAATTTTGATCTCCTTTTATAATTCTGTGTGATGCAAATTAGAATGAGGAGGGTTTTTTTTTTACTTGCTGTGTTAGATAAAAGTATACATTTAATAAATTTATTTTTTTCATTTTCTTTTACTAGGACTTTCCAGAAAACTCTCAGTTACTGACTTGTCCACACTGGAAACAAACATAACAAAATTGTGTGTGCAAACACATTATAAATTTGGCTGCATCCTTCTAAACAAAGCTCAGTCAGAAAAGGCTTGTTCTCTAAGGCTTTGGTTTTGATTTTATTCATGTGAAAGAGATGGAGATTAAAATGAAACAACTCTTTAAGAGCCAAAGATGCAGTGTTCCCTAGCAGACTGTTTGAATTATAGGGAGCCATTTGAGCATGTAAGATTTAAATGACAATTTTTAAACAAATTACTCCAAACTGACTTCAGTTGACATCACTGATATCACAGTGTAGTAAGTGATTTGGGGATATGGATTTTACTTTATCAAGAAATGTTCATTCATTCTTAGTTTTCTTCAAGGAGAAATGTGAGGTTCATAGGTCAGTTTGAGGGAGGCTAATTAAATTATTTTTCTTGTGTAAATAGATGTGCTCTGAGGCAGTGACTTAACTTATTGCTTTAACAAGCTTAAAACGTTCCCTGGTTGCTTTATTTTAATTTTCGCATCACTGTTGACATTATACCTGCTTCAGATACTACTTAGAAGTTTTCAAGCCAAGTAGTGAAAGTATTCCCAAAGTATTCCCAAAGTACTCAAGTGGGAGAGGATGGAGGATCACTGTTAAAAAGTCTGAACTAACACTTCTGGGAAGCTATAATAGCAATGATGGGCCAATAAGACCTCTGTAACCAGAAACAGAGAAAGTACATTTGTTGCTATTTTACTGCAGGGATAACACTGAGGAGCAACTTGTATCTGAACAGATAATGTTTTAAAGAGGCCACCTATAGCAATTATACATGGATACATATTATAACAGACAATTCATGCTATACAGCAAGTGTGGGAAAGCAGCATCATGGGCTACGTGCAAACTTTGACTTTACTATACGTGGCCTTCAGTTGAAAGCTCTTTGCAAGCAATAACAAGATCAATTTCTCCTTTTCTCAGCAGCATGATGAACAGGGAGGATGATGGACAGGGGTGTGAGAAACGAAAGTGTCAGAATGAGACCAACAAAGAAAAGGTGGTGGCAGAAAGAAAGAGAGAGAAAAAACTGGTTTTGATTCTGGCCTTACTCACTATTGGTTTTAGCTCCAGCTTTCACTTGCATGAGCTCTCCCTCAGACCCATGTGATAATATGGCCCTTCATAGAACAAATCTTGCCTTTTTCTGAGATATACCTCTAGGTTCTGACACCATGCATTACACAAAAAGAGGAAGAAAAGAAAGAGACAGTTTCCATTTAGGTCTCCAATAAGAAAGAGGAAAGGGAAATTAAAATTTGTGTCAGCTCTTAAAATTCCCTACCACATGGACCACAGCCTTTTCTAGATATTACTGCCCAGTTACAGGCACATAGATGTTTTTTGGTGGAGCAGCAGATACTTTCTACAGGAGAAAAGCAACAACAACAACAAAAAAATAGAGTTTAAAATTACCTATGAAGTTTCTTCCACAGATGCCAGGTTACCAATCACTGCTATGATTTCATTCATTAGCCAAAAGCACTGAGAGCTGGAAAAAAACTAGTTGCATAGAAAACAATTGAGCAGAAGAACTACTGCATATTTTGTCCCAAGTCTCAGCTTCCACAAGGGCTAGAGGCTTACTTTACTGAGGTGAAAGTTTGGAATCTGGGAGTTGTGACTTGCCTGGGGAAGAGGAACTGGCCTCCTTGCCTCCCTGCTGAGCTCATGGCAGCCATACATTACTGATGGACTGCGCCAAACTGTGAAGCAGGGAGAAGGGTTTAGACTTTGGTTACTGTAAAAGAGGGTGGAATCCTATATGACCTGTTATATTCCATGACTTTGTGTATACTTAGGCCCTTTCCACACGTGGCGAGGGAAACACTCCCTGCCGCTACTCACCGGCTTTTTGGTGGGTCTGGGCGAGTCCGTCAGGATGAGGAGCAGTGTGAGCTCGTCGCTCTGCACTGCTCTGGCGTCTAAAAAGGCAGCTTCCAGTTGGGGGAGGCTCTCTACCAACCGGAGAAGCTCACCAGCTGAAAGCCTGCCCCCAGCAGATCTGCAGGCACGCACTAGTGCGCACCTGCAAATCTGCACCAGAGCGCAGGGACAGAGCGACATGGGGTCGCACGCTCCTTACTTTTTAAAAACCTCTTAAAAGAGGTTTTTAAACAGCATGCTGCGTGACCAGTTCTGGCCGCTCTGGAGCAGACTGAGGTGCAGAACTACAAAAAGTAGTCCGCCCCAGTCCACTCCATGGTGCAGAAGACCTCCGTTGGAGGTCGCTCTGCACCGTTTTAATAGGCCTGTGCGGAAAAGGCCTTAGCTAGATAGCAGAGACACTAACAAAGCCCTTTATTGAATAATAAAGATGTATAATGGGACACTTTCAGGAGTGCCTGATGCTCATTGCTGCATGAAACACATCACTGTGCAATGCACTGCATGAAATGCATCACTGTGCAGTGTACATCACTGCACACTGTGCACTGATGTACATTGTACATTGAGACGCATCCCACACTGATGTACATCAGGAAGTTTGCTAGCTTTGCTATGTAGTAACATAAGAACAGCCTTTGCATATGGATGTTACACAACTGTGCAATTCTAACTTCTGCAGAGGTAAGGTCCTAACACAATTCCAGCATTTGTTTCTGTGGAAAAAAGTATTTAAAATATCACTCAATTAATGCATTTTAATTAAAAAGTAAGTTATAAAATTCCAAAAAGAAAAAGAAAAAAAATAAAAAGGCAAATCAATTTAAAAAACAATATTTTCCACATGAAAACAGTCATGTAAAGTACATTACAGTGACAGGGAAGTATACACATTGCATGTTGTGCAAGTCATCCTGCTATAATGATTTGAACTGCTTATAAAGTCTAACATACTATGATTCTCTGCAAACATGAGGAGAAGCTAGCCACTTGAATTTTCTTCAAAAATCTTACTTTCAAAAGCCAAGATGATTACATTTCCTTTTTTCTGATGAAGCATTGAATGCCAGGGTAGTGCCAGCACATGTGTCAACATTGGCAGCATGAATATAGATGCACCAAACATGTGTTTTGCAACATACAAAGTGTACATGCATGGAAAGCCTTCCGTATACATGTGCAATGTTTTAGTAACTTCATGAAGTATTAGTGCTGGGAGTTTGCAGGATTCTACCATAGCCTTTTTATATTATATTTCTAAATATCAATTGCAGTGCTAGAAATTAAGAGACTGAAAGAAACCTTCATGGAGTGGGCAATAACCTCATTTGCCCTGACTGCTTCATCCTTGCTGCCCCTTCCCTTTATTTTGAAGCAAGTCAGCATCAGTAACCCAATGGCAGACACCAGACCCCGGAAAAAGTGTGGGAGAACTAAAATGGTAGGAACCACTTAGCAAGAATAGCTGCCACTGCTTGGGTTCTTCTGCCTCAAGATAAGGAGAACTAAACCTGAGTCATGGCCTAAGAAGGTGATTTCTCCTTGTCCACCTCAGCCTGAATAGCTAGCTCCCTTTCCTTGCCTATAAGCCATCTGGAAGGCTTGGTTGGCTTCATTGCTGGTAAAAAGCCAAGCTGGAGAAGGTTATGACGGCTCTTCCAAACCTGGTTACATCCCTGAGATTATGTTTGGCTTGATGGATCACAGTTGTCCCATTCATCACATGCCTCTTTGCCAATGGAAGCCTTCTCCCAAGCATCTTCCTTTGAACAAATTCCAGTTAATTTTATAATTTCACTGATGCCTTTCATATCAGACAGGAAAAAAAAAATTCTAACAGGAAGAATGGAAGTTTTTACTTTGGTTCACATATTTCCCACTATGTTAATGTAGTGGTTGGGAGAAAGATACAAAGATGTATATACACAAAATAATGATTTTATTGTGGAGTCTTCAAAATATGTAGACTTTTCATAATTCTTCTCATGCAGTGCCACCTCATACACATCTACTCAGAAATAAGTTCCACTAAGTTCAATGCATTTTTGAATTTAACCCCAAGTATTTAGCAAAGCAACTTTAGTGTTTTATATATGATTATCTAATTTTACAAAACTGGAAAAAAGGAAATTAGTCCTTGAGAAGACTTGCTTTGCCTTATATGCTTACTTATTTTTCAAGAACCTAGGTCCCTCCCAGACTTATTAACCTCAAAGTCATATCTCCCCCACCACTCTCAACACATCAGTGTAGCAAATTATAATTGTATGATATTATAATTTGCTCTAAATATTTTATAGTCCTTTCCTCTGGCAATGCTGTACAAGTTTTAATGAGTTGATCTAATGCTATTCTACTGCATTTTTTTAAAAAAAAATCTAGGGATAATCAATACTTTATTTTTCCTGCTTGTAACTGTGTAGCATCCTATTTAATTTTTGTTATCATTAGAATTACCTGCTAGATTAAAAACATTACCATTCATTATATTTGATTACATATACAGTATGTGTGTATATTACTTTATGTTTATAGCAAATACTGGCTAGGATCCAGAGTCCTTCACTTAAAGAAGAAGCTTTGATGTAGTGGAGGCTGCTGCTACTGTCAGTAATGCTAGAGGATATTTTTTCCCCATGATATTTCTTTCTCCTATTATCCCCAGTGATATATTTAAGTCTTTTATTCAGAGTCTCAGGTCTTTACCATCAAGTCTCAAGTCCTCGCAAGATACTTTCAAGTCAAGTCTCAAGTCAAGCTCAAGTCTGGAAGCCAGTTCCTTAAGTGAGGAATGAGATCCTTCTTACTTCTCGTTTCTGAAGCTAGAGACTTTTTTGGAAGTGGGGAATAGGATCCTTCTTACATCCTATTACTGAATATTCAAAAACTTTAGAAGGAAGGATCTTTCCCCATGGTCTGGGGGAATGTCTTGCCTTCTGCTGTTAGGAAAAGTTTTAGAAGGCTCCTTGGATATGCAATGGGAACAGGCTGCCAAGCAGACCTCAACCCCACTTCAAGTCCATTGCCTAACACATTAGCTGTTCCTCTCTGAGAAGTGGCCCAAGCTTTGGGCTGGAGACAGATCATCACATGACCTGTAGGCAAAAAAAGATGGAAGTGTTGTTCAAAGTTGTAAGGTTTCTGGATGAACCAAGGGCAGCAAGTCAGTCGCTAAAAATATACAAGTCATGAGTTGAGTTGAATCAGTGTGTCATTTATTGCCAAGTCCAAGTTGAGTCCTTGAAGTTACTTGAGTCCTACTTGAATCTGAGTCAGTTGTCTTGAGTCTGCATCATTGATTATCCCCATGCTACTTCTTCTTTTATTCCAGAAGATCCTCAAATCCTCTGGAAGTGATTTTTTTTTTTGGAAACGGCAGGTAAGAGTCTGCAGAATTCCAAGAGGCATTGGAAGAAATTGGTTCCTGCTTTCAACAGTGTGAACATTTTGTGAGTGCAATTCTATAAATGGGATTTCTGGCCTGAACCTATTGTCTTTGATACAGAGAGCTGATTCATAGCTACATAAATTTAGATTTTTGGCCACCTGTGGAGTCAGAGTAGAGCCTGACAAAATTATCTGTGAATGACCATGCTGGCTGGGGGATTCTGGAAGTTTTACTCCAAATAAGTAACTTTTTTCAAGTGGTTGACTTGAGCAATTCACCTCAAAGGCAAATTAGAAAAAGAGCCCACTCTATTCCTTATGGGCTCAGCAGCATCTTGCTGATGCAGTGATTGAGAAAAGACATTCATTTTCAAGCAGCAAAGTTTTTGTATGCTCTTTAAGTTGAGTCTGAGTTTAGAAATAATAGCAACATGAAAAAACAAAAAACAAAAACCAGACATCATCCTGAAAACTTGTGAAGAGGCAAAAAGTTATTTGATTTCCTTAAGAGCAGCTTAAGAGTTTCCTTGAGCGGCTCTGAGCATCACACCTGAAATATTTGGACTGAGCAATGTGAGAGACAGAGGAACATGAGTGGGGGGAGGTTGACATCATCTATTCTACAGGATCACCAGATAGTTACAGCAGTGCTATGCAAAGTGATAGTCTCTTGTTCTGTAAGCTGATGGCTGGCAGTCCATGAGAATTTTCTGGGAAAGAAGGAAACAGTTGTAGCCAATGGCCACAAATATGTACTGGGGCCTGATACATTTGGGGAAAAACTATGCCAGTCTTTCTCATCAGACAGCTTAAGAAGCACTGAATTACAAGACTTCCTTGCATAGGTACGAAAAAGTGGTAAGACTGTTGCTTTCATGTTTTGCCATTCTTTGTGACACGTTTGCAAGAAGGTGGTCAGTGAATTAAGAAAAATTATTAAATTGAGACTTGTTAGTCGCTCCTTCGATTCTTTGATGGGATTTCCTGCTTGTTACTAGATGTGTAAATGATTAGCAAAGTTGTTTTCATGTTTACTTGTAAGTGAAGAGGCTGCATTTCAACTGGCTAAAGATCTTTTGTCAAATCTCAGTGTGTTTTAGCAGTTGAACCTATGCTGTCAGAAGCAGGTATCAGTCAGTTAATTGAAGCTCAGTTCCATATATTTAGCCGTGAGATTTTATTAGTGGTTTGCTTGTTTCTTTCTTTGTTTAAGATACTTGTAAATTTCCGGTCCCAGCCTATGAGTATGTAAAGTAACAATATACTACTAGACAGAAGTGAACTTGGATTTGGAGGAGAAAGTTGATTTATGCTTTATGAAAAGCAATAGAAGAGACAGGAACATTATCTAAAGCATGGTAATTATACAAAGAATACAGACATCTGAAAGCAGAACAATGAAGAAAATTCAGAATGACTCTTCTCTTCTCCTACTCTACCTGTTCTTTTCAACTTCTGAAATAAGCATTCTGTAAATTATCAGTGGCTTCACAAACTGCATTTGAAAAAGCATACAATAAAAGAAAAACAGTATGAATTTCCTCTAAAGTGTAAATGTTTTTATTCATTTCTAGCAACAGAAAAAGAAATAATTCTTGGCCTATTTGTTTTTAAAACATAGGCCCTTTCTGCACTAGGAAGTTAAAACGGGCCAAGGCGTCCTGTCACGGAGGTCTTCCACACCTTGGATCGGACTAGGTTCAGACTATTTACCTTAGTTCCGCACCTTAATCTGATCCAAGACACCCCCAAGTGGTCCTCCAGCATGCTAAATGAAGACCGGAAAAATCTGGTCTTTCAATCTTCTGGAGCACACCATTGCATTCTTCCTCACTTGTGCAGATGTGCAGGCTCACACCAATGTGAGCCTGCAATCAGCAGAGGGTGGGCTGTGGGTGTGGCCAGTGTCAGTGGTTGATCTGGACCCACGAAGAACAAGAAGCCGTCATTTTCAGCCTGAGCAGTGTGGATCTACAGACCTCGCACTGCTCCAATTCACCCTGGACCAAACAGAGGAGCCCTGCAGAAGGGCTTAAGGGAGAGTCCACATTGCTTTGAGCTAAGAAGAAACAGTGAGTAACGGCACAGAGTGGTTCACTCGCCTCGTGCGGAAAGGGCCATAGAGATATATGTCTCCTCTTAGTCTATTTAAATTGAGGTGGGCATACTGCAGTGTTCAGAAGGTTACACCTGTTGGGAAATGTAAGAAATAGTTGTGGAACTCTTATGGTGAATACTGAAATTGGCAAGGTAGAAGCTGAACCCCAAATCCACACCTGTCTACCCTCCATCCCAACCACAGGGTCTAACAGAGAAAGGAAACAAGCTTAGACTTCTTTGTAAAACATATAAATCTAGCTTTACTTAGTAAAATTTGTGCATAACTTTGTTTTTGTGAGGAGGAAGAGGGAAAAATGGCTGCAGATTAGAGTGATGTAAAAAATCCATTGATTACCTCCTTTGTAAAAGAAATTCTTTCCAAATGATTTCCCATGGAAAAACAACAGAAGAGGAATGAGGTTATGAGGTAATGTGATAAGTCCTAGCCAAAGATGCTAGTATCCTGCTGGAATTGTGATTTACTTGCCTTGTGTGATAAGCTCCAAAAAGAGAAGGTATAGTAAAAACAAGAAAACAGGAGGTCACCATAATGCAAACTAGCAGTGAATTAGTATAGACATACGAAGATTGCTGAGAATACCAATGGAATCATTTTTTTTTTTTTTGGTCTTATCCAGAGAAGAGCACCCGAACAGTCCCCAAGCAGCATTTTCCAGAGTTAAGAATGCTCTCTTTAGCCAAAAATGATTTTGTCAGTTGACAGTTTTTGGGGAGGATGGGGGAAATCTGAAGGTCTCACTGGATTTCCCTAAAGGATGACATGTGGCTCATGGGTTACAGAATTCAAACTCTGATCTAGATTATCATTTGCTATGTGTAAAATTACACAAAAGACTTTCTAAAACCCTTATTCTTTGACATACTGAAATTTATTTTCTATTCCGTTCTTCATTGCATGTTTCCTGACTGGTGTTGAAATGTATTACCTTTTGACAGCTTTCATCTGTTACATTTGTTACATTTATAACCCACTTTTCCCATGGGGAGCTCAAGGCAGTATACAGTGCCTTACAGAAATTTTGACTTTTGATTTTTTTTACATTTTCCTGTGTTACAAGTGGAGCTCAAATAGATTTAATTGACATCACTCGATGTACACAAGATACTAAAAAGCTGTGGCTTTGTACTGTGGTGCAAAAATTAAGTAAATAAAAACAAATTGGTACTTTTTCGTTGCATAAATAGTCACCCATTAATAGTTGGTGGAAACACCTTTGGCAGTAATAACAGCTGTATGTGTTCTTGGGTAAGTGTATCTTAGCTTTCAGTGTGTGGTTCCTACAATTTTTGTCCATTCCTTGTTTGTTTGTTTATTTATTTATATATTTATGCACACTCTGTCAGGTTGGATGGGCATCATGAGAAAACTGGACCTAGCTGGAATTCTTCAAGGGTTAATATCTTTTCCCCAGGATCTATCAAACATTACATTTCTGAAAAGTTTTGGTAACACTTGTCTCTAATGCAGAAGAAAAATCTCCAGCAGATTTGAGGGGAGTTGTGTTTTGAGTGGCTCTGAAGAAATAATGAAGCTACTGTTGAAATCTGGCTTCTAGTTTCCTGAAATTTTTTCCCCTTCACTTTTCACACACACACACACACACACACACACACATTTCTTCATATTTGTCTGAAACAAATTTGTCTATTTGATTGTTCAAATGGTTTTTTAGGCTATGAAACAAAAGGCTTACAGTTTTTTTTTAAAAAAGATATCACTACATTTAGGAAGTGGTTTAGAAATTTATTTAACAACAGCAACATGCACCCTAGAATGGAATGGCACTGAGCATTATCTATATTTGGTAGTAGCATTGCAATTCATTTCAGACATCACTTTCTATTTTAGACCAATTGGATCATTTTTGTGATTATACAATACATCACCCCTATCTGTACCTTCTGTTGGCTAAAAGCTTAACAGTAAAACAGTGATTCAATCAGGGAATTTTAGGCTCTGGACTTAGTGGTCTTAAAAACTCTCCTCTTGGGACTGTAATGTGTATTACTCCCTTACTTCAAACTGTGGGCAGACCTGTTGCACTTGAAGGCCTGCTGGCTTATGGTGCAGAGAGATAATAATAGAATCATAGTTGGAAAGTGCCCCAAAAGCCATCTGATCCAATCTCCTAAAGCATTGCTGAGAGATGGCCATTCAGCCTCCATTAAAATCCTTCAGTTACAGAATCCACCATCTTTTTGCAGTAGTCCATTCCTCTCACGCTTTCTGCCTCAAAGTCCTACTCTTGACAGCATCATGGCGGCAAAATAGCCTCAATATGCTATTATAAAGCAAAAGTATGGCCTGTGAAGTATTGTTGCCCTTGGGATATTGAACTGGAAACCTAACAAATAACAAATCTTCTCTTGAATTGATATTATGTACCCTAAGGTATCATATAATAGTGGGAAAATGAACTCTAGCATATGCATTATTGAGCAGCTCATGTCATCTTTAAATAAGACACTCATCTTTGTTTCATATTTTATTCCCGTATTTTATTAGGAGGCTACTAATCCTTTATCCTTAATGTCCACTTTTATGGATTACATCACTGACATTTATATAAGCCTTCATTATTGCTGTGTAGACATTCTATAAATAAATGGTACAGTTTTCATGAAAAGAAGCACAGAATTTGAACACATTGGCCAGTAGTCTGTTATCAGTTCAGTATACCTTGATTTACTCATCTGTAACTATTCTGTGTTCATAACTGCTGCTTAGCCAGTACTGTGACACTATTGCCACATTTGTAATGTCCAACCTCAAATACTTTACCAGGCATCAGCTGCATAGGAAGGAGATTCATTCTGCTGGCAGTAGGATCACAGATGAATGACATTTCTATCAAGTTGGGAAGGGGATCAGGCCAGGAGACGTTATTTAGTTAAGTACCAAATAGCCGATATACAATATTGGTCATTCAACCTCCCCTTAAAAAGACAACAATGGATAGCAATGGTTTAGAGCTGTGGATTAGATCCTTCCTTGCTCTGTTGTTTCACATTCATTAAATATATCCACCGAATCATATTGTTCCATCGTTTGTAACAAAATTCTTTTCAGACTGTCCATTTGGCAAGATCTGAAAGAAAGAAACACATACCTCCTATACTTTGAGGAGGCAGGAGCTTTAAGCAAAATTAAGGTTAGCTGCTAAAAGCATTTCACAGGCTATTTGAATTTTTCATATACACTGACCTGTATTATGCATGTTCCAGGGTTCCATGAGCCTAATCATACAATTCTCACTACTGTCTACTGGGAAGTGGCCAGATCCACAACAAGAGAACCAAGAAGTTGCATTATTTCTAAAGATGATGATGAGGGACCAAGACAGCATCTCTGGAAAGTGGTGTCTTCTCAGTGAATCAAGAACTACCAAGCTACCATTAAACAGGGAATACATTTTTTTTATTTAAAATGGCTGTTAACTTTTATAAATATAATGTTTATATTATTTTAACATCTTTGGTAGGGCAAAAATGTTTTCTTAATACCTCTGAAAGTCTGTCCCAGCATGAGATACACCATATCTCAAGCTGCTACATGTCTTTGTATCAGCTAGCATGCCACCCTTTACTGTGTCCCTAGGGCAGACCGTGGCAAGGTCTCCCACGAGAGTGTAGGTGGATGGGAGATGGAGGTGTCAGTTCTGCTGCTGGCTGTTAACTGTCCTGCCACAGCACAAGCTTAAAATTGTGATGCCATTTGGCTCCTCCCAGGAACTGTAAAGTCTATTCAGAACCATTTCAGGCAAATCACACTGTCTGGGAATGCTTTTAGAGAGAACCCATGGTCTTTGGGCATAAAGTGAAACTGTGGGCCAGTTTGCTGCTGCTAAAAATGCATATTTTTGAACTGATTCTCCCCTTCATAAACAAAAACCCCCTCTGTTAATAACAAGAGAACAAGTTCAACAGTGTAGATAATATTTGCTAAAAAGAGGAGGCATGTATAAAAATAGCATACTCTTCTCAACTTCTGGTGTGACATCCAAAATAGCACTATGCTACTATTTCATCAGAGTTTCAGGTACACATTTAGCTTATAATCTTTCCATTGGAAAAGATGAACAAATTATAGAAGATTTTTTAAAAAATTGAAAAATAGAGCTAAGACATATTATGATACCTCCAATAAGTTACTTTGGTACTTTTTTTTTTGCAGTTACAACCTGCAGCATATGTGTGTGTGTGTGTGTGTGTGTGTATGTGTTGCCTTTATTGGCCAGGGTTGTAATTCACTTTTTGCAGCCCTCAGCAGTGAGGTGGGGCTGTCTGTGTCAATTAAAATGCAACCACTGTTTTGTAGAAAAGAGGCCACAACTTTTATTGGGTACAGCTGTTACTAACCTGGCTTTGGTAGGGGACTGAATTGGAACAGCTAATGACCAGTGATGTAGACCTAAGTCAATTGACTAGGACTCAAGTTGGACTTAAGTCACTTCAGTGACTTGAGCTGGACTCAACTTGGCAATAAATGATACACTATCTCAACTTGACTTGATACTTGTATATTTTTAGTGACTGACATGCTGCCCTTGGTTCAATAACGCAACACATTCATCCAGAAATCTTAGAGCTCTGAACAACACTTCTATCTCTTTTTGCCTACTGGTCACATAACAATTTGTCTCAAACCTACAGTGTGGGCGCATTTCTCAGAGGGGAACAGCAAATGGGTTTGGCAATGGGACTGAGGTGGGATTGAGGTCTGCTTATCAGCCTGTTCCTGCTGCATATCAAAGGAGCCTTCTAAAACTTATCTTAACAGCAGAAGACAAGACTCCCCTCCCCCAGAGTGCAGGGAGCATTTCTCAGATGGAACAGCAAATGTATTAGGAAATGGGCTTTAAGAGGAAGGATTCTTCCTTCTAAAGCTTTTTGAAGCTTCAGTAGTGGGGAGTAAAAAGGATCCTATTCTCCACTTCTGAAAAATCCTCCAGCTTCAGAAATGGGAAGTAAGAAGGATTTTATTCCTCACTTCCAAAGCTGAAGATGGCAAAATTGCAAAGGTGGAGGCCCAACTATACTTAAATTGTTAAAACTGAATTTATTTGACACTGTCCAGAAATTCTTGAATATAGGTTGGGGTATAAAGTTGGTGTCTTCAATGATTTGAGACTTGAAGGTAGAGACCTGACTTGGAGTAAAAGACTTAAACACATTACTGCAAGTGATCCACATGTTGACCATTTGCACCAACGCCCAGCCAGCTTAACTGCTGGTTTCAACATAAAGTGTCAAAACCAGAAGCCACATCAGTGAAAGCCACTGTATGATTTATCTGACTCTTTGGTGAAGCCTGGTTATGCCTTCTGAGCTGTACATGCCCCCTGGTAGCCCCTACACCAAGGTTCCTGACAGGGGACACCCAGACAACCCATAGTAATGGGTGTCCAAGCCCATTCCCACTCTAATCCGGCTCCACGATCAATCTGCTAAGTTGTGACAGAATGTTGACAAGACCCTAGTCCAACACAAGGAGGGGGTAGGGAAGCCACTCTGAAGCCAAATGATGGAGCCCAGCATGACATGATGGTTTTATGGGGAGCAGGCAAACCTGACTAAAAACTTCTTCAGTCAGGTCAGCCTCCTTAAACTCACATCCTGCAAGCTGGAAAACTTTCCCTTGATTGGCTGGCAGTTCTTTCTTTTCCAGGAGCCACAAAAAGGTCCAAAGGATCTTGGGAAAAAGAAGCAGCACCCAGCACCATGATCTCAGCCTACTTCTACTATTTGGGCACAAACAGGTGTTGATTTGGACTGTTTCTGAACAATAAACAAGCCAACAAACCAGCCAACAATTAGAGTGAGCCCTTTACATTTGTGGGTTTCACTTTTGTGAATTTGATTATTCATGGATTATTTGCTGTCACCTCTGCTGCCTCCGAATGCCATTTTTGATAGGGACTGCAAACCTTGTGAGACTGAGAAACTGCGAACAAGGCATTCCCTGCCAAAAATGTTGTGGGGCAGCAGTGGAGGTGGTAGTAAGCCCCACCTCATGCCTCAAAGAAATCCATGGTGAGTTGAATAGGGTGATCATACTTTTTTTTGTATTAAATATGGTTTGGAAGGGCCTAGAATTATTCACGTTTTTTTCACTTTCTCGGGGGTCCTGTGCCCCCTAACCCTAGCGAATGTGGAAGGATGACTGTACAACAACATATAATGAGCAATACTGGATCTGACTAAAGGCTTCTTTAGTCCAATTTTCTGTTTGCACTGTGATCAGTCAGTTGTCTATGGAAAGCCCACCAGAAGAACATAAATGTGATTGTATTCTTTGCATATTTTGGAGTACCAGAAGCAACAAAAAGCTGTCTGAGGTGTAAAGGTTGTCCTGTCCAGTGAACAAAGACTCTGGCTCAAGAAGACTTGGTTCATGGATGCCATGATAAAATTTTACAGCTGTGTGATCCCACAATCGTGAGGCCAATGTGTCCTTGAAGAAGAAACATGGGACACAAGATTGGAAGACAGCCATTGAAGAATGGGTCACCATTTGCAGATGAACTAATGAAGGATATCTGAAGGTAAGACAATACTTGCACTAGGAAGTTTCCCTCAATTAAAATATATTTTAAAATGAGCTTTTTTCTTAACATCTCCTGGACAAAAATGATACAGATCATGGAAGTCCAGAAATGCTTTCTAAACTCTTCTGTGTTAAAAGACTTCTAAGTTTAATGGGCTTTTAATTGAGGAACAGAATTCCAATTGACAGATTATAGGACAGGTGATACCAAGGCCTTTTGGGCAAAATGCTGCTTTGCCTTTGGATGCCTTTAAAGTGACATGATGCACCTTAAAATAAATTAAGGGGACTGCAGTTCGCTTTGGTTGTCAGGGCTTCACGTCATGCTCTTGGCAAAATCTTCACCTTTCTTGATGGATGCTTTCAGCTCCGAAACTGCCTCAGCCGCCATCTTCTCTTCAAAAAGAGATCTTGCCGATGCCCAGGTTCTTTTCAATGCTGTTTTTCCCAAGTAGCAGCAGTGTGGAGAAATAAGTGCACTCTGTTTCCTCAGATCGGACAAAAGAGCACTCAATGACCCCTTCCTTCCTATTCATGGCATCCAGGACAGAGAAGACAAACCGGGCTCCGGCGTAAGCCATGGATAGTGTGACAGATCCTGCGCCCGCTTTGGCCTTGACCACTTCCATGCCAGCCTCCTGAATCCTCCCTATAAGGATGGTCAGCTGGTCCTGAGGGAACTCCATTTTGGGCGTACACTGAGAAATCAGAGGGATTATGGTTTTCCCCACATGACTGCCAATCACTGGGACATCGACATGAGCTGGATCCAAGCCCTTCAGCTCAGCTACAAAAGTATTTGCTCGGACAATGTCCAGTGTTGTGACTCCAAAGATTCTGTTGGGGTTGTATACCCCGTGCTTCTTAAAAACCTCAGAAGTAATTGGGATGGTAGAATTGACCGGGTTTGCAATAACACAGATCATGGCTTCGGGACAGTGCTTGGCACAGGCTGTAGCAAGGTTGGCCACAATGGTGGCATTCGTGTTGAAAAGGTCATTGCGGGTCATGCCTGGTTTTCTAGGGACTCCGGCTGGGATCACTACAACTTCACAGCCTTTCAGGGACTCCGGCAGCTGCTTGGGTCCTAGAAAACCTTTCACTTCGGTTCTTGTTTCAATGTGGCTGAGATCAGCGGCCACACCGGGAGTGTGTGCGATATCATAGAGGCTGAGGTGACTGACAAGGGGGCTGTTCTTCAGCAGGAGGGAGAGGGGCTGGCCAATCCCACCCGAAGCACCGAGCATGGCCACTTTAGCATTGTTCTGGGAGGAGGACACGAACCCTCTCCGGAGCGCGGTGGAGGCAGGGCAGGTGAACCGGGAGAACATGGCTAGGCTGCTCGGGCGAGAGAGAGAGATGGGAACGGCAAGGACTCGGCGACTTCTCCTCCTCAAGCGACGACCTCCAGGCAGCGAGGGCACCGTGAGCCTTCTAAGTTTATATTTTATTGTTTTGTTTGTTCTGTAACTTTATCATAGAGTGAGCATAAGGTTTATATTAATTTAATTTAATTTTATTTTACTTTAAATCAGTTAGGTCGAAGTATGTGTGCCTCTGGTAAGTTGTTTATACTTTCCTTCTTTCTACTGCAAGAGCTAAAGAACTGAAAGTCTTTGTTTAAATTAAGAGTTGGGTGACATGTATCATTGCAATATGGTTGGATACTCAGGATAATATTTGGATACTGAGATTTCTTGTAACAGAAATTACCTAATTGGTATACATGTGGTGGGCAGTTCTTTGTCAAATCCCATTGGTACAAGAATCCATAAAATACTGAAGTTGATATAATTCCTTTGCTTAACACAACTCGGCTGGGCTTGCTGCCAAGAGGATGACAGATTAGATAAATGGTGCCCCTCATTGAAAGAGGAACTAGATAACTGTCCACACCTAATATTGCAAGTCCTGAGTAGGCAAACTTTTCAACAAGTGCTCACAGGGGACAACAGATACTGAAGATGGTTCATAGACAGGACAGCATACAAATTAATCTGGGCACCTGCATGCATGCATTAATCCTGCCAACACATTCATATCCTGTCTTATAGGAACAGGAACATACATCACCCACTTGTATTTGTGTTAACAGAGACATCAAAGCTGGGGAAAGTCAACTTTCAGGTCTGCAAAAAACATGCATATGTCTGGGCTTTGAAGTCCTTAAAATTCAGGCAGGTGTCTGGTGACAATTCTAAATAAAAGTCCATCTAGAAAGTGGAGGACAAATTTATGATCCCAGACCAGGTGCTTATCTACATAGTTTCAAAGATGAACTTGGTATAAGAATATCTATGACCTTTTGAGCATCTGAAAAAGATGCTTCTGGGAAAAAGAAAAAAATAATTAAATGTTTGATCTAAATGATACATTCAGACAGAGAATTTTTTAAATAACACAACATTTTAATGAGATAGTCTGAGAGAGAATCAATGAATATTCAGGGGGAAAATTTATGAGAAACTGAGCCTATATAAGCTGGAGTATTTCTGGAAGGGGAACTCATTTCTCACTGCACCTTACTCCCTTTCTTCTTTCTTTGCTTCTCTGTTCTGGTTTCATTGGGATCTGGAATTTGCAGACTTCTCTTATGATGAGCAAAAGAAACTAACTTTGGTTTGGGCTGAATCTAGCTCCTGAAATTTATTTTTAAATTGAGAAACATTTTCAGATACTTGGGAAACAAGAACTTTGGATTTTCTCTTTTCTTCATATCTTTCCTCATATTCTTGTGTGAATTCTTCAGTCCTATCTCTTCCCTCTCTGTGGCTGAGTTTCATCAAGAGACACTAAACTTCAAGACAAGTAGATACATAATTTACGTTATTATTTAAGTTATATTTTGTTTTTCAATCTGTGTAAGCTTGCCTTTGGCTAAGCCTATGATTGGGATCCAATCAGACTAGGCAATTTCTAAAAAGTTTGCTTTGCCAAATGTTTTTGTTTTATTTCTAAAAATTGTTTTATTTTGTGTTTTTTTCCTTTGGCTCACATTTGGTAAGACACATTGCAATAATTTTTCGAAAATTTATAACCTTTTTTACGTAAAGCTTGGACTCTTTAAAATAGAAAGGCTAGAAGGCGTAACATTCTTATAGTTATTTAATTTGCTCAGTTGTAACTTTTTATATGCAGTCATAGCTTCAGTAGTTGTACTTTACTCAGTGTCTTGCATTATTTTCCTTTTTGCTAGACATATTGTAATCATTTAAGTTTTTATGCTGTAACCATTAGAGTTACTACCTCATATTTTATATAACTCATTGTTTTATAACAATAATTATAATCTTGTCTATCATTTCAATACCTTTTAAATTTGTTTTCCTTTTGAGAAGGCTGCTGGTTCAAAGATCATTCTCCCTACTCATGGAGCCAAATATCAAGTCCATTTCAACATTAGACTGTTATAGTGTTATTATTCCACTTTCAACATCCTATGGAATCCTGGGGTTTGCAGTTTAGGGAGGGGATTTGGGGCCCCTCCCTAAACTGCAAACTGCAAACCCCACAGGATGTTGAAAGTGGAATAATAGCGCTATAACAGTCTAGTGCAGAGTTTGTGTAGGAGTGGTGTGGGAAAAGAACCCAGAATTTTGAACAGGGAGCCCAGATAATTTTGGGACCCACACTTTTTTTTAAAAAAAATATTTATAGTCATCTATATATAGCTGTGTCCAGACCCATAAACATACAAACTTAAGTTGCATACAAACATGCAGACTACACATACATATAAATATGAGTTTCAAAATATACTTTTTCCAATACTAATATTATTTTATGTAATCTTAATGTATCTTATCTAAAGTTTTTATCTTTAATATTTTTATAGTCTGGATTTATTTTCTAATCAATGTTCCTTCTTTCAGAAATATTATTGAAGTGTCTCCCCATTTTCCCCTCTAAATAACTACACAGACATTTCTAATTTTCTCTAAAGTTATCTATTGTTTTACATTTTAAGAACATAGTCAATTTGTCTATTTCCATAGCCAACATATATTTCCAAAAGCCAATCTTCAATTTCTGGTACCTTTTCTTTTTTCCTTTCTGTAGCACACAACATCCTTGCTTTAGTGATCATATACAGTAAGATATTCTTGTCTTGTTTTTCAGTGTAATCCTCTATGACATTAATCATATTAAAAAGATAAAATTCAGGTTGCACTGAAAATCTTTATATATATATATATATATATATATATATATAATCTTAGCAATCTCACTGTGAATATTTTTCCAGAAGACTTTAGCCTTCTTACATCATCACCAACAGTAAGAGAAAGATCCTTTCTCCATTTTACAATTCCAACATCTATCATTACCTCCTTTATACATTTTTGCAAGCTTTGCTGGAGTCAGATGTCATCTTTAGAGCATTTTATAATAATTCTTTTTGAATGATTGGCTTCTGGTAAATTTCAGATTTTTTCCATGCCTGTACCCAATGATCTAACTGTAATGGGTGCCCAATATTTTGGGCCCATTTAATCATGCAGCTCTTTACTGTTTCTTGTTCAGTTTCCCATTTTAAAAGAAGTTTATATGATTTGACTGTAATATATCTATTTTCCATCTTTAGAATAATGTCTAATTCAGAATTAAAGTTATCTGTTTTCTCTTCTTTTTTATCTTTGTTGAATCTTACATGAAGGTGCCTATATAGAAACCAAGGACAGTCTTTGCCTTTCACCAATAACTTTTTTCTGGATTTAAAGTAGCTTTCATTATCTTGAAATTTTAGGAGATCTTTTTAAGTCCACCAATTTGTTGAAGGTTGGCTTTCTGAGCTATAAAAAGCCTCCTGGGGAGATACCTATAAGGGCATTTCGAAACATAATCATTGATTATACTTTTGCCAGATTGTAAACAGTGTTTTTCTTAAATAATGTGAAAGAAATTCTTTTCCAGTCTTGTTTTTAGCGTGTGTGTGTGTGTGTGTGTGTGAATGCCAACCTTGTTTCAAATTTCCATTTGATTCTAGGTTTCTTTTCCCTCCAAATAAATTTTGATAAATCTTTTTTCCACTGGTCAAATACTTCACTTTTGAATGTTATAGGTAAATTTTTAAAAAAGAGTATTTGTTTAGGGTACAATATTCATTTTAATTGCAGATATTTTACCTAATAACAACAATTAAGGTACCCACACTTTTCGTAGTACTATATCAAGCCTTCAGCCTCTTGCGTACTACTGCTTGTGTTCTGACTCAGCCAAAGCAATGAGAAAGGCAGAGGGTGGGCGGGGAGAGGAAGAGTCGTATGGATACCTACTTCTTTGTGTAGTGTTGTGGGTGTAGTGAGGAGCAGGCATTTGCAATAAGGGGGAGAGGAGCAGGAAACCACTGAAAACAAGAGCTGCACTGCAGACTCAGATTATCTGGGAATAAAAAAAGTATACTTTTTAAAAATTATCCTGCCTCTTCCACTTTCCTCCACTCTATTTGTGTGTAGTGCATAGGGCAGCTTCATGGTCTGTGCAGGTAGTGTGGTGGTGGTGAGAGTCCAGGCAAGGCGGTCCAGTCAGGATTATGCTGATGAGGGATGTCATTCAAGATGAGAAGAAAGTGGTAGCGAAGGGTTTCTTTGTAATGTCTTTCTCATTTTTCTCAGAGTTTCAAGGTGCAATATCTGAATACCTGAACTGTATCTGAATCTGTATTTTTCAATGTAGCAACATTAATGGCAGGAAAATAGTCTAGGGCAACAGAAATATCATTTGGATATTTTAGAAAAGCCTAACCACTACGGCAGCAAATATGGCGATCTCCGGCAAACCTCTGACACAATTGTCCCATCTGGATGGGCCCATAGTCATTAACGTCAAAGTAAGAACCTGGGAGCCCAAAAAGATTACAAAAGTATGGACTACCAAATTTAGGACTTTGTTCATACTGGCACTCTGATCAAAAAGTGTTTCCCAAAAGGTATGGTGCGTAGCCTCAACAATAATATCAGTGCTTTTGGAGATATCTAGGATGTTGTGTCCCACAGCTAAGGGCAATTTGTAAGTTTCAGTTTTTCACTCTGTTGTTTTTAATTCAGAATGTTGGGGCAGCGATTTTAATTTCAAGTTCTGATCCAAGTTAACTGACTGGTTTCCTTTGAAAACCGGTTTTGATACTATAACATTTTTACTATCTACTGGGGGAGTCAAGGTTGCTGACACATTACAGAAACATCTGTTCATCTGAGAATATGAGAAGGTACATAAAACAGATGGTAGCTGTTAATATAAATCAAGCCACAAGATGTCCTCACATACACATACCCTTTCTCCTCACAAACCACACAAATGATTTGTTTGGATACTATATTTAAAGAAAGAAGAAAATTCTGGCCTCCACTCCTGAACACAAGGGTGTAAATATATTATTGCTTCTCAAGGAATCATAGATTCTTAAGAGTTGGAGGGGACATCAAGGGCCATCCAGTCCAACTGCCCTGCCCTGCTGGAATACACAGCTAAAGCACTCCTGAAAGATGGCCATCCAACCTTTGTTAAAAGACCTCCAAATATGGAGAGTCCATGCAATACAGTGCCTTCCAAATTATGGAATTTAATACTCTTATATGCTCAGGTCTTTAAAATACATCACTAATCCTCTGTTTACCTATCAATAGGTACATGGTGAAACACTTTTGGGGAGCACTATCACCACATGAGCAGACCAGGGAGAAGGCTTGTTAGGCAATGTTGCAAAATGGGCAAAAGTTCTTATACTGTAAAAGAGGAAAGGGAGCTCTGAAAGAGTTCTACAAAACTTCCCTTCCATACTTGCAAATTTAGTTGCTACAAAGTGCCATATTTTAGGGAACATTCCCAAGTTCTCCACTTAGACCGTATTTTGGCATCACATTTTCCATTACAGAAGGGGGAGAATGATTACTTGTAGGAATAGGGTCAGACAACATCTCAGAAATGTTCAGAGATACTCCATTGCTAACTGGGAAAGCACATTTGTAAAAAATTATTTATTATATTTGTATGCTGCCTTTCTTCTGGCACAGAACCCAAGGCAGCTTCCACCAACAAAAATAAAACAGCAGAACATTTTAAAAAAATCATTAAAAAACATATAAATCATAAAAACCTAAAACAATATTCTGTTAAAAACAAGTTACTTAATGAAACTCCTTGGCTTACATGAAAGCCTGTTTAAAAAGAAACGATTTTGCCTGCCAGTGAAAGGAGAGCAGGGAGGGGGCATGCCTAGCTTCCTGCGGAAGAGTGTTCCACAGGGTGGGAGGAGCCACCATGAAGGCTCTCTCCCGTGTCCTCACCAGGCAACCCTGGGATGGTGGCAGGACTGAGAGAAAGTCTTCCTCAGCAGATCTTAAGGTTCTATCCAGTTACAGGGAGATATGGTCTTTCAGATAGCCTGAACCTAAGTCATATAGGGCTTTATAGGTCATAACCAGTGTTTTGAATTTTGCTCAGAAACAGACAGGTAGCCAGTGGAGCTGTCTTAGCAAGGGATTTATGTGCTCCCTGTAACTGGCCCCAGTCAGCATCCTAGCTGCTGTGTTTTTTACCTGTTGAAGTTTCCAGACTGCTTCCAAAGGCAGCTCTATGTAGAGTGTGTTACAGTAGTCCAAATGAGATATTATCAAGGCATGTGTCACTGAAGTCAGATCTGACATCTCAAGGAATGGGCACAGCTGGCACACAAGCTTTAACTGTGCAAATGCACTCCTGGCCATTGCTCAAACCTGGGCATCCAGGCTCAGAGTTGAATCCAGAACACCAAGACTGCGAGTCTGAGATTTCAGAGAGACTGTACCCCATCCAGCACAGGCAAAGTCCCTATTCCCTGACCTGCCTTTCAACTGACCAGGAGCACCTCTGTCTTGTCTGCATTAAGCTTCAATTTGTTTGCCCTCATTCAGTCCATTCCTGACAACAGATATTGGTTCAGGACCGAGACAGCTTCCTTGGAATCACATGGAAAGGAGAGACAGAGTTGGGTGTCATCAGCATATTGGTGACACCAAACCCCAAAACTCAGGATGACCTTTCCCAGTGGTTTCATGTAGATGTTAAACAGCATGGGGGACCCCACAGGCCAATGATCAGGGAGTCGAACAGGTGTCCCCCAGCAACACCTTCTGAGTTCTCCCCTCCAGGAATGACTGGAAACACTGCATAATCCAAGTCCCATCCCAGGGAATTGGCCCAGAAGGATACCATGGTCAATGGTATCGAAAGACGCTGAGAGGTCCAGCAGAACCAACAGGGACACACTCCTTCTGTCTAGTTCCTGGCATAAGTCATCCACCAAGGCAACCAAAGCTGTCTGTGTCCCATAACCAGGCCTGAAATCAGATTGAAATGGATCTAGATAATCCATTTCATCCAGAAACCCTTAGAGCTGGGAGGCCACCACATGCTCCAGAACCTTGCCTAAAATTGGAATATTGGACAATTGCAGGATCCAGGAAGGGCTTTTTTTTAGTAGTGGCCTTACCACACCCTCTTTTAGTCATGTTGGAAACTTTCCTAGCTGCAGTGAAGCATTCACCACTCCCCTTATCCACCACTTCCTTTATTGGCCAGTCCCCCTCTCTCTGCTTTCAGAAGCCAGGAGAGGCAAGGGTCTAGTATACATGTGGTGGCTTTCACCTCTCCAAGGAAGGATGCACAAGCTGAAATGAAACCATTTATACAGGACAAGCAAAATAATGAGCAAATCATAAAAGCCAGTAAGATTTCTATATTAAGCATGTCTCCGTGTTTCCAGAGCAATGTGGATTAATAAAGCAGTTGAACAGCCATCTTGTATTATTGAAACCTCATCTGAAGCAGTTGGAACTTCACAGAAAGCTAACAGAATTCTTCTATTATTATTAATTATTATTATTATTATTATTATTATTATTATTATTACTACTACTACTACTACTACTACTATTTTTAGAGTAAATCCAGAATTAATATTTCACATTTCTTTAAAAGTTTTGAGCAGTGTGACTATCAGAGCCTCAAATTTTTTTGTTTTATGATATATGTTTAATTTATTTTACTTTAAACATTATGTTAGATGTTGTCCCTGGAATATTTTTACATGGATATAAACTAAATAAATATAGAAATGCAGTGTCTACTTTGCCCTGGTTGAGAACATATTGAACTCTCACTAAAATCTGAGATGACTAATCTGAAGCTGTTGTACTTCGGGCATATCATGAAAAGATGTGACTCACTGGAAAAGATGTCACCATTAGCATAAAAACTCGGTCTTCATTTAGAGTTCTCTCTCTGGAAGATTCATGGGTAGACTTTCTCCTCCTTTCTTCATGTGCCTTCAAGCTATGATATAATAATTTGGATATTGTTTTTCTAGATAAAATCTGTTCAAGTGTTCATCTTCATGAGTTCTCCAGTTTGGATGGAGGAAGTGATCCGCACTGCTCCGGCTGAAAATGGTGGCCACGCCCAAAGCCCACCCTCCACTGATCGCAGGCTCACATTGGTGCGAGCCTGTGCATCTGCACAAATGAGGAGGAACGCAATGGTGCGCTCCAGAAGGTTGAAAGATCGGATTTTTCCAGTCTTCACTTAGTGTGCTGAAGGACCATTTGGGGGAGTCTTGGACTGGACTAAGGTGTGGAACTAAGGTAAATAGTTCGAACCTAGTCCGATCCAAGGTGCGGACGACCTCTGTGACAGGACGCCTTGGCCCGTTTCAACTTCCTGGTGCGGAAAGGACCTGAGTGATTAGGGGCAACAACCACTCCTGAAAAAAGGACAAGACCCACATAGTTGGAAGGAAAAGGCCACAACTTTATTGGCTATGGGTATAGATTGGGTTGCCGCACACATGGGTAAGGATCTGGGCATTGGCCAATGAGTCCAAGCCTCCAGTCCAAAGCTGGAATCTGATGAATGACAGGAGGAAGCCACCCAATGTGTCCCTCCTGCCACTAGGGAGTGCACTCCACCATGCACCCCCTGAATCCCATTGGGACTTCTGCTCCAGCACTGCCAGGTGGCCCTTGCTACCTACAATCCAAGACTCATGCAATTGCTTTACAAGTTGTGGCATAAGTACAGCTGCTATCATGTCTGATTCTGCAAATCATAACAATGACATATGTGTATCAAAGAGGGTGGGCGGGCTCTATGCTGCCTTGAAGAGACTGGCAGTGCTGTCAGACTGCTGGCTTAAAAACTCTGGAGCCCAATCTGAGTGATGCCTGCAGGCTTCATTTAAGTCAGGCTCAGGCAGCCAGTTCAAAGGAGGAGCTTTGAATTCATTGGCTGCCTTGCACTAAGGTCTTCCTGGGGCCTCAAGAGGCAGCCTGGCCCCAGAAATGCCATATACCCATCTGAGCAAACCAGAAGAGGCCCAATCATCATTCACCCCCCCATCTGCAATGATGCTGTGCGGTAAGTCATGCAGCGCACTTTCTATGAAAGACTGGGGCGGGGGGAGGAGGGAAGTTGCAGGAAAAACAGAAACTAGATTGTCACCTGCCAAATGTTTGCAATTCCCCCTCCATCTTCCACAGAAATTCTGACTAGAGGCTTCAAAAAGATGCTTCAGCTGTTAAACCAGTGGGAGGAGGGCTGGGAGAGAAAAAGGAAACATCTTTCCACAGTCTTAAGTCTAGATTTCTATGAAAAATGGGGGTGGTGGTGAAGTTGTGGATATTTGGCTACTGGCAATCTAGTTTCTGTCTTCCTTGCAACCTCCCTCCAAGCCCCAATCCTGACAAGAGGCTGTGAGAACAGATGCTTCAGCTGTCAAAGCAGATGGAGTTAGAGGAAACTGAAAAGTTTTTTTCACACCCTCTTGTCAGGATTTCTGTGAATGACTCAGTTGGAAAAGCTGAGTGTTTTTCAATGAAAGCTGGTCAGCTTTGGGCCAGGAAGGGAAAAAAAAAAGAGTCTTAGCAAAGTTGCAGAAATTTCTTTTTCTTCTTCTTCCTATACCAATTCCTGAAGGGGGCAAAGAACTCCAATTTCAACTTCATTTAGGAAACTGAGGAATTTCCATCCCATTCCTAGTCTGTGGTACACATGCAAGCATCCTATCATGACATAATGCCTGTATCACTACACTATATTATTAGCTCTTATGTTCCGTTATGTTCACTGAAGAAAGCATTGCTAGAAGCATGGAAGGAGCTAGGAATGCATGTTCACCAATCCTTTTCAACCTCCAAGATCACAGTTTGGTTGCTAAGCTGTTCATGCTTGCACTGCTACATGAGATCAACGTTCTACAAGGTTGTGTGGAGCTCTATCAATAGCCAGAGGTGCTTCCAATGTCCTTATAGATCTTTCTTGTTTTTGTTAATGGAAGAGAGAGTAGGCTATCCTCTTCAGACATTGGGCAGGGGGAGCAATAGCAATAGCAGTTACATTTCTATACCACTTATCAGTGCAAAGCACTCTCTAAGTGGTTTACAAGGTGTATAGCTAGTTGCTCCCAACAAGCTGGGAACTCATTTTACTAACCTATGGAAGGATGGAAGGCTGAGTCAACCTGGAACCCCTCAGGATCGAACTTACAATGTTGTGACTGCAGTATCAGCATTTAACCACTGTGCCACTAGGGCACTAAGGCAAAGGAATGGAGCCAAGGAGTGCCTCAGCACAATCCCCTCTACACAAGGAACAAGTAAGTTTGATCCCTGGAGCAGTGCTATGCTGTTTGAGAATTACAGAACCTTTTGCCTATGTCTAAGAGGAAAAAACAAAATAACTAACAAGAATCTTTGGTATTTATGTCTTGAGAGCCACATTCCCGAACCTCTAAACACATCCAAAGCCCTTGAAAAATAAAGTAGAAACAATTCCCTCACATAGGCAATATTTGCATGTTCTTTGGGGAGAAAAAGCCCTTTGGATCTCATTGTGACTGATTATAACTTCTGAATGACTCAACATAATACACTCTATGTCTCCCATGCTACCAAGTAAAGCTCAGTAAATGAAGGCATTTGTTTGGATTTTTCTCTAATTAAAGTAATGCTGGAGCTTATTTAACCTACAGTCAGTCTTCTGTTCTCCTTTTAAGTGGCAAAAAAACAGGCTACTTACTCATTTCTGCTTCCACAGTGGCCTTTCCCCCTGTGTCGTACATTAAGCAATCTTTTTTTGGACTGTGTTTGATCAACATGCACAAGCTGTCTGTCTGACGCCTACAAAAGTGTTTTCTTCCCCACCTTTTTTTTCCCTTCTTGTCACCAGAGGTGTCAGGCATGTGAAGAAGAAAAGGCTGGCTGGACTGAAAGTGAAATGGAAGGAAATAAAGAAGACTGAGGGGAAAAAACCCAAACCCAAAGGGCTGCTTGTTTTTGTGTCCTGCACTGTCGCAGTAATTACTTGAGTCCACAGGAGTCCTAGATGATAAAAGTGAACGTCTGCCAGAAACGTTAGGTCTTCTGGGCTAAGGGTAAAAAATAGCCTAAAGGGAGTACGTAAAGTTTTTCAAAGGCAGTTCAATCTCAGAATACTAAATAGCCAATACTGGACAAATTTCTCTCAGAAATGAGAGGCTCAAGGTAGTGGGAAGCAGACAACAAAGTATAAGCTTGTGAAGCACCTTCCAAACCTGAGGCCTCGCTTCTTTCACATCATTTTCCTCACAGTTTTTCTACATGAGATCTTACTTAAACACAGAAGCACTTCACACTACGCTTGCTCAACCAGTCACTATGGGACTAACACGGTAACCTCATTTAAACAGAGCTGGGAAATAACTAGTCAATTAAAGCTGTTGTGCTGTCAAGTCATTATGTTTTTGTACTAACTGTGGCTCAACTCCCTAAATTTCCTGATTAATGCTGAAGTTAAGCCCACGTTTTAATGAAACAGATAATTTGGAAATGTTAGAATTCATCAGAATGGACGATGCTTCATCTGGCAGATTCAGTGAGACAGAAAGGCCTAGGGAGAAGAAATATTAAGAAGGGAGGAAATGCGTGATACGGTTGTGTTGGGGAGCAGCAGAACTGAGCAGAAGAACAGCTGGGAAGCAACTAAAGAGCTGTGATTGAGGAACAACCACTGGAGAAGGAAAAAAAGCCCTTTTATGGTGTTACCCCTTTCTTCCACAGTGGTCTTGTCTCTGGTCTACATTAAGCAATATTTTTCTAGTCTGTGTTTGATCAACAAGCACAAGCTGTCTGACACCTAGGAAAATGAAATGGGATAAGGGATTTGCTAAGTCCTTAAGTAGCCATGGCTTTTACAGAATGTCAGGCTTTGAAGGTTGGAAAGGCTGTTCCCTCCATCATCTTTTGGCCTGTATGCCTTTCTGTGGGATTAAGGGGAAAACTGCGATTCTTTTCATGTCTCCTTTTGTGTTGATTTTATTCTGGTTTCTATAGTGTATAATTGTATGATGTGCAAACATTTTATTTGAGTTTATTGTTGCTCAAACAATGCTAGACACTTTACTTCAGTGAAACATCTTCTTCAATACACCTCCCTTTCTTCCTCTCTTAGCTTCTTCCCCAACTCTGTCCCCCTGCACATTCAGATTTCTAGCCACCCATGTTTCAGTAGGTCACATGTTTTGAGAGGGTTGGAGAGATTGGAAGTTTTAGTCTGAAGCCAAAATATTCATTTAGCTAAATTCATGCTCTCTTCATGTCTACCCAGAAGTAAATCCAGTTGAACCCCTTTGCAATCCATCAGCGTGTGTTTATTATTGCTCACATAGTGATGAGCACTTGAATAATTAACAGGAAAGATTTTCTCACATCAGTATTTCCATCTCCAAGCTTTTTCCCCCTTTTGCTTTTCTCCTGCCCTGTTCTTCAGTGAATTACAGACTTTGAGGGATACAGTTAGCTAAATTCATACTCTTACATCCCTACCTATGTCTTTTTAAAAAACAATCTATCCAGAAGTAATACCATTGAGTTAATTAAACAAAATATGTGCTCTCCAAGTGCACCTTGCAAATCATTCTTCTTAATAGAGAGTAGAGCGGCGGGGTGGATGTAGGAAGAATCTGCATATACTCAGAGGCACTCAAAATATTTCTAAATAAGAATTCTCCACCTTTGACTGATATTTGTAGCCACCCACATATTGCTGCACAACCAGTCAATAAGTGTCTTTACTAAACTTTGACATCAACATTAAAGTTAAAATTAACTTTAACATTACTCCTTATATAGCCTTAATAAAGTGTTTAAGGATTAAATGGTCAGAGTATATATTGATATTAGTGTGGGGGAGGGGAACAGAAAGAAAGATGAAAGATATAGATCAGTGACAAAATATAATTGAAGAGGTTGTAAGGAGGCCCCTTCCGTAGACAGCTTTTCCCTGATAGTTTGCAGGGAAGTCCCAGCACACCCAGACAAAATTGTACTATTGTACTTTTGTAAAATTGCACTATGGGCTTTATAGCCCATCTGGTGGAGGGGGGTGGTGGAACTGCAGACTGAGAAGGGCAGCTGGCAACGAGCACTTCTGAATGTGCCAATGAAGAAATACACTTGGCCCTCCACATTTGCTAGGGTTAGGGACAAGGACCCTCACAAAAGTGAAAAATTCGCAAATAACAAAATTTGTGTGTCTGTGGGAAGGGGGCTGAAGCATGAGTGGGGAAAGTGGGCATCCAGGGTCTAAACCAGGTCAGGGAAAGGAGATGGTCGGCGTCATGGTCTTGTACTACTTGTCTCTTGCCATCTTCTTCCTTGTGTGTGTGTGGGGCATGGGCACAGGGTTTGTGGTGCTGAGAATTTGAGCAGAGAGCCATCCTTAGCTGGCCAGGCAGAGACTGGAGCAGAGGTGGGTTTTTAAAGGGCTATGCGCCTGATTGGAGCCACCAAGAGGGAAGATTCCCCCCAAAAGAAGCACCTGAGGTGGGAGGGAAGGGGTTGGAGGAACTTGCCAATAATCAAATCCGTGAATGTCAAACCCGCAAATGTGGAGGGCTGACTGTATCACACAGCGGTGATAGACAGAGCATGGTATAGAAACTATCACATCACCTATTTGGAAAAAACATCTTAGCAAATTAAATCATGATAACTCAATCAGTTTATTCATTTCCATTATTAGTGTTGGTGCTAATGAATCACCTTCTTAATTGTCAACATTTAACATTACTGAATTAATTTTCAAACCTAATGTTCCAGGCTTGGTGTTTAAGGTTTTGTTTTGACATCCTCTTTTGTTACTTTGAAAGCCCCAATACCATTTAAAATATCTATGATAAGGTGCATTTTATTTCACCAAGGGAATCATGATTGCCAACAGAGAGAGGAAACTTGGTCTCTTATGAATGTAATTAACCTGTTATGCACTAGTTCTGAGTTGCTCCTTCTCTAGCAGGTTCCCTCAATTAGGGACATTTAGGTTTCTACAGTTTGAGTGAGTGACACCGTAAACATGGCATTCAATTTCTTTTGACTCCCTCAGCAAGATAGATATAATATATGTCTGTCTGGTATGTGGCAAAGCAAACAAGCCTCAAACATACCCATTTGTCAAGTTTCTTCCCGCATCCTTCCTACATTCATCCAGTGTATTTCACAGTCATGTCAATTCCAAGCAGCTTTCATTTTCATAGAATGATAGCACTGGTAAAATGGTGGGCATTTCATGATACAATATGAATCACTGCACAGGTTGCCAGGTCAAATTATTCATCTACCAAGAAGTTGTATAAGAAAAACCTAAGGGTTCTTAACATTCAGCTGAAATAACCCCCTCCTCATTACCTAAATGAACGAAACCTTTAAAAGTAGAGTTTAAACTCTGAAAATTACTAATTGAATGTTGTCCTACTGGGTGCAATTAAAATGATTGCCACAACCTCTGTTTTAAGAACCAATGTCTTTGATTCGAAAAGAACCCCCAATCTTGTTCTGCTAATTTAGTTGCACTGCTTGGGAGGCCATAATTTGTGAACATTTTTGTTAGGAATACTCAACAGTCAAATTAACCCAGTTCTTAACTAGCTGTAATTAACAATATTAAAATAAATTGCAACACCGTGTATAATTGTTATTAATTGCATGCATGCAAGGAATTTCTATTAATGGCAAAATTACTCCCACATTTTGCATAAGAGCCACAAACACAGCTTTTCCTAAGAGCCAAAGCCTACTTGATGTGCAAAATCTGTGGCTGAATCTCTCAACTTCTTGTGGTTTACTTTAAAACAGACTTTAGTCCAGTTAGGGGCACTTTAATTCTACACAACTATAACTATGTATTCCATGCCTATGGAGTTCTGGGCCATTTCCACGCCAGCCTCTTATAGCGCTATTATTTCGCTTTCAACATCCTATGGAATCCTGGGGTTTGCAGTCTAATTAGGGGCGGGCTGGCCCCTCCCTAAACTGCAAACCCCAGGATTCCATAGGATGTTGAAAGCAGAATAATAGTACTATAACAGGCTAGTGTGGAAATGGCCCTGGGGTTTGTAATTTAAGGAGGGATAGTTACAGTTCTCAGTCAGAAAGTTAGTGCCTTCCCAGCTGATACCTCTGGATTCCACAGAATGCACGCATGGCAGTTAAAGTGGCATCTTAGCACTATAACTGTGTAATGTGAAAGAGGCTAAGACCAGTGATGCTGAGGGAATGAATGCCTAGCCCTTTCTTACCTGTGCTGTTGCTCCTATTGAAATTTCTCAAAAATTTAGTATAGCCCCATAAGGGAAAATAAAAATGCCAGTGCTGGAACTCTCCTGAGTGCTATTAAGAGGTGGGAAAGGCTGGAGATTTAGATGGGAGAACCAGCAAAGAGAAAGGTTAAACACCACTCCCCTAGTGGTCAATTATGGACTAATTAAAAATAATAAAGGAACTGCATCACCCAAAAAGGGACAAAGAGGTGTCTGATTTGCACAAAATTTGCACATGCTAATTTCTATGTATAGATTTCAAATTAGGAACACTATAATTAATATAGAAATACAATACATCTCACCATAATGTGGAGGACTGACCTAATTATTTGTGTGTCTGGCCCAGGTTGCCTTCCTGAGTTATTGGTTGATTGCCAGTGGCTTCCTTATGGTTCTTTATATTAAAACAGGACTTGGACTATGCAGTTCTTGAAGTCGAGGATATTTTCAAACACAAGATGGCTTTCTAACAGCCTTTCAAATGGAAGACGTTCCTTTATAAAACAGGACACTTGGTGACTCAAGCAAGTACTGCTGTACCAATCACATTCCTAAGCTCTTTTTAAGTTTTAAAAAGGTGTGAACTTGGAATTTTAGTCAGACATCTCCCATATCATGTGCACTGTGCCTTGATTTCTGCTATTTTTCTAATTTTTCTAATTTCATTAAACTGAAATTATGAGTGTATTCTCTTCTTTCTAAAATGAGAATACTCTTCTTCCTCTTCCGGGATGATGATGATGATGATGATGATGATGATGATATTGCTGCGACAAAGTAAGTCCTAAACAATAAGAAGCTAAGGACTGAGACTTAACTCTTTGATTTCTAAGGCAAAACCATTTCATTTGGACTATAATTGGCAAGTTTTATTTATATATCACCTGACAGCTTTTCCAGATGTAGCAGTACACAGACTTCTTGAAAAATTCAGCATTCTGTGCCTTAGAAAGGGGCCCGTACCGTTACAAAACTCAGAAACAACCTGAATCCCAAGAGAAGTTACTTTACTACTGCCAATGGAGTTTAAATTTTACTGTCCTTTATCTCACTCCCCACATGGCCAAAAAGGGGAGTGGCCTTTGACTGCATTTATATCACTCCAAACCAACTGAACTACAACAGAAACAATGTCTCATACAAAATGCAAGCCTGTGACTCTAACA
Source organism: Ctenosaura bakeri (assembly GCA_948474755.1). Taxonomy (NCBI): domain Eukaryota; kingdom Metazoa; phylum Chordata; class Lepidosauria; order Squamata; family Iguanidae; genus Ctenosaura; species Ctenosaura bakeri. The sequence continues at coordinate 96,345 of CAOLHI010001341.1, read as the reverse complement.
TCATCACTTTTCTTCTCCTGTATGATTTTTTAAAAAACATCTTTTGTCTGAGGAAGAAGCCAATGGAGCTTTGAAAGCTTGCATGATATGCTTTGTGCATTTTGGTTGGCCAATAAAGGCATCGCTCTTTTGTGGATTTTAGATTTTGTTCTATTTTACCACAGCAGTTGTTGTGCTTACTTTGGTTTTCATGCAAACAATAGGCAATCTATTTGTTCACTTCAACAGTCTGTGGAAAATTCTATGTCTAAATTCTTATTTATTGCATGAAGGATTGATTGTCACAGAAGTAAATGGGGTAGGTTAGTCAGGTGGACATGGGTCCCATTGAAATAAATGACACTGAATCCTTAATCACATGCTTAAATTATATTCAGTGAGTATAAGGGCTGCTTTATGCATGTTTTTTCTGCATAATTCTTCCACCATAACAAAATTTAAAAAACCAATGACCTCTGTCTATTGCCACTTGTAGAAGGAAATGCAAATATTTTATGGGAAATACCTTGGTAGAAAGATGACACAGGTTATCAGTTCCCAATCTGTATATTCACAAGGAAACAAACAAACAAACACCACTAGTGTTATCCCTCACAGGCAACATTTTCCCCTGCTCTGGGGTTATGTTTTTTACTAGATAAACATACAAAAACAGACCACAATACATATTTAAACACATGATAGAATATAAACTATTACAAAACAGGTATAATGCATATAAATGCTAACAGCCCATGCAAATAACAAATGAGCAATGATAAATTACCATAGAATTGCAGGCCAGAATAAAATTCCAGCAATTCATAATACAGAATAGACTGTAAACAACTAGATCTAATCATAATATGATGAAAAGAGATACAAAGAAGTCAGGTCAATATACGTACATATGAAGGCAAATGACAAGCAACCACTCTCAGGAAATATGGAGTTGTTTTGCTGGTCTTTGTCAGAATAATAATTTTCAATATTGTTTATTTATCAATTTTATATCCCGTGTTTTTCCTGTGAAGGGACTCAAGGTGACTTACATATGCAACATGTGAGTTTCCAATGGCTTATAAATATATTCTTTTAAAAATGATACGAACAATATAAACAGTAGTTGCAGTAATAAGAAAGCTGAAAATCAATTATAAAGTGTAAGTAATGTTTAGCTTAATTGCATAGACTCAGCACATAGATGAATCAATCCATTATGTTAGCATTTTCGAAGGAAACACTTACTTTTTTTAAAATAATCTTTATTGAAGATTTGCCAAAAACAAATATATAAAAAGCACAGCTACAACAAACATTCACAAGGAAAAAATGAAAGACAAAAGAGATCTTTATAAAAGTGCAGTAAGAAATAGCAAATAGAGTAACAAAATAATAACAACCCATAGAAAAAAAGAAAAGAAAAATACAGAAAATAAATAAATAAAAAAATTTAGGGGAACTCAATTCTCCTGAAAACACTTACTGACTATACTGCTGAGTCACATAAATAGCTCCATGATAGATAGAGAACAGTAAATTTAAAAAATATGACTTTATCTATACTCCCACTGGAACAAGCCAATAGGTTACACGGGGGGAGTAAATAATATTATATATAAAAAAAATCTGTGTCATGTCAGCCCAATGCAACAAGTAGCTCAGTAATCACAAAGTCAGAGAGGGTGTAACTTAGACAAAGGCCATTTCCACACAAGGCAAGGGAATCGCTCCGTGCTGTTACTCACCGGATCTTCTGGCTCCTCGGTCTGGTCCAGGGTGAATCGGAGCAGTGCGAGGTCTTAGATCGGCACTGCTCCGGCTTCCAAAATGGCGGCTTCTGGTTGGTCGTGGGTCCTGACCAATCGCAAAGCTCACCACGCCTAAAGCCCACCCTCTGCAGATCGCAGGCTCGCATTGGTGTGAGCCTGCGAATCTGCACAAGGGAGCAGGTACACAATGGTGCGCTCAGGAAAAATGAGAAACCTCTTTTTTCCCAGTCTTTAAAAAGTGCGCTGGAGGACCAGTTGGGGGCATTTCGGAGCAGACTGAGGTGCAGATCTCTGCTAAGTAGTCCGAACTTAGACCGCTCCAAGGTGCAGATGACTTCCATAGAGGACACACTGCACCATTTTAATTCTCCTGTGTGGAAAACGCCAAAGAAAGTCATGTATGTTGCCTCACCATAAGAAAAATGGTAAAAATAAAAATACAGAAATAAGCAGGTAAATACCAAGAAAAAGAGTTTTGTGTCTTTTAAGATTCTGGGGTAACTGTTCAGAGCACACATGGATCCCTTGTGCATATAGACTTCCCTATTAGTCTCAATTGGCTGTAGCTTTAGTCTCTTACATTGCTAAGCAGATTGTATAGTTTAAACCAAGGGACCTTTCACACTACATAGTTACAGCACTATCCTTCCAGTTTTTAACTACCATAGCAGCACCCTGTGGAATCTGGGGTTTTGTAGTCTGATGAAACATTAGAGCTCTCTCACTGAGAATTCTGAATATCTCTCCTCTTTATGCTGCATATTCCAAGATTCCTTATGGTGGAAACATGGGAACCATAGCAAATAAAGTGGAATCATAGTGATATAACTGTGTAGTGTGAAAGGGCCCCAGAGGTAGGGAAAGTGCAGTCAACTAGTTTTGCAGTTCCCAAAGTCATCCATTAGATCAGTGGTTCTCAACCTGTGGGTCGCGACCCCTTTGGGGGTCGAACAACCCTTTCACAGGGGTCGCCTAAGACCATAGGAAAATACGTATTTCCGATGGTCTTAGGCTCCATTCCCTCCTCGGTGGTGGTGCGCAAGTGCGAGCCCCCTTTGAAGTACCTTACTAATGAAAATTTTCTTGGCATCAAGCAAGAGTGAGTTGGAAGGGCAATCTCCGACCAGTCACTCCGAGGCTCAAACAAAGCTAAAAACATCTATTATAAGGAAGTCTGAGAAGGCAAGAATCAAAAAGAAAGTGAAAGGAAAATTACCCGGTAATGCAGTTAAGTCTGTTATGGGTGGGGAAGGGCTCCCAACCGCTCCTTTAACTTCCGGTCACCATGTTGAAAAGAGGCGTTCAGAAAGCAAGGGAGGGGGCTATGAGAGGAAAGAGCTCTCCTGACCAGTCCAAGTTCGCCAGCAACACAATCAATCACACTCAAGCATGCGAGCAGCCTCTGCCAGAGAAATGGCAGCCTCTCAGTCAGCAGTTCCTGGCCCTTCTGTATTAGCAAATACAGTAGCGCAGGGCAATTTAGCATTGCATATGGTGTCATTATTCACTAGGAGTCAACCTACAATGCCTATGGAACGTAAAGAAGTAAGATTTGAACCTCCTATGTCCTCAATGTCTTCCCAGGGAATGTGTGTGAGGCCCTTTTCGCATTGAGGCTTCTCACGCCGTTTCCCCCTCCTTCCTTCCGCAGGCGAAGGAACGAGGGGGAAAGCGGCAGCCTCGCGCGAGCCGCCCTCCCCACTGGGCGAAGCAGGAGGCTGTGCGTCCGTCGCGCTAGCGCCCCGCCCTGTCTCTTCCTTCCGCAGGGGTGGAGGGAAGGAAGCGCGACCCGGCCGCCTCCCCGACGCTCCGCACAGGAGGTAAGTGCGCGTGGGCGCCAGGAGCGTTTCGCTGTGAGGCGAAAATAAAAAAAACCACGATCGCGCCGCTGCAGCCCCGTGAGCGTGGCGGAAGTGGGAGTGCGTCATGCAGAGCGACGCTCCAACTCCCGCGAGGCTCATGGGGCTGTCGCACGACAGAAAGCCCGTGCGAAAAGGGCCTGAGTGTAGTAGGGAGGTGATAAGACAAATGATTGCTGAAGAAATGGAGGTGCATGTTAATAGGCAAATCAAATCATTAGTAAAATGATTTCACAAAATACATAACAAGTTTAAAAAATATATTGCAAGTTGGACAATTCATTGAATTTGAATGTAATGTAATTAAGTAGTCAACAAACTACTTCAATGAATCCTTCATTTTCACGTGATTTTCCTGATGATACAAAAGTTATTCAAGCTGAATCAAATGATGCTGGTGTGTGTTTACCAAAAAAGTCTACCTGTAGGTCCAAAGTGACTAGAGTTGAGGAATCTGCTTTTTCACACTCTGAACAAATCAACACTGAGTCTGAAAGTGATGAGGAACCAGATTTGGCAGATACTCATGGGGATAATGACTCTAAATGAGATGGTTCTATTTCTGAGGAGGAGGATGCAGAAGATGATAATAAAGTGAGATTATTTTCCTCAGATTCTTTTAAAAATTTGCTGAAAAAGGTGTTGGTAACTCTGGGACTGGACAGTCTGGAGAGTGCCACTTCAGATATTGATAAAAACAAGAATGTTGCATCAATTGTAAGGGATAAGCCTACAAAAATCTAGTGTTATTCCCATGTCAGATTTATTTTTGGATTTAATTCATTCTGAATGCAGTGAAACCAAATCTTCAAACTTTATATCATTTATGGTGGGCTAAATATCAGATATTTACATTATGATTCATAACAGCAGCAAAATTACAGTTATGAAGTAGCAACGAAAATAATTTTATGGTTGGGGGTCACCACAACATGAGGAACTGTATTAAAGGGTCGCGGCATTAGGAAGGTTGAGAACCACTACATTAGATCTTCCAAAACCCGTTCCATTTATTTTTTTCTCCCTTCAGGTTTCACTCCAAAATGCCTCAAAACTTCTGCAGAAGTTTTGTGGTGGTTTGTCCCCACAACCCCAGACCTTCCCCCATAATCCCTAAACCTAGAAAAAAGGGGGAAAGGTCAAAAATAAACTGGAAATGACTTGATGTGTGTTCTGGACATGATGGTAGTGATGGGGCAGTCTGTAGTAGGAAGGGTGGTAAGAGAGGTTTTGCAGTCAGGGAATCTGTAGGTGAGCTCCTGGGCCCAGAGATAAATTAAAACAAAGGCCATTTCTGCATGTTACCTCCTGTCCTTCTGTTGCAATCCTGACAGCATCTTTACTGGGAAGGGAGTGTGACAGGAATGCTTCTCTCTGCACCTGACTGACTCCCTGCAGAAGGGAACATGAGGGACACGCATCCACCTTCCACAGCACAGCTGGGCTCTTTCCTATCCTGTGCTGGGGAAGGAAGCATGGCACGTAAGAATGGGAGCATTGCACGATTTATTCTGTTAAGCAAATATTCTGTGATGATGATGGGGGTGGGTGGGATGGCAGCAGGACAACAACATCATGCAGAAGCACAACTTGTGGACTGCTGCCATCCCATCCCCACAGCAGCACTACAATACCATGTGGAAATGGCCAAATTCATTATCATTAATTTTAATTCACAAAATCAAAGTGCCAATATTAATAGTTTCCATGTTGGATTTCATAAAATTTGCATTATGTTAGTAGGTTAAGAACATGTGAGGAAAATTAGTTTTCAGTTTAAAACATTAATATTACTCAAAATGGGCCAAAGTCCTTCAAATTGTTCCCCTAAAGGACCCTTCCACACTACACAATCATAGGCCCTTTTTGCATGGCATTTTCCATGCGAAAGAGGACCTGAAGCATTGCACGATTGTGAGCAGCAATCTGCACGATGCACTCACAATAGCGTGACCCTCAAGGGGCCAGCAGGCGCCAATTGCACACCTTTTCATTTTCGGCTAGAAGCTGAAAATGCTGCACGATCATGCATTGCTCCTGGGCCCTGGGCGCACTTATCTGGTGTGCAGAGCCTCCAGAGCTGCACCGGTCACACTTCCTACTCCAGCGCAGCCTGGGAAAGTCCCAGGCTGCACTGCGGAAGGAAGAGGTGGGGCTCTTGTGCAAACAAGCAGCTCGTGCGGAGCCAAAAGATTCCAGATGCGAGATCCTCTAGCTGGAGGCTGCTTGCGCAATACCTGCACCCCAGCACCAGAAAACGGTAAGGTGCAGAAAGGGCCATAGAGCTATGATTCTACTTTAAGTGCCATGGCTGCATTCAATGGCATCTTGGGATTTACCATTTAGAAAGGGCTAGTTAGAAATCTCAGCCAAAGACTTCTAGTGCCTCACCAACTGCAAAACCTAGAATTCCAAAGGATATCAACATGGCAGTTAGAGTGAAACCATAATACTATAATTGTGTAGTGAGAAAGGCCCCAAGTTAAAACAACTGAAAATGATAATATTTACTAAACCCCTGTGTACTGTTATCACTTAATGATTTAAATAAACTGCAAAAATTGTTGAAAAATGTTATTGGTGGAAACTGTAACAAATTAATTTTAAGTTAATCATTTCTAAATTGTGTATCTACCTCTATACCAATTAGGAATTACCTGGTTGGATAATAGTTCAAAACACTTCTTTTAACTACAACCTAACACAACATGCTCAATGGTGAGACATTGTTATAGTCCAAAAAACAAAGGCCATTTCTGCACTAGACTGTTATAGCGCTATTATTCTACTTACAACATCCTATGGAATCTTGGGGTTTGCAGTTTCAGAGGGGCTGGCCAGCCCCTCCTGAAACTACAAACCGCAGGATTCCATAGGATGTTGCAACTGGAATAATAGCACTATAACAGTTTAGCGTGGAAATGGCCTAGCAGTGGATACAGGTTCCCTATCTTTGGTCTATCATCTCAGTCCAGATATTTATGTAGTAGAATGAAAGAAACTACAGCTTGGTGGCATGTTGACATAGTTTCAGAGAAGTCAATAAAGTTGTGTTGAGTGGTAGCATCGTTGACACCATTCCCACAGATGTTTCCATCAGGTCATACAAAATGATTGTGGGCATTTTGCCACAATGTGACTTCTTATAAGTGCCTGTAAAAAAAGGTTGATGGAAGTCACATCCCTTAACTCGTTCAAACACACCTTGTAAACAGGAAACAAACCACCTTGCAGAATACACAGCAGATTTCCATCTCCTGTCAGTTCTAATGACTGCACTTGTTTTATAAGTTGACACTTTTCTTTGCAAGCAATGTTACAATCTAATGAGCCCTCCTAACCATCCACCTGGGCTCTGCCTCTTGGACATAAGTCCCTGATTACCCTTTCAGCAGTGACTAGAATAAGAAAGTTGACTGCTATGAGTTTTTCTTCCTTTCACTTACTGCATACTGTAACATGACATGTCATTAATTTTTAAAGGGGAACATATTTTGGAGAGCTGGATGTCTGATGTCTTCCGTTGTTGAGGAAGCAGTAACATCTTACAAAGGGATAATAGCCTTCACTGACTCATGGACACATTATTAATGCAATAGGTCTTCTACATTCTTTAATGGATCTTTTTCTGAACAGATTTCAGAGAAGCAGCAGGAGGCAATTCTTGTGCCTTGGGGAAGTTTTTTGAACTAGACATACATTTGCCATGTCTCATGGTATTGGTTGAAGTTTCAGGGAATGACTATGCTTCCCTGGATTTCCAGATGGGGAAATAAATTTCAGGATGAGAGGGCCTGCAGGAAGAGAAACTATAGGATGAGCTCTTTAGATGATGCTACCCCTGCCAACCCTCCTCCTTCAGTTTTTCAGCAGGCAACACCCCAACTGAAGGGTTTCCAAGGCCCCATAGACCAGGATGCTGGGAAGTGACATCTATACAGCACTCTCCTGATCATCGCATGTATTGACAACAAGAAGCTGGAGAGATCCCTCAGGTTTCTGCCACAACTGCTTCTGTCAGTGCACTGCATGACCAGGAGACCACTGCAGGCATCATTTCCCAGTGTCCCAATTGGCAGCATCTCAGCTGGGATGCTGTCTGGCTGAACAGCTAGGTTTGTGAGGTTATGTTCAGTTGTTAACGACTATAAATGTGAATCCTAAAATTATAAGATCATAAATCCTGTTTACAACCTTGTAACTACTGCACAAGATGCCAACCAATAAATTTTATGTGTGAGGTGGCTTTAATGCCTGGGTACTCAGTGCTACATGTTACTGGATGGCTCACTGACTTAATACAAAAATGTTTGCATTTTTGTCAGAGCTGCACACATATTGGTTTCCCAAAAATACAGGAGTGAGAGGAGAAGACTGGAAAGAGAGCCATTGTATTCAAAAATGGCATGTATTTCAGTCCATCTTGCTACCCGGGGGTGAAACAGGAACTGAAGGACCAGCATCATGACTTGTGAGCCTCCTTGTTTCAAAAGCCCAGGAAGCAACAGTGCATGAGGGGGAAAAACAAAACAAAACCTCTCAACAGGCCTACACTGAGGCTTCCAAAATTCTCAGCAGCAGTGTAAGGAGACTCCCATAGAAGGCATAAACTGTAAGGGTAATGGTGACAATCAATGCAGTTACTGGATATTTTCTGTCATCTACCTACCCATCAAAAAGAGAGTTCGTTGAGCTGTGAGTTGACATATTAGCTGATTGTCTGGATTTTACAAAATTTTGGGCCTATTTACATACCTTCCAACATTTCACAGGTGAAAATTGGGCACATGTGGCTGAGCAATATCAGCATGTTGTTAAGATGGCAAAAGGTATTAATGAGAAGGAACACATACGCTAGGATAGGGTGCAGCAATTTGCTTCTGCCTGAGCCTACTGGGAAGGGAAAGATTCCACTTCCTCCTTTCCCTGCTTCCCAGTGAGTTCAAAACTGAGTGCAAACTACTTTTGCACTTTCAATTCAATTTTCAGCAGTTAAAGTAAGCTGAGGACAAAATAGGAAAGTGGAAAGAGGGAGTAGGACGTTTTAAAAGAAGCTGAAAAAGTGGGATGAGAGAAGATGGTGCTGTTCTTGTCAAACTCTATCAGTTGGAGTACCTGAAATCCCCTCAAGGCTGATTCCACAATCAGCTCACCCAGAAATAGTCCTTGCTGCTCCCTCCCTCCCTTTCCTGGCTGCCCTCTCCTTATTTTTTCCATCTCTGTGACATTTCAAAGACCCACTCCATGACAACACAAGGGATCACCCCAGGTCTCCAGATTCGGCCCTGAATTCTCAATCTATCTATATTTACTCATTTAATTTATTTAGATCCAGCGTTTTTCCCCACACGGGACCAAAGCGGTTCACAACAAGGCTAAAGTAAGTTAAAGCTTGGGGGAAAGAACTGCTGATAAAAAAAAGTCAAAGCACAGTTAAATGAAACAGCATATTAAAACACCATTAATTTTACAAGGTGTGTGGTCATTTAAAAACATAACATTAAAGATAAAATACAGCATGCACATCCTGTGAAAATATTTTCTGCAGCCAATTAACCATCAAATGTCTGTTAAAAAAGCTCTTTGCTTGCTTGTAAAAATAGAGCAAGAGTGTGTATGGTCAACCTAACTTTTCACGGAAGGGAATTCCAAAACTTGGGAGCAGCCACCAGAAAGACTCTCTCTTGACAAGGCTGTGATGGTGATGGGACAAACAGAAACCCCTGTCAATGAATGGTGTGCTATAGACCTAGCAGCCCCATCAGCTCCCAGAATGTCTCACTCACCATGCTAGCTGGAGGATTATGAGAGTTGGATTCCAATAAAATAAAATAAAATAAAATAAAATAAAAAGCACCATATAAAATAAGGGTATCTCCAAGCCCTGGCCTAGTCCAAGCATTGCCTATCCTGACAGGCTGTGCCTACACTCTCTCCACATAGAAAAAGGATGGCAGTGTCATCTCACCCCTGCTTCATGCCCACCAAAATAAGGAGGGAAGAGGAACATCCAAAGCTGACTATGATGTCACCCTGATTCCATACTGTGATGGAGCCTTAGCAACAGGTTGCCATGTAACCAAAGTGGCTTTGTTGAGAGAAATCTAGTCCACTGGGGACAGGGAGGGGCTGAGGTTTGTGAGAAGAAGGTCTCTATATAATGCACAGTGACGTGGATTTTAGAGATTCCTTCCATGAGATTTCCAGAGAGAGAGAGAGAGTTTTAAGTTATAGCTTTTCAGTCAGCCAAGGTGGTTGTCTGAATAAGCGTGGTTGTCTTTTCAGAGGTCTAGAGAGACAAATAAAGGAGAAACCAAACCTCTTTTGAGTTAGGTCAGAAGGTGTGACCTAGACTTGAGAATTAAGCCTTTGAGTCAAAAGAGAAGCCAATAGCCTGCGTGTGTATGAAAGTTTTGTGCCTGTATATTAAGTGAAGCTATAAGAAAATAGTTAAATACCTTTTGAAGTTCTGTATTGCTTGGAATTACTTATGACACCCAATATATTTTCCCTGTTTGTTATTTTAATAAAGATCACATTATATTTTTATAAATACTGAATCAGTAGGGTATGTCAATTCTAATCAATTAGTAACATGACACCACAGATCAGTAAATCATTCTGAATAACAACTGAGACGCTTTACCCATTATACTCTAAGGTGGTGGTTTCAATGGGAAAAGCAAGGTTGTATAAGTAGGGGAGCAGGGTGCTATAGCAGGCAGAGAGGGAAGCTGCTACTCCAGTCTGTGAGAAGAAAAAGCATGCCTGGTCCCTCCACACATACCCGCCAATATTTCACAGATGAAAATCAGGACATAAGTGGCCAAGCAAAATCAGAATGTGATCAAGATGGCAAAGATAATTAATGATGAAGAACAGACAAACTGTAAGAGTCTTCAGCAGTTTTCTTTTGCCTAAGTCAAGAAGGAATGATAACACTCCACTCTCTCCTCTCCTCTTCCTGAGTTAACTATGTGCAAATTACTTCTGCATTTTGAAATTAGTTTGCAGCCATTGAAATAAGCCAAGATGAAGGAAGAAGGTGGGAGGAAGAGAGGGAAAACAGGACATTGTAAAAGGAGGTGAAAAGTGAAACAACAGAGGATTAATTGGGACTGTCTCTGACAAATCAAGATAGCTGGAGAGTATGTGATTCAACCAAGAGGGATTGTGGAGGACAAGACACATTCTCTTTGTTCAATAATGGGATATATTTCTCTTATTTTAGACTTTCCCCCACAGCCAACCCAACTGTTAGAAGAGGTGGGCATCTCAGACAGCAGACGCTAGGAGTGGGAGTTGCAGAGAAAGGTTGGACAAACCAGAACCCTACGAGTAAGCTTTCTGCCTCTGGGGACAGTGAAAGATGCTGAGCCAATGCAGGTCACAAAGGCCCTTTCCACACGTGAAGGAAAAAACATCCTGAGACGTCCTGAAACAGAGCTTACCTGAAACCTGGTAAGTCCGTCGCCATGTAGAGCATTGCGTTTTCGCTGCTCCACACTCCTCGGCATCCCGCGGCGTCCTGTGGCGCCCAAAATGACGGCTTACGACTGGCGGAGGATCTCCACCAACTGGAGAAGCTCGCCAGCCAGAAAGCCCACCCCCGGCAGATCTGCAGGCATGCCCTTGCGCGCGCCTGCAAATCCACACTGGGCACGGCGACGGGGCTGCACGGGGCTGCACGATAGTGCTTTTTAAAAACCTCTTCAAAAGTGATTTTTAAAAAGCACGCAGCACCGTCACTTCCGGTCACCCTAGCGTGGATTGGGGTGTGGAATTACACTAAAGTAGTCCGCCCTAATCCATTTTACAGTGTAGATGACCTCCATCAGAGGTCGCGCTACACCGTTTTAATACCCCCGTGTGGAAAGGGCCAAAGTATTAATTGGTATTAACTTCTTGTAATGGGAGGCAATATCAGTGGTATAGTGCAGTCATGGCTGCTAGGAGAAGATTGCTGGACATTTTTTTATTAGCAGGGATGATAACACCATTAATGGCTTTCTTGTTTAATTCATTTTCAATGATGATATCAATCACCTGGAATGTTTTTTCCCCCAGTGGAATGTGGGAAAGAATTGTAGATAAAGATAACAAATGGTCTTGTGAAACCGTAAACACTAACCAGTTTTATTTGGCACAAGCTGTCCTAGATTGCAGGTGACTTCATGCAATGCATGCATCTCATGAAGAGAGCTGTAGTCCATGAAAGCACACACAAAATAAAAGTGGCTAGTTTTTAAAACACCACAAAAGATTTTATTGTTTTGCTTGCAACAGACTAATACATCTACCCTGCAAAAAGTTAAATCCTCATTATCATTGTCGTTGTTGTCATCATCACCTCTACTATCCTGCTTCAGGTTTCTCTTTCTCGTCTGAGCTTAATTGAGATCCTAAAAGTAGTTGGAGTGAAATTAATTGTCCTGGCAACTCATTATCCTGAATTGTTGTGAGGTATCCCTGTTGTTTTGAATGGGAAAGGACAACCTACTTCTCCTGGAGATATCTCTTTGTTTGTTAATATGGATCGGACAATAGCTGACCCCACTTTTGGCTTCTCCTTTGGGGTGTGGCTATGGGGACTGTCATTATGCATACCTGTACTTCATAGTTTTCCACTATACTGATAAAGGGGATGAAATGTTATATGGGGTCTTAGGCTGCAAAATGTCTTGGACCAGTTCTGCTTCTACCATTTCCACATTCACAGTGGCTAAATGCATTAACACAGGTTGATAGTGGGAACATTTATCCATATTCAGGGCAGCGCAGCCTTGATCATACTCAAAAACTATTCAGCATAGACATTTCAGCTTGGCTGCTGACTTAATCAACCTGCCTGATATTGGTCAAAGTTAGCTCTTCTCATAGGCATGTCATGAATCAGCAGTGGGAATATTTGCAATTGCAAAATCCAATATATTAGATCTGAAAGACCTAGGTACCACTGCCCACATATATCATCCTGGGAATGTGTACTTAATATTGTGGAAATAATAACATTTAATCATGCTCCTTACTTAGTATTGTACCTGGCTGCCTTTAAGGATTTTGAAAGAAGCATATTGATTTTATAAAACCACTTCATTTATGATTAATGCACAAAGGTCTCCACCCACAGGTCTGATTAGGAAAGGCAAATTTATTCACATGATTGCATCAACTACTGTTGACAAGCTATAATAAAGAATATAAAGCAAACAAATTGGAATAACACAATTCCAAGGCAAGATTGTTTCCCCATTTCAAATATATGTGTTGAAATTGTTCTGCCATTAAACACCTCAGCTGCATTAATTTTTCCTTATTTATTATCTATTTTTAATATTCTCATTCTACCTTTCCATAAAACTAAACATGGCAGCTAACAAATAAGAAAAATGAATCTATGATTTGCATATTAATACACCAGTGCAAATATTATGAAAGATTTTCAAATAATACTTTTGTTTTCTTATCATTTGACAAAACAGGAGAAAGATCACAGCTAGCACAGAGCAACCACTCTCCCTGTAAAAGTTTGATTTAAGGTGGCATGACAAGAAATCAGAGAAGAGCAGAATTAACTCTGTGCCCAATTCAGATGAGACCTTGAAAAAGTTACTTTTTTGGACAATGGCTGGCATCTTGTTAGTGGCATGCATGTTTGTAAGTGTGGCTCACATGCGCATATGTCTCTTTTTGGATGCAGTGGAAAGGTGCTATTCTGTAGCCCTTTATGCATTGTCCAAAATCTTCTCTCACCCACAGCTGTCAAGTCGTGGGAGGAGCTGCTGTTGCTGCTTAATGACAGGGAAGGGAGGAAGTAGGAAAGCAGATGATGTAGCTCCAAGGCAAATAGATAGAAGGATGCACTCCACCTGTGAACATATTATTTCCTTTCCCCTGTGAGCCAAGACTAGCTGCTTCTTCACTGTTTGACATGACTTTCTGCTTGCTCCTTTCCCCACCAGTAGCAGTGGCAACAGTGGTCCCTCTGAGGACTTGACACCTGCAGAGAGCTAGAAGTGATGGATGTGGTGCAGAGGGCTAGATGATAATCCCTTGTCCCCTATGTTCTCCAAAAGACATAAATAAGAGGTGGACAGAACTGTATGAGTGGAATATTAGGCTCCACTTACTTGCTGTAGGATGTTGGCCTATAACACCCTGAACCCTCAAACCAGGCTGTTGGATTCTGAGAACTTTAGGCCAAAAAGATAATATGTCCAAAGAATGATTCACATCTTTTCATACTCTTTTATGAGAGCTCCAGCCTCCATGCAGAGCTGCTGCAGATTTGAGCAATGGAGGCAGCTGCTGCTGGTTTGGCTGCAATGTTAGAGCTGTGCACCCATCCACCCATACTTTGGCAAACTGGCAAAATATGATTTAATTGGCAAAATGTATAAATTGTTTTTAGTATAAATAAATCCTGATGTGACTGAAAGCCAGACTGAGTAAGAGGCAAGTTAACAGGATAAACAGCTCATGAGACCCCCTCACAGGCTTAGATACCATATTTGCCAGCATAAAAGATGCACCTCCACCCCCCCAAATTGCCTTTGAAAATGAGGTGTGTCTTATACAGTGGGAGCACCATTGTGAGCCTTTCTTTTGTCCTCTCATTCTCCATGCCAAGGCAAAATGCATAGGAAAGGGAGGAGATAAAGGAGGACTCCCATGAGGCTTCCCCCACCCCCTCTTCCCTTTTGTTTTGCCTAGGAGGGGAGAACTCCCCACTCAGGCAAAATGCATAGGAAAGGGATGGGAGGATCTAGAAAAGCCCCACACCAGTGCTGGTTCTGCTCCTAGACTCCTGCTCCCTTTTTTACACATTTCGCCTAGAACTTGCCTAAGTCTGGGGGGTGAAAGGAGCACTCAGGCAAGGCTCCCTCTTTTCCTTCTGTCTCACCTTGGGAATTGTCTGCACCCAGACAAAATGCATAGGAAAGGGAGGGGGAATTCTAGGGAGTGAAAGGAACATTCACTCAAGATTTCTCCAGAGTTCCCTTTCTCTTTCCTATGCATTCTGCCTTGGTGGGGAGAACTCCTGCCAAGGTGAAATGGAAGGGAGGGGGGTGGGAGAAGCCTCGCCTGTGTATAAGACCTATTGGTACTAAAAATATTTTTTTTAAACAAAAACCTTTGAAAATAGAGTGCGTTTTATACCCCGGTGCATCTTATATGCCAGCAAATATGGTAAGTTATACCAGAAGCTTTTAAGTACTAACGAACTTCCAGTTAGCCATCACTGAGATGAAAGGATCAACTGTACAGTTGATCAGCGTATTTTCCATTGCCCTCCCTTAACACCTATTCCTATATACCCTTTCCTGCCTACAATAATATAAGCCATCAAATCAGCTATTAACTCTCTGTCACCTGCATTCTAAGAGTATTTGTTGCAAATTCTATTGTTTGTTTGGCCAGAGAGCCACCTGTACCCAAGGTCTTACATCAGAGGTGGGGGAGAACACAAGGTATTTACAACTAGGGTCCATCAGCCTTTGGATTCCCACGCAAATGCTTTCCTTTGTTAGTCTGAATTCCAAAAGTTCACATTTCTGTCAAAACAGTCTCCTTTCAGTTTTGTGAGAAAAGTGTTGAACTTTGCCAGAAAACTGCATTTCAAAAGCAGTGAAAGGGGATTTCTTTGTATTTCTTTGTCAATATCTTCACTTGCTGGAGACCACTATGTCACTCTCCATTCTGACTTATGCTGGCATTAGACACAAGTCTGTACCACTTCACTGTTTCTTCATTTCTGTTCTGGACTGGTAATTATAACCATTCCCTAAGTCTGTATCCAAATTTCCTTCCTGTCCTTTGGTTAGCCCTTGTGTACATGCATGTGTGACTGTTTGAACCTTGTACACATATGTGATTGAGTTCCTCTCAATAAACACATTTTCAGGTTACTTTTGAATCTCTGGCTGGTTTTCTTGCAAGGACCTAGTAGACGTTGGTGAAAATATCCTGCTAAGTTACCCCACCTCTTGCAGCATTCTTAATTAGAATCAATTAATTTCCTATTTCATAGTGATTTGTAGGTGATGCTATAGGACCTCAAGGGATCCCACATACTTGAGGTAACAGCAATGGCAACAGACAGATGGTCAGGTGGGAAGCTCTCTCTCCTACCTCTGCACCCCAACATTCCTCTTCTTATTACTGCACTTTCCCAGCTGCCAAAAGGAAGGCTGCAGGAGAGGAAAAAAAGAAACTTCCTGCCATGCTCTTCTTTAGTTCAGTAAGCAGGTGGAAGGAGGACCCCTGCCCAGAATATAACTTGCATGGGAGAGCAAATTTCTGGAAATGAAGTTCTTGAATCATCTACGGTACAGAAATAAACTTTTGTCCAGTAAATAGTGTGAGAGTTTCAGCTCCAGAAATTTCTGAAGTTAATTGCAAATAACATTACACTTCCTTCTATTAAAAGAAACACAGATCTATTCCTCTGGCCATATTATTACAAAGGGATGTTGTGAACATGGAAAAAGAAACACCCAGCCCTGTGGGAACACCAGCCACGGTCATTTTATCTCGCAGCAGCACCAGTAGTTGTCTCATGCATTTGGCACAATGGAAGAAGGCAGAAATGGTAGCCTAACTTTCTAAGATTTTCTTTTTAAAATTTCCACCTGATAGAGACTGCATGCAGCACTTAGGCCATTTCCACACTACATTCTTATAGTGTGGGTTATTCAACTTTTAACATCCCGTGGAATTCTGGGATTTGCAGTTTAGGGAGAGGCATTTAGAATCCTAAGCCAGAGAACTCTTTGGCCTCAGTAAACTACAAACCCCAGAATTCCACAGGAAGTTGAAAGCGGATAATAGCACTATAACAGTGTAGGGCAGAAATGGCCTTAGAGATTCTGATTAAGAAGCAAAGACACAAATGGCTCAGAGAAACAAACAAAAGGCTTTATTATGGGAACTCCATTCTAAGACAGGAAAACTACTCAGGATGCTGATCTAGTCTAGCTTCACTTTAGGGAAGAGCTGAGAAAGAACTGGTAGGAAGAGAAGAGGTGGAAAAATATCCCTAGGAGTATCAGTTTACATTGCAGTGGGTTCAGGATAGTTTGACTAGAAGGGAGGGAGCTTTGGTTGCTCAACCTGTCTAGCCCTATTGCTGCTCCTCTCTCTGAGGCATTCTTTTCTCTCCAGTGCTACACACTGTTGCACTTCTAACACTACCTAACCTGAGCCTCTAGTGCAATTCATATTATCATTATCTCTCCTTTCCTTCCCTTGTGTCTGGCTCCTTTGCTCCTCAACATCCCACTCATAGGACCTTTCTCCTCCCATTCCCGTCACCCAGAGTCAAAATATACCCAGCAATAAGCAACAAAAAAAAGACTTTGTTATGTTACTTGAAAAGTAGTGAATTAGAAACCTGGCCATTATAGATAACTGCAAAAGTAACTACTGGCCAAAGTAGCTTGCTACAAGTTACTCAGTACTTCCAAGCTCTATAACAAAAATAACAGGAACCCAATGAAGTAGTACTTTTATGTACTACTTTGTAGAAGTTCTTACATTATATCACCTGGCACTTTCTCTAATACGAATAATTTCATTCTGTGCATGCACAACTGTAAAACTACTGAGTCCAAAGAACTTCCAATTACACTGGGACTGCAGCATGATTAATGAATTGTACATTGTGGCCAGTTATGTTAAACATAACACAAAACAATAAGTTGATTTGAACCATGTTCTTTAAGGGTCACTGGGTCTAATGGTTAGGTCAAATTGCTTTTGTCTTTGAAATTCTCTGGGTGCACAAGTATGGAGCAGGGCTATTATCTAGTGTAGTTTATACATTATTTTGTTCTGCCTTTTCAGCACATCAAAAGACTTCACTAATTGCCTTTCCCTCCCAGTAATTCCTATGGATATAACATATTTGAGCATAAAATTTAACAAAACTCTTTTTTACGGTAATGAGATGTACATATTAGAACTTCATGCTCACCTTCACTATTACTCTTTATCTTAGACTATTTATGTTCTCCTAATTATTTGTTATTCTGCTATCATAAGATACTCTTCTATAATCGGGTAATTGCTTCTCAAGGGGCATTTTCTAATTAAATAACTGTGTGTGTGTGTGTGTGCGCATGCACAAAAACTGTAGAATTTTCTTTCTCTTAGCACTTACAGTAAGAAATAGGCACGTATAGTAAGATAATATATTTCTGCTTTCACTAATATGCATTTAGTTTCAGCAACCATGTGGTAAGCCTCCTTGTAATTCCTACTCCAAGCAGTTAAGGAAGTGGCCGTACTCATTGGCTTCCATCACCAAAAGGAACTGCGGAAGGTGGTCTCAGCTCATACCCTCCAAAGTCCCAATTTGGTAGGGACAGTCCCAGTTAATCCTCTGTCATTCCACCTTTTCTGCTGCTTTAAAAAAGCATTGGTTTTTCTCTCCTCCTCCTATTCTCAGTTTACTTCAGTTGATGCAAACTGAATTCAAAATGGAAAGTAGGTAACTTTTAACTCACAGCGGGGAGAGGAGAAGTTGGGGCACAATCTTGCCCTTCTCAGCATGCTTGGGCAAAAGCAAACTGCTGCAGCCTCTCCTACTTTGTGTATTCTTTCTTATTAATAACTTTTGCCATCCAGACTGCACTCTGATGTTGCTTAGCTACATGTGTCCTGGTCTTCATCTGTGAAAGGGTATGTCAGTTTGTTCAAGTTCTGTCATGCTATGTCTGTAGCCAACAGCATTGTTCATGCTGGCACAACCTCGTGCAGGTCTGTCTGCAGTCAGAATCATAGAACTGGAAAAGAATCCAAGGGCCATCTAGTCCAATGTAGGAAGTATAATTCTAATGTGCTGGTACCTATACCGCCCAACTGGATCCTTCTCTTGCCCCTATAAATACATGGGTGCACAACTGGAGAACTACATGTTATGGCATATGATATATACTGCTGCTATGTCATGCCCTGCCCTGGAGACCCTGGCAGTGAGGAGGAGGATTCAGAATCAGAGGCAGAGGTTCCAGAGGAGTTTCCCCAGAAGCTTGCTCAGGAGAAGATAACAAACAATAGCAGGGGCCTGAGCCAGGGGAACAAATATCAGAGGATGAGGCAATACAAATGTGCAAGAGAGATGACGCCAGAAAGAGAGGCTGCGCTGCTCAGTGCATTTAGTTATAAGTGAGTGCTAATGAAGGAACACCTGTGGCAAGATAAAGATAAGATAAAAGGCTGCCCGCTGGCCCTTCCCTTTCAGGGTCAGCAACTGATCTTTCCAGTAGTTGAAGCTCTGTATTATGTTCTCTTGCATCTGGATTACCTTGAACCTCTGTCTATTTGACATCATCTTGGATTTGCCCTTTGGATTTGTTTGGTCTGAAACCTGAACCCTGTTTGGACGTTTCCCTGCTCTTTCCTTGTGAGTAAGCCCTGCTCTGCCGCTTGTTGATTAATTGTCTGCTCTGCCCTGGACATAACATGTTGTTTATTTTGTCTGTAATCCCTCTACCCCCTTATTACCTATTCAGTTAGACATGTGGATATACTCAAACCATCAGTTCACAAACCTGGATATTATTGTTGCAATCCTAAACAGTACTGGTCTCATGAGCACACACCAGTATATATGAAAACAAAAACTGATATACATTAAATAATGCTGGCAGGGTATAGAAAATAGCGGAGTAGAAGAACATGTTACAGAATTAGTGTTACAAGAATCTGATATTGGGGATTGATGTCCATATTTTGGTTTCATGAACGATGTGTGAGGACCATGCCTCTGAAAAACAGTGAAGGTCGCTGCTTGCCTCAGTCCTGCAGACACCCATGAATTCACTGAGCAGAATGGAAAGAAATGTCAATGCTGCACTGTCTAAAAAGAGAACATTGATTTTTAAGATCTTGTCCTGCAACTGGAGACCTATTAAAATTTACAGAAAAAGAATACCCTCCTAAGCCCTTGGAATAGCTCCCTCTTTACTATACTACTATCATGTTCCCAGTGGTGCTTCTCTTCTATATGAGGGCTGAACAAACCATTACTTACATTTAGCCAACACCTGGTCCTGCTGTCCTCTCTGCAAATACCTAGGGCAGCTTGGGAAGATGTACATCAAGACACGCCAGTTCTGTTGCGAAATGGCCTCAGGAGCACTGCAGGATTGTGAGGACTGTTCCACATGATGTCCTCACAATCGTGCAACACTCGCGAGGCCGTTCTGTGGCGATTGCACATTTTTGGCTCATTGCTGAAAATGATGCATGATTGAGCATCCCTCCCATGCCTCACCCACACTTACCTTGTGTGTGGAGCCTCCGGATGCACAGCCATTGCGCTTCCTCCCCCAGTGCAGCCTGGGAAAGTACCTGGCTGTGCTGCGGAAGAAAGGGGCGGAGCCCTCACGCTTCCTTCCATCCAGCACGGAGTTGGTGCAGAGGGGAAGCAGAGGGGATGCGAGTGCCTCTCACAAGAGGCTTCTCGCATGATCCTCTCGCAATGATACTGAAATGAGGTAAGGTGCGAAAAGGGCCACAGTTTGCTCTTAGAGAGTATCGAGCTTGCGAACTCTCCAGAGAAGCTATTGGAGGCCTTCACATTAACTCTTATTCTTGTATTAAGGCATAAACTGACCATAATTGCTGTGAAGATTCACTTTAACTCAAATTAGGAGGAAACTAGTGATATTTGTAACTACCTATGAGAAGTAGAATAAAAGATGAATAGTGATGATGATGATGGAAACATTGTGCAAGAAGCTACTTTTTTATTTCTTTTCTTTTCTTTTTTTTTTTTTACTCTTTCACCCTTGCTCTGTCATATACAGAAAGATATTCTTTGTAAAATTCATTCCTCTTTTAGAAACACAGTGAGGTTTAAACCAGTA
Source organism: Ctenosaura bakeri (assembly GCA_948474755.1). Lineage (NCBI taxonomy): Eukaryota > Metazoa > Chordata > Lepidosauria > Squamata > Iguanidae > Ctenosaura > Ctenosaura bakeri. The sequence continues at coordinate 75,861 of CAOLHI010001341.1, read as the reverse complement.
AGGAACTCACCTTTCATCCACTGTTGTTCTAAGGAGTATGTACCTAAACTTGTTAAACGTAGGGAAGAGAAATAAACATGACTTGCAAAGCTGGAAGTGTATTTTCCTCCTATCATTTTCAGATACTCTAAAGCTTAAGGGATTCATAAACAGAATACTGATGTCAATATGACTTATGGATAAGAATGGTTTTTGCAAACTTGGGAGCTTGAGTGATCAAAATGGTGAATTCTGGGATATGGATACCAGAAGAACAAACTGTCATTTGAATACTTGTCATTTTACTTGATTACAATATAATTTCTGATGTGCCTATCACATAGACCAATAAGGGATAAGATGTGAGGCAGGAGTGACTGAAGGCACAGATAATGCAGATGCTAGATTGCTTTTGGATAGGAAGCAAACAACAAGAACTTAAAATGAAGGTCATAAAGAACAGGAAAATGCACTAGGCCCATTTTTCCATCAAACTTAAATGTTGTCTGCTAATAGCTACTTCCTATATTAGGTGCTATGAAGAGACTGTGTTTGGTGTACGTGCATGTACCTAAATACACAGAAGGACACAAATGCTGGGTTTGGTAGAAGATCAGAAGGGGAAATTCTCTAAGATTTCAGCCGACTGTTTGAACTGCTGCTTCTAATGAGAAGAAGAGCTTTTCTTTCTACTTTTTTGTTCTGTGGAGGAAAAAGTGTCAGCAAGTGAAGCACAAGGCAGGAGGAGGCACTGCTCTACAGTGAGACAAGAATTAAGAAAAAAAAAGTATCATCAGGCATTTGAGATATTAAAACAGAAAAGCAGGAAGTGTTCTTCAAAAAATAATGCACTCTATGGCCCTTTCTGCACGGGGCTGGTGAATCGGTTCGTGCTGTTTCTTACCGGATTTTCTGGGCTCAAAACAAGGTGGACCTTCCCTCATTTTCTTCCGCACAGCTACTGTGTATGTTCCATTCTGATTTGGAGGAGTGCAAGTTCATGAATCCACACTGCCTCCGCTGTGGCCACTCCCGCTACTCCCCTCACCCTGCCCCGTTGACTGTGATTGCCCCCCCCTTTTTGCATGGTTTAGTATGTCATTGCGTACATGCGTAAGTCCATACTACCCCCTGGCTCCTCCCATGAGTCCTCCCCTGACCACCAATTCACATTGGTGCGAATGTACACGTCTGCATCACTGTGAAAGTACGAATTGGATCGATCTGGAAAACTGGAAAACAGATTTCTTCCAGTTTTCAAATAGCACGCTTTACCACCACATGGGGGTGCATTTAGTCGGAATTAAGTGCGGAACAAAGGTAAATAAGCCGAACCTAGTCTGCTCCAGTGTGCAGAAGACCTCCATGGCAAGATGCATTGGCCCGCCTTAATAACCACGTGCGGAAAGGGCCTAATGTTCTTCCATACATTAGTGGTTAGTTCTCCTCTCCAATGGTCAGTTGTCACAGTGCCCACTAAGCATACTCAGATCTTATTGGGTTATTGGGCTTTTTTTTTTTTTTGGCCCCTCCTTGAGTTTTGCTCCTCTCTATTTTTGTAATTCTGCAAACCTTCAAGCCTGCTGGGATTTTCCTCCATGTGTATGACAGGGTCATGTAAGCATTTGTGCTCAGAGAATGAGTTCACTTTTAATAGACGAACATTGTTGCTGTTTTATTGTATTCATTATGTTTATTATCTTTAAATATCATCTCGTTAACTTGGGGTCAGTTGTCTTTAATTATCTCCTTATCAATTTAAGGGAAATTCACATAATACTTTGTTTGGAACTACTGCCTCATTTTCAAGTTGGGGATGTTTTCTGTGTGACACCCCATAGATGGTGCCCCCATGGAAGTTACTTAACAATGTAATCCTATGCTCATGTGAGAGTAAATCCCAAGATGTGGCTCACTATGCAGACATGCATATTATTATATTGTTAACCAATTAGTCTCTGAACCATCAACTAGACATTGGTTACTTTTTAAATTAGTTGTTCCTCTGAATCCCAGCTTTACACTTCACAATCAGCTATATCCTGTCAAATTAGACAACAAAGAGAACTAAAAAACAGGATTTTTATTGACTTTTCAGCTATGCTGGATGCAGAACAAAATATATTAGACAACATACAACTCAATATTATATTGTTTTATCCTTGGATGCCCTTGGGTGAGTCTGAATGTATTCATTTATTTATTGCATTTATATCCCACCTCTCTTCCAAGCAGGATCCAAGGTGGCTTACAATGTGCTAAAAAGATGCAGCTGAAACATTCAATTTATAACAGTTAAATGAGATTAAATATTCCAAGTCTTAAAACATACATTAAAACAGTTAAAGCACTTAAAACACATTTAAAACATTATTTCAAAAAAGATTTTTAAAATACAGAATTAAAAAATGCCGATTAAAGAATACAGCACACCACTTTGCATATATACTACAACTTCATAATTAAAATTCAAGATCCAAATGCCTGAATAAAAACATCTTTACCTGCTGGTGGAAAGAGAACAGGGAAAGTTCCAACAGGACCTCTTATGGGAGTGAATTCCACAGCCTGGGAGTAGCCATGAAGAAGGCTCTCAAGTTCTCACCAACTGTACCTGTAATAGTGGTGGGACAGAAGGAAAGCCCTCCCTCACAGATCTCAACACTCGTGTCAGCTTATATGAGGAGATACAGTCTTTCAGAAAGTCTGGACCCATGGCACTTATGGGATTAAAAGTCAAAAACATCATTTTGAATTTGCCCAGAAATGGACTGGTAGCCAATAAAACTGTTTTAACAGGGAAGTCACATGACCCTGGTAGCCAGCCCAGGCAACAGCCTGGACACAACATTTTGGGCCTGCTGACGATTCAAAAAAGTTTCCAAAGGCAACCCCATGTAGACCGTGTTACAGTAGTCCAAATGGGATGTAATCAAGGCATGTGTCGCTGTAGCCATATCTGACTTCTCAAGGCATGGGAACAGCTGGAGTGCTAGTTTTAATTGTATAAAAGTACTCCTGACTACAGCTGAAACCTGGGCATTCATGCTCAGATCTGTGTCCAGGAGCATATCCAAACTATGAACCTGAGATTTCAGGGGGAGTGTAACCCTATCCAGCACAGGCTGAGTTCCTGTTCCCTGACTGGCCTTCTGATTTGTCAGGAGCACCTCTGTCTTGTCTGGATTAAGTTTCAATTTGTTCACCTTCATCCAATCTATTACTGACAGCAGACACTGGTTTAGTACAGAAGCAGCTTCCTTGGAATCAGATGGAGAGCAGAGAGAATTGTATGTCATCAGCGTATCATCATCAGTGATAGATGACGCTGAATCCCCAAAACTCTGAATGACCTCTCTCAGCAGTTTCATATAGACATTTAAACAGCATGAGAGGAGGAACCAAGCCCCAAGGGACATCACAGGATAGTGAGCAGGGTGTTGAACAGGCATCCCCCAGCACTACCTTCTGAGTCTGCCCCTCTAAGAAAGACTGGAGCCACTATAAAACAAGCTCCTTCCCAGAGAGTCAAATCTGAAAGATGCCATGGTCAATGGTGTCAAAAACCCTTGCAAGGTCCAGCAGAACCAAAGGGAAACACTTCCTCTCTCCAATACCCTGTGTAGGTCATTTGCCAAGATGACCAAAGCAATATTTATCCACTACCAGATTCCAGAACCCCATGTAACAGTAACTCTAGGACATATTGGTACTTCTGGATCCTCACTGACGGTTACTGCTTTTAAAACATATCTTCCTACACTGCCCATAATCATGACATGCGCACACTACTTATGGCATCCAGATATGCAATATTTGCCAACTGATAAGGATATAAAAGGGCAATGGAAAAATTCCCATCTTCCATTGCAAATTTGGTAAAAGACGAAGTCTCTTATTTGGCCCTGAAGGAGTGAGCTGAATTACCACCGTGATTCCCAGGGTGGTTAGATAGATGCTGAGGAATTTTGAAAGGGGTCAGCATGGAGTAGTTGTTGTCTTATGAAGTCCTTTGTTTCCTTTTATCTCAACTCCTGTGCTGTCCAGCAGATGGATATAACATGTGTTAACATGTCAGCCTCCAGGTGTCCCACTTTTTCATGTCTCACTCTCATGTTCTGGGGTTCAGCAAAGGAGCAGTGATCATGAGACAATTGTACAATTTCAGACAGTGATGATTTAAATCAGCCTTACCAAAGCTACTCATTTGGAATTATATTTTTCTAGTATATCTCGTGATTCACAGATATAGCTAACTTTTGAATGCCAAAAAGTTCTTCTGAAGGTTTAATCAGAAGCTTCTTTCCAATGTATTTAAATTCCAACCAAATATTACAAAGAACCTTCAGATGACAAGAGCTGTTCAACAATAGAATAGACTACATCAGTAGTCTCTGGACTATCCTTCACCAGTGGCATTTAAGCACAGAGTACATAGCCACCTGGCAAGGATACTTTAGTTGTGGATTCCTGAACTAGAGGATTGGAATAGATAACACTCCTAACACTATGCTTCTTTGATTTCATGATACTTTTACACTACAGTAATCTTTGTTTTAGAAGTTTGGGTTCGTATTGTATTCATGCTCAGTTTGAGAAGTGGGTTATCTCTTGCTTTAGTTTAAACTGGGAAGCCTTTTGAAAAGTACATAAGTGAGATATTACAACAACTTTGCCACAGCTACAACTTCAGTTTAATCAACTTTATGTGAGTCCATGTATGATTCAAGGTGTAGCGGTCTGAGTGTTGGACTCTGGAGACCAAGGTTTGAACTCCTGTTCAGCCATGGAAACCCCAAAGCATAGTGCCACAAGGGCCACCCTGCGATGCCGGTACTTCCATGCAAAAGTGGGGAATAATTAGCTCAAAGAGGAGGCTTATGAAAAGAGGGTAACTTAACAAGACCTTTCTACCAATGTTTATGGGTTCACACAGGAAAAGAACCAGCTAGAGATTCAAAGGCAAGCTAAAAATGTGTTTTATTGAGGGGAATCCGCTCATGCATGCACACAAGATACAAACAGCCAAACATTCACACAAGAGCTAACTGAAGGAGAAAGGGAGGAAAAAAATATGGATAGAGAGGCTTTTGGAGGGGTTTATAATTACTACTCTAGAAGAGTAGGGAAGAGCTGAAATGTGATTTGGCTTAGGTAGGACCTAAAGACAGTTCTCATTCAGGAGCCAGCCAGCCAGAGCAATGGGTAAACCTTTGAGAGACTGCACTGGGCATCCTGGAATCAGGGGTATTTGTACTTAGAAAATAGCCTGTGGTAGTGGAAGGTATATGCAGTTCCAGGTGTGGAACAATGGGAGTTGCAACACATAGAGTGGACTATCAACCCACTAATGTTCGCCTTATTGCAACACACATTATGACAAAGACATAATATGTGTTGTAATAGCTGTCTATTGTGGGTGCTACAAGTCAAGAGGAAGGAGTCCAGGTGCACAGGGGATGGGTATCTGTCAATCAGTGTCCTGGTGGGCTTCTCACAGTTGCATTCTCTGGGAAGACATTCAGCTTCTACTTAAGCCAATCATCCATAGGAACAATGGCTACTGCCTGGCAAGTGACTTAATCTCACCTAGAGGGTATTTAGGTTGACTAGCCTCTCTTTCTCATGTTTACAGTCAGATTTTTTTCTCTCACTTGGTTTGACCTCTCCGTCACCTCTCAGGCTTGAATTTGATATTAGAGCCAATTAAACATGTGTTGCCAATCCAATATGATGCCAATTGAGTATGGTGCCCATCCAAACCATACTGATATCAGAGACCCCCAAAGGGGGGCCTTACACCACTGGGTGGACTTGGGCACGTGACTCTCAGCCTCAGAAGAAGGCAAAGGCAAATATTTTCTGAACAAATCTTTCCAAGGAAACCCCATATGGTGTTCCAAGGAACACCATAAGTTGGAAATGACTTGAAGGCACACAACAACAATTCATAATTGATCCATAGTATAGCCTTATAACTTGCTATCTTAGCCATATGTAAATTGATCTTTGCAGCCCAAATCCTTTCCACCCATTCCTAGAGCTTGCTTCAAGTGCTTTGCTCATCTTCCTGTTCCCTGCATTTCCCCATGTATCTTCTTTGCTGCTACTGTTCAATTACCTCCACATTACTCTTCTTCCTCATAGGCTTAGCTCTCTTCTTTTACGAATAGTTTTTATTGCTTCTTATTTCTTCTGTCATATCTCTGAGTCACATGTGTCCCATGTGCCTTTCTCTCTAATTCCAAAGCCCTTTGCAAACAAGAGCACTCTGGCAAAAAGCAGTCTGATCATCACCTTGCTGCAAACTTGGTGAAGACAGAGGGAGAAGGTGGTGTGGAGCCATTCTGTATTGACTGTGGTTCAACTCATGATCAGCACATGACTCCAAGCAGATTACTATGAGGAAATACAACCCTCGACTCTTCCTAGAGGTTTCAAATGTGTAACACAAATCCTTTTCATGTTACCTTCACTTTGTACTTGTACCTGTGCAGGAGCTTGACTTTGGAAGGGGGAAGAAGAATCCTTTGCAAACCGGCTTTTGCTGAAGTTATGCTGACCCCTAAACTGTGCCCACTGCATTTTTAAAAATCATCTTAATTTGTAGTTGTTCAGCCTCATATCCTTTATTTCAGTGTTATTGATTTGTCTGGATCAACACTTGTGAAAGAGGGCAGGGTGATTTCACTGATGTATTTTCTCCATTTCATAGGCAATGACTCAGCCTTCCTTGCTTATAATGTATGCATTAGATGAAACAAAACTTCCAAATCCCCACAAGGTCCAATTATATGAAAACTAGGCTAAATAGCTATGCTAAATGTGGCCTTTGACATTAGGGGAAAAAGTTCCTAAAACGTATTGTTCAGAGGGAAAGATAAATGAGATGCTTCAAAAGCTTCGTAGTTAATGGAGAAATGCTGGAATGATCTTGTCTATTTGACTGCTACCTACTGGGAAGCAATTCTACAGCTCTGTGAAAACTCAAAGTCAGAAATGGCTAACATGAACATTATTATGTCAATTGACTAGTTTTAAAATAAAAGAACTGTGTATAGTTTCCCCATGTAGAAGGGAAATGATTGAATGCAAAGTCAGAAGACAAAGCAATATATCTAAGAACAGAAAAGCAACAACTTGAAAAGATTAAAAAAATCAGATATGGTAATGTAGAATTTTTCCATTTGATCATCAACATGAAATAGAAAAAAAAAGTGGTAAAAAGTCACAGAATTCACATGAGGGAAGTGGCAAAACCTAGATCCATATTTTACACTTGACAAATATATTTGGAATAGATAGAAAGGAAATGAGTCAGAAAGAGAGTAATTTTTAGAGAACGCTCAGCAGGATTAAAATCAAGTCTTAACACAGCTGGCCCTACCATTAGGTAGAGTGAAGAGGTTGCCTCAGGCAGCCTAGTTGGAAAGTGACTGCAAGATGGTGTAGCTAATAAGTGAGTGGCCTGGCCTTTGCCCTCTAAGCTTTTCTGCTACCTTTAGTGGCATTTGAGGATTCTGTCCTGTTGCAAGTATTGAAGAAGGATTCAACCACAATTGGCTTTTCTATGTGGAATGGGAGGAGGTGCAACGTTATTTGCCACAGAGTGCAAAGTATCTTGGGCCAATATTGAGGCCATTTCTGCACTACACTGTTATAGTGCTATTATTCCACTTTCAGCATTCTTTGGAATCCTGGGGTTTGCAGTTTAGGGAGGGGCCTTTGGAATTCTCAGCCACAGAGATCTTGGCCTCAGGAAACTACAAACCCCAGAATTTCACAGGATATTGAAAGTGGAATAATAGCACTATAACAGGCTAGTGCAGAAACGGCCTGAGTGTTATGCCTTTCCTCTAGTCAGCATGATTACATTGTACACACTGCATACTAGACACCAGTGACACATGCAAAGATCATTGTGCCATAGACAATAAGACCTTCAGGACTCTGGAACTTTAACCTGCAGCTGAAAGCAACAATGGTTTGTCAGGTATAAGAAATAAAATGCCAGAAGTCAGTGTGGGCAGATGTTTTCACACAGCTAACAACAGCTGTTACACTGGTAGCTGGGCTATATGAGTATATGACTACTATGCAAGAGGTAATTTTGACAACAACAACAACAACAACAACAACAACAACAATAATAATAATAATAATAATAATAATAATTGTATCCCGCCTCTCCACACGGATCGAGGCAGTGAACAACATAAAATACATTATACATTAAAATACGTTAAAAGACATTTAAAACATACCCAATCCTCCCCACCCACCAACCCACCTAAACCAACCCCTTATAATACACAGCAATTAACAATCCATCAATTACTGTTAGCAAAGCAGCAAGGCAATAGATGGGAGGCGATGGAAATGCTAGTCTAGACAAGAAGCCCTTCTCTTAATTTGAATAATATTTCAAAATCTATTGATTCAGACCCTTTAATTTTTTTTTGAAATGCATTTTAAAAAACCCAAAACATTAGAAGTATTCATTCATGCTTGCATATATCTGGCACTCAGTGATGATGTAGTAAATTTTGAAGGGAAGTTACTCATTAGGAAGTTTTCAAAGAGAGTTCAAAATGCAGGCAGCTGCATCAATCCAAACCAACAAACTAGTTCTGGCAGTTTTCATCTCCACTACAAACCAGTCTTTGGTAAAGCCAATTGCTCTGAAGTGACAAAGCCCCCTCTCAAAAACTTTGCATTACAGTAGAGATAGCTGAACAGCATAGTATTGGTGGGAGAAGACATTTTTCTCTAGTTAGTAAAAAGACTGCAGATGATCTGAGAGTAAACTGGTAAGCTTAGAGGGACATGATTGAGGTTCACAGGGCGATGCATGATTTGCTTGTATATGGTCCCCTTCTCAGAGCTAAGGGCCTTTTTGCACGGCGTTTCTTAAGCGAAAGGGCCCCTTGAGCGTCACGTAAATGTGAGGAGCGGTCTGCATGATGCACTCACATTTACACGATGCTAAAGAGCGTGACGCGAACCGCTGATGGATTTTTTTATTTTCGGCTTCAAGCCAAAAATGCTGCATGGTAGCACAATGCACAGGGGCGTGGAGCGCACTTACCTCCTGTGCGCAGCCTCCTGAGCTGTGCCGGTCGTGCTTCCTGCCTCAGCGCTAGCCTTCAAATACCAGGCTGTGCTGTGGTAGGAAGGGGCGGGACACGGGCGGGGCACTCACGCGACCAGGAAGCTGCTGCGGAGCCCAAGCAGCAGGGATGCAAAAGCTTTCCTCAGAAGGCTTCTAGTGCGAGCACTGCCACCCCCACCTCCGCGAAAAGGTAAGGTGCGAAAAGGGCCTAAGTCTTGGAGAAGGTAGTAGTGGTGGCTCAGCTCCAGATGCTTCTGGATGAACTGTATTAACTAAACACATTTCAATCTGGCATTGGGCCTAAATTTGACACTGAAATGTTCCTGGTCACACTGCAGAATGCCCTCTTGAAAGAGAGTCAGTGAGAGTAAGAACTTAATTGATTTTCCTTGACCTTGCAACAGCTTTGATACTATTGACTATGGCATTTTTGCTGGATCAGCTCTGTAGATTGGGTCTGGAAGGCTCAGCAATATAATTCAACTCCATGGCAATAGTGCTATGGATTTCAGCAGGGTTCCATCTCCTCCCTTGTGCATTTTAATTGCTACGTGCTAGGATTATTAGGGAATTCAGAGTGAAATATCAATGGTATGCTGACAACAGTCAGCTTCACTTCTTTGTGCCATCTGAGACAGGCGAGGCAGTGTAGGTGCCAAATTAGTTTCTTGATTCTGTGATAGATTGCAGGAGGGCCCATAAACTGAGCTTGAATTCCAACAAGATGTAGGCCCTGGAAGTGTGGAAGTAGGCAGTTATGATGTCTAGAAATGGTCTGTCTATGATAATAAATGCAATTGCATTCCCATCAAGTGTGCAGCTGTATAGCTTCAGACTGCTCCTTGTAGAGCAGTGGTTCTCAACCTGTGGGTCCCCAGATGTTTTTGAACTTCAGCTCCCAGAAGCCCCAGCCACTATGGTCAATGCTCAGGGCTTCTGGGAGCTGAAGTTTTTGAACATCTGGGGACCCACAGGTTGAGAACCACTGTTGTAGAGGAACGCTATGGCCAAGAGTGCCTTTTATATCAGCTCCTTCTGGTTCACCAGCTGTAACATTTACTGGGCATGAACATCTTACTCACAATGGTTCATGCCCCTGCAAGCTCCTAACTGGTCACCATAATGTCTTATCTGTAAGGGCAGCTCTCGAAAATGAGTCCGAAGGTTCAGCAAGTGCAGAATGTGCCAGCCAGCATTATAACTGGTATCAGCAGATGTAGGTGAAAACCGATCTGTGCATGCCCTACTGAAATGTGCTGTGCTGGTTTCTCCCTGGAGATTATAGAACCTTTCGTGCCATGCTGACATTTTCAATGTGCTGTGTGATAACTCAGAAAAAGCTCAGAGAACAGAGTTCTAGACAGGCCTGATACATTGATATTGTCTACCAAGATAATTAGAGTGCCCTATGAGCCACTAAAAGGTCAGGTAATACTGAAACCTTTCATAGCCCTTTTCAATTGCATTAGACCTTAGTGCCAATGCCCACAATCACTCCAAGAGAAAGGGGGAAAAGAGCCTTTGGGGATATTCCTACATGGAGCTAACTATCTGTCTAGTAGTTCTTTGTGTTATCCCATATAATGTCAACTTTAAGGCTATCAGGAGAGCTGGATGATATATGATATCATCTCTTTGATTTATGCCACCTGCAAGCAAATGTATTTTGAGTCTTTCATGGTGAACTACACAACAACTTGAGAAAGGTCTCATGATTTTCCTTGACAAGCAATACTTACATAAAATCACTGGTAGAATAAGCCCAACTATCTTGGATGAATTGCTAAAGGTCACTGAAAGACATCTCCCTCCATACTCAAAAGGGAGGCAGGCTGGCTGGCTTTGTATCCAACCGAATGACCCCAAGGAGAAAAACTATGTGGGCAGAATGTCCTATTTCATAAGAAACAGTATGATAAAACTGACACCATATGGGTTGTATGAAGAAGAATCCACTCATTCACCCACCCGCTCATGTCAGTGTTGCATTCTTCTGCTGAAATTACTTGATATCTGAATTAATTGATATATTTCTTCACTTGTGGCTTCTTTCAACAAAAATAGCTGAGAGAGAGGAGGATAGAAAATCACAGAACTGGAAGGACCATGTAGACCCACCCTCACCATACAGGAAAATATAACTAAAGTTCTCCTGAGAGGTGGCCATCTAACTTCTGTTTAAAGGCATTCAAAGAAGTAAGATTCTACCACCCTGTGAGGTAGTCTATCCCACTGTTGAACTGTTCTTATTTTCAGGAAGTTTTTCCTAATGTTTAAATCAAATTTGTTTCCTGCGATTTAAATACAATGGTTTGTGTTATTCCACTTTCTACATGACATCCTTTCAAAGAATGCATCACCTCTCCATCTACTTCAAGCGAAACATACTCAGCTCCCTAAGATATTCCTATAGGGCTTGGTTTTCAGATACTTTGCCATCTTGATCACATTCCTCTGACATTCTCCAGCTTGTTATCATCCTTTTTGAACTGTGGTATCCTAAGGGCTGACCAAGTAGAAGATGGAGACAAGGGCACCCCCCCCCAAACAAATCTTGCCAAGAAGACTCCATGATAGGTTCACCTTAGGGTGGCCATAAATCAGAGATGACTTGAAGGCACACAATAACTATTGATTTGGACACTATTCCTTTTGCTGCACCCTATGGCAGCACCGGCTTTCTCAATTGCCTTGTCATGTTATTGAATCATGCTTAGTTTGTGAGCAAATATTGTTGAGCCAGATGTTACCCATTCTATATTTGTGTGTTTTGTTTTTATCTACATAAATGCAGCATAGAGTTATGTAAGGAACAAAATCATGATAAACCACTGCAAATCTAGCTCCCTGCTGTTACCCTCCAGATCTTGCCTGCTGCTGCACAAGGTAGCCCAGTGGACAGACTTGAGTAACAACTCCAGCTTCATCCAACCAGGACCTCCTTCACACTACACAATTACAGCAGTATAATTTCATTTTAACTGTCATAGTTGTATCCTATGGAATCCTGGGATTTGCAGTTTAAGGAGAGGCATTTAGGATTCTCAACCAGAGGGCAGTAGTGGCTCACCAAACTACAGAAACCAAGATCCCACAGGACAATGGAATCATAGTGCTCTAATAGTATAGTTTGAAAGAACCTCAGGTCTCTATAATAACGACTTGTCTTGCTCACCAGATCCTGGATGATGTTTTTGTCATTAACTGACTTCACATTCAGCACTATTCCTTTCAGCTCTGAGTGGTCTGTTACCAAGACTACCCAGTAAGTTTGAAAAGGGAGACAGTTGAGGGCAACCAACACCTTATTGCATTCCCCTCTCAAATTGTACTATGGCTGCCACTCTACTACACAACTCCCACCACCACACCATAGACCCTGTTTTGGAAAGATATCCTTCCTCCAGGAAACAAACAATCACAACAAATGGCTCTCTTGTACAAAAACCCAGGCACTGAATTCCACTGAAGTGACACCCCTTTTGGTTCTGGGCCCTTCAGCAGTGACTCCATGGGCAGTTGACTTGGCCCTGTAGGAGTTTTCCTTTTATTTCCCAGTTCCCAGAGATGTTACAGTTTGGCAGTGGGTAGCATTTCCTGGACCTAATTTTACCAGGAGGCAACCTGGAGCCACAGGAGAGGTAAATACCAAAAAAAGACACAATCTGAAGCTGTAACATAATAAAACTAGGATTTGTATGGCCAAGCAGCATCAGAGTGTGGTCAAGATGGCAAAAGTTATTAAATAGGAAGACTAAGACAAACTAGAAGATGCTGCAGCAGATTGGCTTTGACTGAGTCTACTGGGAAGGGCAAGATTCCACCCTCTCTTCTTCTCACCCCTCTGCTGAGTTAAATGAGTGCAAACTCTTTCTGTACTTTGAAGACACTTTGTACCTATGGAAGTAAGCTGAGGACAAAGGGCAAAAATGGAAGACAAAGAGAGAAACTGGGACATTTTAAAAGCAGATGAAAAAGTGAGACAACAGAGGATTAATCAGGACTGTCTCTGCCAGATTAGGACAGTTGGAGAGTATGCCACAGAAGGGTGAAATAAATTGGATTTATGGAGGCGGGGGAGACTCAAAACCAAAAATGACTGGAAATCCTTCTCCAGCTTTTGGGGAGGGGATGAATGGGGGGATTTGGAATTCCCTGCAACCTGTTCAAAGGTAGAAGTGCAGGGGAAAATAGTAATTTTTGCCACTGTTTTTCATTAGAGTGGGAGCCCCAAAATTGCCCTGGGAACAGCATGCAGCCCATAGGTCACACTTTGCCCACCCCTAATTTAGCATACCAATATATATGGGAGTCAAAAGCTCTATACAAACCCTAGTGATTCTGGTTCCCAGAGCATCAACCTACCACTGGGCACAACTGCTAAAACATGGGTATTGTCAGAGTGCTTTTACAGTCATTCTTCTTAAAGGTAACTTTTCAGGTGTTACTTTCATGCTGAGCTCCCGCCTAGGCTCAGGGATGGGTGAGAAAGTCACATGTGAATACATATTCACATATGGAATCTCCTGGAACTAACTGGAGATCTGAGCTGAATTTGCAGAGGGGGGAAACAATGCAATGCAGACTTGAGAATGAGCTTGGAACATGATAAAGAAGAATGTTGATTAGATCAATCAAACCTGGTAGAATTGCATATCTCTACCTATTGGGCATTGCACTATATGGCCTTTGTGGTCTCTTCCAACTCTATGATTCTGCACCCTTGTCTTTTAGTCACAATGCTGTGGCACAGATTACTTATGAGCCTAGCTTTATTACTTGCATCACTATGGTGTTATTGCTGAAAGTGTTTGGAGAAGGGACATAAATAGGCAGTGCTGCAGTTTTTTCTCCTTTGCTTTTTATGTCTCTGTGTAATACTTTAAGTAATGTTGCATCTCCCCGTCATGACTTTTCACAATGAGATAATATTTTTGGGTGACAGTGACCTTACTGCAATAAAGTTGCCTTGTACTCAGTTTTTAGAGCCTGTATTGAATAGATTTGTAGCATCTTGCTTTACTTCCAGCCAAAAAAAGAGAGCACAAACAAAAGAAGTCAATAAGCAAGAAAGAAGCCATTTGTGAAATGAAAAACAGTAAGCAGAGAGGAAAGAAGTAGTTTTCTATGCCAAAAACTCCCACCTGCAGAAGTATTGAGGATATTGCCCAGTATAAATCCAAACTGCCTTGAGTTTTCCCATAGACAGGTTATGATTCTCCCAGAGCTTGCAAGTAACTCATTACTGATAATGAATTGCTTGTAATCAATCCCTTTTTGCAATATTTCAGGCATAGCAAAGTTACATTACAGTTGTAACATGAAGAATGACCTCAGTCATTTTGCAACACAACTGTAACTGTTTTATTTACTTTTACAATTACAGGCTCTATGGCCTCACCAATTAGGTGTGCTTTGTGTCATAGTATAATCAGTTATTAAAATGTAATTAGTTTTTAGTTGTTTGGTATCTGCTCATTTCTTTTCTGTTATTATTAAAATGAAAGTAAATAGGTACTTTAATTTTTTTTAACATAATGGTGACCACTTTGGGGGCCTTTGACAGTAAACATAATTAATTACATAAAAGTAACTTTTCAAGCACTATTTTTTCCTTCCTCGAGGCTGGTCTCCTCATTGTTAAAGTTAAGGCATGGCTAGTGTCTTGATAGGGGCTTGTCTGGGAACCTCCAGTTGCTTCCTGGGGTTAAAGGTACAATGAAATACTGATAATATTTGTCCTGTAAAATGTAGTTCTAAAAACTGGTGGTTTCTGAGAGCTGTAGTCCACAAAGTTATTTTTCCAAGCTGTAGTTGTCTCCTTTTTGCCAGCCTCAAACCACCCATCTCCCTTTTCTGAAGTTTTTAATGCACAGTTTGCATACCCTCCAACTGTCCTGATGTGGAAGGGATAGTTCCAAATAGCCTCATATTGTCCCATTTTTCAGGTGTTTTCAAAATGTCTCAGTTTCTCTCTCCTCCTCCCACTTTCCCTTTTTATCCTTGGCTTGTTTCCATTGGTGCAAATGTCAAAAGTGACTTGTAATCAAGTAACTCTGTTACCCTGACTTCTGGGGGTCCCATGAGGGACACCTTGATTCGCTGCAAGTTATAAAGGTTGGGGAAATTAGTGGAGCACTGACATTAGCAAAACGAGGGGCAGAGTAACCCAGCAGCATCTTTTACCCAATTTTACAGGATCAGGCCAAGCCAAAAAGCCAGACAAATGTATCGAATAAATGGATTTTATTGAATGAATATATTCTCATGCACCAAACACACTCACTCACGCATGCACACAAGGTCTATTGAGAAGGAAAAGAGGTGAAAAATGGATAGGGGATATAGCAAAGGGAATGGAGAGGCAGTGATACTGGACTGATCCTGAAGTCTTCAGTCTGGGAAACGGCGAGAAAAACGAAGCTCAGCAAAGAGATGACTGAGGGGATCTCTCAACTAACAGAGTGCCAGTCTGCTAGTGTGGTGGGAAGTTCTTCGAAGAGACCCTCAAAAACTAGGACTACTTACCGGGCAGAATGTACCTCGAGAGCAGGCCCTCTCCTGGGAAGAACAATGGGCCGGTTGTTTGCATGATTGGTTTATGCTGTGTTGTGAGTGTTCAGGGTTGCGGTTGCAAAGGGTTGCAGTGTAGGTTTATGTAGATGGACCTTGCCTTGTAGGATTTTCCAGAGTCAAGGTTGCTCAACCTGGGGAAAACCCGATAATCCTTTCAAGTTGGCTGCTCTTGGCTGAGGACCCTTTGTTTATGTGGCTTTGCACAGCTTGAGGTCTCCTTAGGTTACGTGGCTAGGGATTTTCCTGGTCTTTACCTAGTTTTGGCCGCTCAACCTCTTTGCCTACATGCCCATCTGGGCAACCTCTCTGGCATGGTGGGCATATCGGATATCAAATTTATAGTTCCTGGGATAGGGTATGCTAGTGGGGGTAACAACTCAGCAGGAGGGAGAGGAGAGGAGTGGACTGAATTTTTCCCCCTCTCATAGTTTCAGGCAAAAACAAATGCTTGCAGCCTCTCCTACTTTGCATATTCTTCTTCACTGGAGTTAAAAACAGATGGAGAAAATGTCTCTGTTGGTTCCTATAGCTGTTGTTAAAGTTCTCCAATATTTTGGAACATTTACATGACATTTCCCTCTTCATGGAATATCCAGAGATAGGACAAACAAAAATATTTCATTCCTGTCTAGAAACTGTGTTCTTTTTTATTGCAGCAAAAAATATGTGTTTAAATAAGTCCCATTCTCTAATTTCAAATAAAGTACAGTCTGATATCTCATTGCTGGATGGAGGGGGAACATGGAGGCTTTCTGCAGGAGCAGTAAGATTTTTAGAACACTATATCTGAAAAAGAAGCCACGCACGTCCAAGGCCCTTTTCGCACATTACCCGCACGTTGCCCATTCGCACGGCGGGGGGGCGGGGGCGTTTCGTGCGAAAAGCCTCAGCAGGAATGTTGCTGCTTCCCTGCTTCTTGAGTTCTGCAGCGCTTCCTGGTCACGCGAGCCCACCCCTTCCTACCGCAGCGCAACCTGGGAATTGTAGGCTAGCACTGAGTCAGGAAGCGCGACCGGGCCAGCTCCCGAGGCTCCGCAGGGCAGGTAAGTGCGCACAGGCCCCGGGAACATTGCGTGACTGCACACCATTTTCAGCTTTAAGTCAAAAATAAAAAAAATGCATGCGCGGTCCGCTTTAGGCTCTTGAGTGTCGCGTAAATGGGAGTGCATCGTATGGACCGCTCCTCCCATTTATGTGATGCTCAAGGGGCCCTTTCTCTTTAGAAATGGCATGTGAAAAGGGCCCAGGTTTCCAGAGTCAATAGTGAGCAAAGATACAAAAGAGATTCTGACTGGACAATTGGCTATAGCGTTATGAAATCTGAATGTTTGTTGGACAAACTGCTGGCTCAGATTCTTTCATGGTGCCTTCTCTCTCTACTGGCTGGTAAGATCCATATGGATTAAAAATGTTTTTCTAGGAAGTCCCAATTGGTAACAAATAAGGCTTTATTAGCAAGATATCTTGGTTCTTTGTTATAGTTTGGACATGCCCAGTAATAACTTTTGCCATCTTGACCATGCTTTGATGTTGCTTAGCCACAGATGTCCCAATATTCATCTGTGAAAGTTTGGAAGGTATGAGTTTAAGGTAGATTGGAAGTGACCATTCAGTTACAACTGTGCTTTGCACATTTTATATTACATTTATGTATATTTATGTATATTACAATATACATTTATATTTGTGTGTGTGTAGGGGGAAGGATTTGGAGAAACAGAAAAAATACAGTAGTAAGTATAGTGAGGGAAGACTTGAGGCCCTTTCACATATCATCCCATCCTATGGAATCCTAGGATTCACAATTTAGGGAGGTATATTTAGAATTCTCTGCCAGAGAGCTCTAGTGCTTCACTGAACTATAAACCCAGGATTCTGTACAATGTTGCTATGGCAGTTAAAAAGTGGAATCATGGCACTGTAACTGAGTAATGTGAAAGGATCATAATCTGTGAAGGCCTGACCATACTCTACCCTGTTGCAGATTAAAAATGTTTAGTGCTTGCACTAAACTGGTACACAGGTTTCAAGTAAAATTCAAGACCTTCTTTTCTTCTCAGTTGTTACATGGCAGTGGCAGCCTATGATGATAATAAACTCTTGTCCCCCAAAAACAAAAGGGGGAAAAAAGCAAAAATAGCCAGTCAAGGAAAAACTCCTTATAGATTAGCAGAGATAGCTACACACAGCTATGGAAGCGTGCTTAGCAGCATTGAACACCATTAGCAGCACATGCACTAAGCCACTCACCCACTCCAAGTTGTAATCTTCCAATATGGAGGCTCTTTATTCTTTGTTACAACATATATACAATATTTACAAAGTCCAGACAGCAATCCAGCATATCTAGCTTGCTCTATCTGGCACAGCCCCCAGCAGACACACTTCAAACAATATGTGCAGCATTGGCTAGGATTGTGCTACCTTTATACAGACACCTAGGGAATCCTGGCCAACCCTTGTATTGTCTGCACCTGGTGCTCATCAGCCTGACTCAGCACAAACTCAGGTTGAGTCACATTCCTTTCCACAGGTGCACTTAACAGTTAAAGCAAAACAGTTAAAGCAAAATTAAAGCAACATGACAGTTACACTTACTTCACAAAATATTTTCTAGAGGTTTGATCCAACCAGCTCTGACAACTCTTGTGTAAGCAATGCCTACAGAACACTGAGGTTTGGATGTTGTAATGTTTTGTTGTTGTTGCCATAAATTCAAATAATTTTCAGGGTTCCAAGTTGTTCCCATTGCCCAAACTGGCATTTTCTCTAAAAAATAATGGAATAAGCTACAAGTTAATTAATTTTCTTTTCTTTTCTTTTAGTGCCACTGGAATCTCATTTATTTAGCCATGTCCACCGCTTGGATTTTGCACCTTGTCTGACAAAGCCATCAGGTCACTTTAGCTAATAAGTTAAAAGTTGTCCCACAGATATAATTAACCAGATATTACATTTAGCACAGTTTTAGAAGAGGCCCTCCATCAAATGCTAGAAGATGTCTGTCTATCATAGCATGTGATTTTGCTCATGCATTTTACACGTTTTGTGTTGCGATTGTTTACTGGAAGGCAAGTAAAAGCTTTACTTTCAAGTCTGAGCCAAACATTTCTGAACAAATTCAGTTTGCAGAGAGGGCTAATTGCAGGTCACAAGCCCCCTCAAAGTCTAATTTCACAATAAAGTATGACTGTTAATGGCAGGACAATCATGTGTACTCATGTACAGGTGATAATACAAATGTAGTTGCAATGCTACAAATGCAATAAATGAACTAGTCTGTTCATTTAGGGGAAAAGAAACTGTAAGACAAGTAATTTATACTGTTAAGTGTTCTCTTCTTTTAAAGGAGGTAAGTGAAACAAAAACAAAAAAAGAAGGACTTTTTTGTACTATACAAGCATTATAGATCAATAAGATCAAGAGTTCAGTGGTACGGGGATTTGGGGAGTTCCTTAAGCACACACTGACTTAGCAAGACAACTACTGAAGGATTCTGGGTTTTTAAAAAAATGTTATTTAAAGACAAGAAATGCAGTATCAAGTGCCCTCAGTATTGGATCCACTTGTTTCCATGACAAAAATCTCTTGGGGACCTGTGAAGAACTTTAGATCTCTGAGCCCATGTACATCAGACTTGCAAATATCTGAAGCTACAGCTTTTTTATATGCTTCTCAGTAAATTTTCAGCCAAGAAGACTGGATACACTTCTTGAAGACATTTATAATTGCTGTGGAGCAAATGATGTTTGTAATGCCGAAGGCAATGAAGCTGGGGGTGAGAAAGGGGGACATCTGAACAGGACTGCTTTTCCTAATGTGGTACCCTCTGGCTGTGCTGGATAACAGCTTCCATCACCCCCTGCTGGCTCAGGGAATATGGGAGTTATACTCATAGGTTGGGTGCTAGGTTGGGAAGGGAATTTCTCATGTTTTTAATGAGAGAAGCAACTGTCTTATGTCAGAACCATAATGCTGCAGGATACCAAAGTTCAACCCTATGCCATTTTACTAGGAACATCCCTCCCAGATTAAATAATTAAAAAAATACCTGTGCTATGTAAGCTGCTACTTGCAATGGCTTGATTTTAGTATATTGTTTTTTAGGGTAACATTATCTTCTTTAAGGCCTTAAGGCCAGCCCCTCCCCAAACTGCCCCTTAAAGCCAGCCCCTCCCCAAACTGCAAACCCCAGGATTCCATAGGATGCTGAAAGTGGAATCATCACACTATAAGTGGCTGGTGCGGAAATGGTCTAGGTCAGGGAAAGGAGAGAGGAAAGGGATGGGTTGGCATCGCGGCTCTATGCTTCCTCTTTCTCACCTGTTTCCTTCCTTCGGGGTGGAGAGGGTTCATGGTGCTGAGAAACTGGGCTGCAAGCGTGCACTGGGGGGATTCTGCTGATAAAGAGGGAAAGGACACCTGAAAATGTTGTTAGGTGTGAACCAGTGCCATCTTCCTTGGCTAGCCAGGCAGCAGATGGAAGAGGACGAGGACGACCAGAGGTGGGTTTTTAAAGGGCTTCACAGCCTGAGCAGAGCTATCAAGATGGAAGGTTCCCTCAGGAAAGAAGAACATGAGATGGGGGCTGTGGACTGGACTGTTGGGATAGACTGAAATATCATAGAGTCTGATTGAGGCCCTCAATCAGTTTAGGAAGGTGTTGCACATACACACACAAACACTTTTTGCAAGTGTTTTTACTTGCAACTTTACTTGCAAGTTTTTACTTCCAACTTTTTGCAAGTTTTAAGCTGAATAGCAAGAGATCAGTCAGATGGACCAGGTTTATTTGAAACAATGGCCTTTTCCACACGGGGTTTTTAAAACGGGGCAGAGCTTTCTCCAGGGAAGATGTCTGCACCTGGGAGCGGACTGGGTCAGACCTACTTAACGTAGATCTGCACCCCAGCCCACTCTGGAATGACCCCAAGTGGTCATCCAGTGTGCTTTTGAAAGACCGCTAAAAACAAGTCTTTCAAAAGCATGGAGTGCACCACTGCGAGCCTGCTCCCTTATGCAGATTTGCAGGCTTGCATTGGTGCGAGCCTGCGATCTGCCAGGGGCGGGCTTTAGGCTGGCGAGCTTCAGTGGTTGGTTGAGACCCTCAACCAACCGGAAGCTGCCATTTTCATCCCCGGAGGAGTGCGGAGCGGCAGCCACGCACTGCTGCGGAGCAGCGTGGACTGGACCGGGGAGCCCAAAAGTCCGGTGAGTAGCATCACAGGGCAATTCCCTTGCCCCGTTCGGAAATTGCCAATAGCATATTTATAGAACTTTCAGCATTACATGAACACAGAGAGAAGTTATGCATGAGAGTTGCTTAACAAAAAGTTGCAAGAGCTACAAAACAAACTCTTCGTGACCTTTCTTCATCATTTTTCCTATGCAAACATGTACTCAGAGCAGGTCAGTCAGTTATCAAATTATTCTTACTAGTTTTATTGATTTTTTACACAGTTCTTTGTAGTAACAGTTTCAGTGAGGCCATTTCCGCCCTACACTGTTATAGTACTATTATTCCACTTTTAACATCCTGTAGAATTCTGGGGTTTGTAGTTTACTGAGGCCAAAGAGTTCTCTGGCTGAGAATTTTAAATGCCCCTCTCTAAACCGCAAACCCCAGGATTCGATAGGATGTTGAAAGTGGAATAATAGCATTATAACAGAGTAGTGCAGAAATGGCTTAAGAGCAGTGCTAGGGTTTTTTTTTTATATGAAGAAAGTGAAAACCTAAGCCAACCCAAAGAACTAAAGCAGCAAGGGCTATTCTCCACACTGTTTTTTTTCCCCAGCTTTCATGCACAGAATGTGAACCACAGAGTAACAGTGGATGGATAATCAAATCTGAACAGTGTGCAATTTTCATCTAATATAGTTGCTTTTCTATCTAAAAATATCTCAAAGCCACCAGATTGGTGTAGCATAGTCACTATGGGTAAAAAGGAATGCTGTTGAAAGTGGGTGTTCAAAGAAGGATGTTGAAAGTAGAATAACAGCACTATGACAGTGTAGTGCAGAAATGGCCTGAGACAGAAGAGATTCAAATCAAAATCTATTCAAAGGTTTTTCAGCCACAGAATGACTTGCTTAGAATTGCTTAGGAACTCAGAAATAGAGGGCTAAAAGTTTGGAAATTTTTTTTTGTGCCCAACAGAATAAACTTGTAAATAATCACATCCATGAAAGTAAACTCACAAAAGTTGAGGTTCAACTGTATAAAGAAAAATAATTTACATTTTGCAAGTAATTTTATGAATATTGTATAATCCTAGTATGACAACAGTGTAAGAAGTACATTTACAGGGAGTGAACATGTATGGAGTAAATTCTGTTGAGAAAAGAGACCATATATTTATGACATAAACATTTGTAACCCAAAATAGCTTTGCAATCCATATTGTAAAGAAAGGAGAAAACTTCTGTCTCTACTCAAGATATTGGGCAGTATTCAAAGCCAAGTGAGCAGAACATATGAGAAGAATGGGCAGAACAATCCATAATAAGCAGATGTGGCCATAATTATATATATATAAAAACTTTTTTCTTGTCAGCAAGCCTGAATGGTAGCTAGAACAATTCCCATGCCTATGTTAATTATTTTTTTTTTTATGATACTTTTCACTATTGTGATACAATTCAAACAGTAAGACTGAACAGTCATGTATCTTTTAAAACATCCCAGGTACAGATTTTCAAACTGGTTATATTGAACAGTAATTTTAAACATTTATATGCCACTTTTCTACTCGTCAGCATTCAAGAGAGCTAAGAGACTGAAGTAGGCAAGCAATAATTTAAAAGAATTAGCTGATTTGAGGGGCTTTTGGTAAACAATACTTGGGACAATTTGGGAGAAGAGGGGAAGGGCTAGAAGTCAATGGTAGAACACAGCTATTATGCCCAGGGCTAGCAATTGCTGAAAGGCCCTCCCTGCATCCCAGCTGCCACTGCTGTGACTTCTAGATGGAGCCAAGGGTATGCAGGCACAGCTCCATCATGCCTAGGCCCAGCAACTGAGAAAAGGGCCACTCTTTATCCCAGCTTCCGCTCTTGAAGCCTCTGAGGCAGAGAAGAACTGCAAGCATCTGCTGGACTTAAAATTGCCTTCTTATTGCCTTCTTTTTTTCTTGTGTGCCCTGTGCTTTTAGACTGTAAGAACTGAGGGCAGAAAAAACAACTGTGAACTGCTCACTATGTACACTGATGACACGATATTTTTTAAAAAAATGATAATTGTATGGAAAAGATACCAATTTCAGTCCCAACATTTCCAAGGGCACTTTTACACTGCCTAATTATAGCTATGATTCCACATTAACTGCTCTGGCTGCCTGTAATGAAATCCTGAGATTTGTAGTTTGATGATGTTCTAGAGCTCTCTGGCCAAGAATTCTAAAAAAAATCCACCCTAAACTGCAAATCCCAAGATTGGAACTATGGTAGTTCAAGTGTAATGATAGTGCTGCAATTGCAGACTGTGAAAGGATCCCAGGAAGAAACCTGTGGGATACTCTGGAAAGCTGTTACCAATTACTGATCTAGATGGATAAACGCTCAGGTGGGTTATTAGGAAGTTTCCTGAGTTCAGCTGAAGCCTAGTGATTTAAATATTTCTCCTCTCTTCTGAACATAGAGGCTGAGACCTAAAACACTGTTTTAGCATGCAGCTCACAACTTGGGCTTGCCTAGAAGAGTTTCTGACAGATTTCTGCAGAATGAGAGACCCCTGAGCAAGATGAAAAACTGTCTTAACCACAGCCCAGTTTCAAAAGCAGGTAGCCCTGAAAGAGATGGAGCTGCTGTTTGTACATGTGAATGGGCACACAGTTCTTTGGATCCCATCTCAGCAATAATGGGATGTACAACTGAATGATGATTTTCTTTTTCTTTTTGATAACATAAGCAAAAGAACAAACCAACCCTTGAATATTTATGCATTCAAGCATTTATAATATTTTATCTTTTTTCAAATGACCTCAAGGCATCTGACAACTGTTAATCAATACAATAACTGAATAATTTAATTTTTCAACAACAGTAATCTGCTAAATGCAGGCACATAATGTTAAAATGGGGGTTAAAAAAGCCATAAAAAGTACCAATAGCTATCATAAATAATTTAACATTGAAAAGCATTAAGTATTTAAAACATCTGCAGAAAGGCAGCAAATATTTGTGGCTCAGAGGCCATCCTCAAAAGGAAGGCTTCAACGTGCCCATGGAAGACCACTAAACAGAAGAGTAGTGAAAACCTTCCAACCCACAGGTGCAATCTGGCCTGTCAGTGTCCTTAATCCAACCCAGAGAACACTATTCAGTCACCTCCTTTCTTCAAGTCTCAACCCTTCCAATGATGGTGGTTCTTGCTGAGATTTAATCTCCCCCCACAACATAAACAACCCCCACAGGCACAGAGGTGCAAAGTGCAGCCTGCAGAACTCCTATAAGCCACTCAATGCCCTCAGATCTTCCTAATTTTGGAGGGGGGTGATTTTTCCCCCCTGCAGGCCACCCCAGATCTGCCAAAACTGTCTAAAAAGGCAGCAGTTTGCCCTCCTAATCTCCCCAGTCTCCCAAATCTCCCCAAAACTGACAAAAAGAAAACGAAATCTGCTGAAAATCAGCCAAAATGGCACCTGAAGTGACATCACATCACTTTAGGCATGTTGAAAAGTAGATGTGCTCCCGAGCTTTATTTCTTTAACAGAAACTTTGGTACCTGAAGTAGAAGTAACATGCAAAGAATAGTGATGGGTTCCTATACCATAAAATAGCAGAGATATTCAACATCTTTCATCAAACTTTTTATTCAAAATGAACATTGTACACACTTGAAATGAAACAAGCAAGTCAGGTAGTCCTTGAATTGACAAAAACAGAAAACAAAAACATTTTGAATCTTCTAGAAATCATTTGACAGCTTGTTCCAAAATTCATCCTGAGGTTCTTTTCTTCTTCTTTTAACAATATCCACTTTTTTTATGATTTCCATTTTTATGGCAAAATTGATCTATGGCCCCTTCCGCACGAGGTGAGTGAATCGCTCCATGCCATTACTTATTGGCTCTTCTTGCATCCGAAGTAACACATACCACCCCTTGAGCCCTTCCACAGGACTCCTCCATTAGTGCAGGGCGAACCGGAGCAGTGCGAGGTCTGTAGATCTGCACTGCTCCAGCTCAAAATGGCAGCTTCCAGTGTCTTTGTGGGAGAGGACCAACCGCTGAGGCTGGCCACGCCCACAGCCCACCCTCTGCTGGTCGCAGGCTCACATTGGTGCGAGCCTGCGCATCCGCACAGATAAGTAGGAACGCAATGACGCATTCCCAAAAATGTAAAGACCTGGTTTTTCCAGTCTTAGCCCGCTGGAGGACCACTTGGGAGTGGGTTGGATCGGACTGAGGTGTGGACCTAAGTTAAATAGTCTGCACCTAGTCCGATCCAAGGTGCGGATGACTTCTGTGCCAGGATGCCTTGGCCTGTTTGAACTGCCTCGTGTGGAAAGGGCCTAAGTTTTTTCAATATGCGTCATGCCCTGGGACCTAGACAGGGCTCTTCCCAACAGCCGCACCCTAGAGACATGAGAGGGTCTGGACTTACAGCAGCCAGCGCAGGTGGAAAAGGAAGAGCTCGTTAATTAGGCCACACAGGACACTGAGGTTATATAAACAGAGGTCAGGATGGCATAAAACTGCTGGAATCTACTGACTCCATGGGTGGTAACAGTCTTTTTGACTCCTGCATTTGCTACTTGTGTTCTTTGGACTGTTGCCTGGACTACAGATTCTGCTTTTGAACATTCTCTCTCTGGACCATTGGTAAATTCTGACTTTGTTGCTCTAAGCTTGCTATGAACTTGGACTACTTTCATAAATGTTGTTTGCTAGTTGCTGCTATCTGCCTGATTACACAGCTGGAAAGCCTTGGCAGGTGAGTCAGGCTAATTTGCTTTTCCTTTTTCTTTCTTCTTTGCTCTCTGTATATGCTCAATAAGTGATCCTGGAGGAAGCTGTTTACCTTGCCTGTTGTGGATAAGCCTAGCTACAGAAGGATCACGTAGAGTAGAATCCCATTCTTTCCTGAGCCAAGCTTTATTGCATTGTTGCTAGCAGACATATTGCTGCAACCCAGCACTGAAAATTTGCCTTTCTCCATCTCTCTTCCACAGTTCTCCTAATGCCAGTGTTGCAAAAAACAAAACAAAACATTGAGCTGGACAGAAGACAAGAAGGGGGCTGGGGCTGGGCTCCTGTAAAAAGATTTTGTAAAAAGTAGCTTCTTTGTCAGAGACTTTGCCATTTCTAAACTACACAGTTATAGTGCTATTATTCCACTTTCAACATCCAATGGAATCCTGGGGTTTGCAATTTAGGGAGGGGCATTTAGAATTCTCAGGCAGATTGCTTTTGGCCTCAGTAAACTACAAACCCCAGAATTCCACAGGATGTTGAAAGTGGAATAATAGCACTGTTAACAGTGTAGTGTGGAACAGGCCTATGTTAAACTGAGGCAGGCCTGCATCTTTGCTGTTGGGAAAGGGAGCTAATTGCTTAGCAACTTGTTATTTGTAGTTAGTTATTTCCAAGCTTTGAATTGCCTGTGCAGAAACCATTGGTCACACACAGAGACACTTCTTTGCAATGTCCCCACATGGACACTGGTGACGGCACAGAGGATGATACTGCACGTAGGACCACAAGATGTGCTCTGCTATCCTCTTAGCCCCACATGTGAACATTTATTCTGTCTTTTGCCATCTGCATAGTGACATCCATGAGATCTCACACAAGGACTGACTACAGTTATTTCCCACACCATATCACTTCTGTTTCATTTGTGCCTGTTAGCATATGTCAGCAAATAAATGCAAATCTAGCAAAAGGCCTCAACTTCTTTGCTTAAAAGAATTGCTTATAGAAAAACAAAACAAGACAAAATTGAAATGAAGATGGTTAATATATACAAAAGAATACTCTTATCTAACTTTCAGTAGTAATGACATGCATTCTTCTGATCATGGTTTGTTTTTGGAACAGCCCTGCATTATATGCAGATAGTTTGCTTTTAAAGTTAATCATCAGCTCTTGGATGTCACGTTTGTATTATCTACAATGTAACAGCTAGCTTTATCAGAAAAATACAATGAGAAGACAGGGGAATAATTCTAGTCAAACTTGCCAGTTTGAAAGGATGATATGTTAGTATTTGACACAGTTCTGCATGACTCTTGACTGTTTTTAGGTGCTAGAAGAGCAATGTCCCTTTAAAATGCAAAATAGATCAGTTGGTTTGGTAGTGAATTATTTATCTCTCTCTTTTTCTCCAATGAGTTGAATATCTTATCCTCCTGTGGTGATCAGCCCATCCAAGAAAGATGCATTGGGAGCTCTTTTTGAAATTTACAGGCAAGTATGTGTATAAGTGCCTTTGTTCAAGCAAAGAACACGCTAAGGAAGAAGAGAAAGGGAAATAAATTAATTCATGGGAAAATGTTTAGAAAATTCTGTTTGGAATCAAACTAGTAAGCATTTCATATTTGCTATTCCACGAAAGTGTGCAAGACTACTTTCATTATACTGTATACCCAATGTCACCATTGGTAAGAAATAATATATAGTGTAGATCTGGAGAGTGTTCCATGGATGGCAGTTTGAAGTGAAAAAAATCTTCTGATTTTTGCCATCTGTTTGTACAGCCCATTTAGGTTTGCAAAAACTGTATATCCTAAGGTTGGGTATTCCTCCAGATAGAAGAGATGTTTACAATAGCAGATATGCTTTCTAATTCAATGTGGATCTTTCCTAGCCGATATGTTTTGATACCTTTCCGCAAATCAGTCTTCTCCTAGCATTGATTGAGCAAGTATTTACTCACAAGCATTTATCTAACATAGCCTGGCATTTAACAGTATGCCCAGTCATCTTTGGAGTTAAGAAATTCAATGCAGTCAGCAAATGGATAAGTGATCAATCGCTTTGTTCCTTTACCTTCAGCTTGTTTGACTTTCATATTGCCCATGGAGGAAGGAGCATCTTTCCCTGTTATGGACAGAAGAAAAAATTGAGACAACTAGTTTTTTAGCAAGATAAGATTTGTTTGTTTTAAAACTGTCATCTTGCTTTGTCATCTAGGAATTTAATTGACATTCTAAATCAATGCTGTTCAAAGTGGTAGTCCCTGGATTGGTGCTGGTCCCTGGATTGGTGCTATTCCCTGAGCCATTGCCTGCTAGTGCCTGGTGATCTTTCAGAAGAAAAAGAAACAATTTTAGCCAGTGGGCACAAATACATTTCTGGTCACCGGCACATTGGAAAAAAAAATGCCCCTCCCTCACATAAGATAGCCTGAGAAACACCATTTTAAGTCATGTTTGAAATGCAGTAATGAATCAAACCTCTACTGTGTTTCATGTATAGTGTTAGCTGTTGGTTTTGTTGTGGTATTTTGCCCTGCCTTTTTCCTTTTCAAAGTGTGTGTGTGTAGGCTGATAGGGGTGTGGTGTAGGGTATGTTGGGGGATAACCATTTGTTATCATAGTGATTCCCTGGCCATTTCCGCACTACACTGTTATAGTGCTATTATTCCACTTTCAACGTCCTATGGAATCCTGAGGTTTGCAGTTTAGGGAGGGGCACTTAGAATTCTCAGCCAGAGAGCTCTTTGCCTCAGTAAACTACAAACCCCAGAATTCCATAGGATGTTGAAAGTGGAATAATAGCATTATAACAGTGAAGGGCAGAAATGGCCACTGACTTAAGACTTGTTTTCATGACCAAGTAGCCATATCAGCCAAAGTCCTTTATAAAATTCATTTACCCTTTGGGAGACCATCTCCTCAAACTGGTCCTCTCATTATCTGAAGTGAGGTGACTGCTTCAAGTGGCAGATCTTGGGCAGCAGCAATGATAGTCCCTTGACAGTGTCTTCTGAACTCATGTTTCAGATATATCACATTCCCTAAACTCGCCTGCTGCCTGCAGATGTTCTAGAGAGTGCTGTTCCAATGTTATATCTCACTGGCAGTCCAGAGAATTTCTGTACATGAAAGTGGGGAGCACACACCACTGTTACCCTGCTTGCTGGGGGTCCCTTTGCGGGATTTCTAATGCCTGTCAAAATTATCACTTGTGGGGAAAATTAGCTATGAACACTGCTTTAGCAATGCAAAGAGGGAAGGGTAATTAAGGATCTTTAGCCCAGTGTTTACAGAGTTGGATCACAGAGAATCAGGCTAACTGTTCAAATTTAAGTATTTTATTGACATAGATGTTAAAATCCATACAATCCATACAATCACTCAGCTGCACTCACTCCAACAAGCATATAAGACTATAGAAATTTAGGAAGAGGTGAAAATTAAGAGAGAGGGAGACATAAGGGTTTTGGGGTAATACTGTACCAATCCAGAAGTCTTCAGCTAGGAGAAAATGAGCAAAAAGCCAATCTCAGCCACACCTTTTGAGGCTGAGGGGAGCTTACCAGCAGCATTGTTTGCAAGTCTGGGAGAACTCCAAAAAGGAGGAGAAAAAGGGGTCTAGTTATAGAGCTGAAACATGACCTAAGGAACAGATGGGAGCATTTTTATGAAGTTTTGTAGTTCAAAGAAAACACAGCCAGGCATCCTTGTAGTTTCCTGCATTAGTTTCTCATCCGGGGATGCATACCTCCAAGGTGTCACATCCCTGGCTGTTTGACATGTTAATTTGATCACAGAGATCTATTGTTGGAGTTGTTATTGCTGAAAATCCATTCAAATGGTCTGTGTGAGTCTGGGATGGTCTGTGTGAACCATTTGCAAGATTTGCCTAGGATGTGTGACAGAAAACAGGCTACTCTTTTGATCTGTCTCCATAGCTCCACTGCCTACGTATCCTTCCAGTAGATCTCTATGGCTTACTATGTTTGATATAAAATAATTAGGACCCTCAGGACATAGTTTTTAGGTGGTTTGGGTGAGGTAGCACCACCTCATCTTTCGCCTCAGGCCACAAAATATACTGAGCTGTCTTCAATACCTTAATGCAGGGGTGAGGAACCATAATCCTCCAGATGTTGTTGGATTGCAGCCCCATTAACCCATAAAGAAAAAGGAGAGAAGTCTCAGGATGCTAAAAAGATGGTCTTTATTTACAAACAAAAAATGCTTGCTAGTTAGATTCCAAATAGAATTTACTAAACATTTTCCAATGAATTTATTTCATCTTCCTCTTCTGCTTTAGGGTATCTGCATAGCTCTTTGCCAGAACAAAGGTGTAGCTGCAAACTTCCAATTAATTAGTAAATAACACCTGGATCATAACAAAAGGGTTTTTTTTTTATTTCCTTTGTGCAAGCAGGGAATGGCTATACCCATGCAATTGAAACAAGCTGCTCCAAAGAAATGGCTGCATGCAGGCAGCTATCTACCCTGCTAAGGATGACTACAGAAGCAAAAAATGCTAGTTAATTGGCTAACTGAAATATGTATGTCATTATTATGTCAGCATTCAAGCATCGTACATGTCCGTATAGGTGGTCCCAAATTATAATAACAGATCCCACCTTGGGGGTGTGAAAGGTAGAATTATAATTAATATTAACGAACCTATAAGTAACTAAAATTCATGGCTAGCTGCTCCATCTCCCCTCAGTCTGGTTTAAGCTGCCTCTCTTAACTACTGGCTTACTATTTTAAGACAGCTTTTACATTTCCGTATCTTAGGCCATTTCCGCACTAGACTGTTATAGTGCTCTTATTCCACTTTCAACATCTGATGGAATCCTGGGGTTTGCAGTTTAGGGAGAGCCCTCAAAAGCCCCTTCCTAAACTGCAAACCCCAGGATTCCATAGGATGTTGAAAGTGGAATAAGAGCACTATAACAGTCCAGTGCGGAAATGGACTTAGTTAGAAACAAAGGAAAGTTGTTTTTAATGTCCGAGGATTTTCACATCTGTCTGTGGCATACAGACTTACTCATTGTGTTCCAGTTTCAAGATGTAATTTATCAATGTCTGCATTCTGAGATGAGAGCAGACAACAGGGCATTCCTGGACTATAAAGCTGGATTTAGCATGAGTTTTAGAAGAGTATTTGACTACATTACCCATCATGTGTTAACTACCACTTCACAGATTTCCCCTCACAAAATCCATGTTTTTATTTCACGATATCAAAGGAACTTATAGACAGACTTGCATGTACATTTCAAAGAGAGCCCCTGATGCATCTTTTTGGATGGGCTGATTCTGGATTTGCAACAAGCCAGTCACTACATGAAAGACAGAAAAAGATAAATCATGCATTATCCAACTAATTTAGTTTGCCTTTCTCAAAACAATCTCTTCTGTTCCTCTGTGTGCAGTTTGGTGTTCCTGTTGTGTCAGCAAGCTAATATATATCATTCACAAGGCACATAAATTATTATTCATAATCTTTGTGCATAACCCATATTGTGAAGAAAAGCAAGCATTTATTTTCTTGTCTTTCAGTCATATATTCATTGAGCAAGTAAGTCACTACACTTGACTTTCTTTATATCTTGGTTATTTAAACTTATATATCATTTACAGCTTTAACAATTATGATTAGTGTTATATCTGATTATTTATTTTTCTTAATAACAAGGCATAACTGCAGCACTAATAGACATCTACACAATATCACTAGGGGCTGACGGAGGCAGATTTCTTTATCTTCACTCCCACTAAGTCTGGTAAGAAAGTGGGAACAGGCCAATTTCCACTGGCAGGAGGGCTGTGCTTGAACATGGGGATGAGAGCTAGGAAGGAGACAGTGACCACAGCAGCACCATGATGGAGGCAGCCCAAGATGAGAAACAAGGCGTCTGAATCACTTCTGAAAAAGTACAGCACATGCCTTCTAACAGTGGTTTGCTTTTGCCAAGCCTACTGGGAAGGGAAAGGGCCTTTCTGCCCTACACTTTTACAGTGCTGCTATTCCACTTTCAACAACCTGTGGAATTCTGGGATTTGTAGTTTACTGAGGCCAAAGAGCTCTCTGGCTGAGTATTCTAAATGTCCCTCTCTAAACTACAAACCCCAGGGTTCCAAAGGATGTTGAAAATGGAATAATAGCACAATAACAGTATAGGGTAGAAAGGCCCCAAGATTCTGCCTCTGCCCTGCTGAGTTAACTGAATGCAATCTATTTCTTTATTTTAAGCTCAGTTTTTTTTTAGCAGTAGAAGTACATAGAGGACAAAGAGGGAAAGTGGGAGGAGAAGAGCGAAAATTGGAATTTTAAATGCAGCTGAAAAAGTAGTGACAAGGTTATTAATCAGGACTGTTGCTGTCAAATCAAGATAGTTGGAGCACATGTGATTTTTCAGTATCCTCAAGTGAAGAATCAGATGATCAGCCTAATAATGTGATTCTGCACTAAGTTGAGAGTGTTTCTATGCAGATTCCATAAGGATGTAAAGCCAAATACCGAGACTTGTATTCTTAGCTAACACCACCACTGTTCACTCACACTGAATAATAATCACTTTCTTTGCTGTGGTTCCAACCTGTGGATTTCTGGGATTTGTATTTTCATGAGGGTATTTATGAGGATAATTTTCTCATAGATAGCTCTAGGAATCCCCTGAAGCACAGCTCTCTAGTAAAGAATTCCAGGTTTCTAACAAAACTACAAATCCCAGGATTCCATAAGATGGAACTATGGTAGTTAAAGTGGATTCAAAGTGCTATATTTGTGTGTGAAAAGTCCCTGGTTTTGATGATGAAATAAACCATGTCTTCTACCTACAATATAACAGCCACACCTTATTAATCCCCAGGCTCATCCTGGCTTACAGAGCAGGAGGAGATAGCACAATTCTCTGCAAAGTCTGTGACTACAGCTCCTATATTGTCTGCCCATTGGCAATGCTGGCTGGGGCTGATGGGAATTGTGGTCAAAACATCTGGAGGGAACAGGCTTTCTTGTGCCAAGAGTGCAGAGGATGTGGATGAAACTCTATAAGACGTTAACTGAAATTTCTATACAGAAGGAGATTCTATCAAGATTTTTGAACTGAAAGGATGGTGGTCAAAATGGAAGTAATCAGTTTGCCTGCAAAAGGGCAAAGAACAACCCTGTGATCACATAGAAGTTGGTTTTCTAAGAAAAATATCTGAATCCAATTTATGAAGTGAATTATATGTGTAAAGCAATGGTCTTACAAGGAATCATGAGCATTTTCTGATACACTCTGAGAAGCACTATTAGCCATAGTAGTTCGTGTACCAGAAATCTCCTAATTAGACTATTGTAATGCATTCTACATGAAGCTGACCTTGAAGAAGACTTGGAAACTGCAGCTAGTGCAAAATGGAGTAATCTGATTGCAGAATGGAATAGACTGGAATACTATACAGAAATCTTGTATTTACCACGAAATTGACCTCTGTCTTTACAGTCTTGAAATCTACCAGAGTCCTCATTTGGTTGGTTTTTTTTTTGGGGGGGGGATTTTCTTACTGAATTTGCTCTTAGATGTTAGCTTTTCTTTTACTTTATAGTTATTTTTACTTTATGGTTATTATTGTATCTGTATCAAACATTGGAAATATCCTTCTTGACCTTTTCTTCCATTTGTTAATTCCTTACAGGCATAATACTTTACTGTCACTTACTTTGCTTTCCCCCTTCTCCCTTAGTCATCCTTTTCCCTCAGGGTTGTTAAAATTTGCTTCTTTTAACCTCTTTATAGAGGTCATATTTCATAAAATAATTTGTATTCAAAAATCTTTGTTGCTCTTCTTTGGTTTTTCTTCTTCTTAGTGAAGCAGAATCTTGAAGTTGGGAGATAGAACATCTTGCTCTCATTGCATAACAGAGAATTCCTGTACAGAAAGGAAATTATTTACTTAGTCCTATATTGATTTTCTTTGTTTATACAAGAGAATCCAGTATTTGCTCTGCTAATAGCTACTTCACAATAGGTGCAATTCTATTTATTTTGCTTTGTATCTCCCCCCTCCCCTGTTGCATTCTCTTTAGAGCTATTTTCTAGTAAGTGAAGAGATCTGATGTTAAAGGCACTTTTCTCTCCATCTCCAGTAGTCTGCTCAAATTAATCAATTAGTTATGCAAAATAATCAGTGCAGGCTCCAGAGTATTTTTTTTTTTTTTTTGGTGCATACTCTTCAACAATTCCCAGATAAAAACTGGGACATGTGTGGCCCAGCAACATCAGTGTGGTCAAGATGGCAAAAAAATTTTAATGAGGGAAAACACACAAGCTAGGAGAGGCTGCAGCAGTTTGCTTTTGCCTGTTATCTACTGAAAAGAGCAAGATTCCATCCCCACCTCCCCTCTCCCCACACTGAGTTGAGTAGGAACTACTTTTGCACTGAGATTGCAGCAACTGAAATAAGCTGAGGAAGGGAGAGAAACAATGACATTTTTAAAGGGGCTGAAAAAGTGTCAGGAGAATTGGAGGATGTGGAGCTGTAGAGGAAGGTTAGACAGGCTTGACCTTCTCTTCCCCATCACTCAGTCACTCATCCTTTCCTGTTGGGAGGTTATAGACAAGATTGCTGTCAATGGTAGCCAGAGCTGCTTCTTGTCCCTTGCTCATGTTCTCTTTCTGGGCCACAGACAGAGCTTGGACATAATGTGTTCGGATATTGGTACAGTTGGCCCTCCACTTTCTCAAGTGTAATTTTCATGGATTTGATTTTCCTCAACCCCTGTCCTCTACACCTCAGGCATTTCTTTACCAGGGGAACCTGCCTTCTTGGTAGCTCTGATCAGGCCATGCAGCCCTTTAAAAACCTGCCTCTGGTCCTCCTCCTCCTCCTCTTCCACCAGCCGTTGCCTGGCCAGTTAAGGTTGTATTGCAACCAGATTTCTTACCACAATATACCTTCTCTCATTGCCACCCAAACATCCAAGGAAAGAGATGGGTATGAGAAAGGACATATAGGGCCACCATGCCATCCCATCCCCCTTCCCTCTCCTTTACCTGACCTTTTGGATCCTGGGTTCCTGTTCTCCCCACCATGTCTCAGCCCCTTTCCCACAGACACACACTTTTTGATATTTGTGATTTTTCCAATTTTGTGAGGGTCCTGCACCCCTAACCCTAGAGAATGCTGTAATCAATTCCATCCCCTGTTGGTATAACAAAGTTGCATCATGCTTACAGCATAATGAGGAAACCATATGATTATAACTTTACAAGTTAACTTTAAAATTATATCTTCACATGGCTCAGGTGCTAGCTTACATTGTGCCTCACGCTGCTTCTTTATGATGTATTGAGGCAAAGATGATATAGATAGGAGGAGAATGTGTTTTTCCCCATAGGACAATGATTTTTGGTGTTTAGTCTTTTAAAACCTGTAACTAAAATTTTAATTACTTTTACTAAACAAGTGAAAAGTTAAGAGTTGAAATTATAACTACAGTAGTAATTAATGGATGGGGGTTTGGAATTATATCTGCAACTAGTTACTTTTAAAAGTAACTTTCCAGGCTTTACTCACAGGCATAGGAAGGGTGCAGAAGCAGCACTGGCCCCAGTGGTCAGCTGTGCACACCCACCCAAGTTATGGGATTTGGCAGTTGCCAGGATACTAGCCACTAGCCCTACATACAACTTTGGTCTTAGTTTTAGTCAATTCTTGTATACTCTATCTTTCTGCCAAGACACCAGATCAGTTTATAATTTTTAAAATATAAAATACTTTTAATGGTTTAAAAAACATAGCTTTTCAGCTGATAGATGATTCTATCAGAAGTCAGTAAAATGGGTTCCTGCTTTCTCTCAGGGCAAATTGACCCATGGAAAAGTTTTGTATCACATTCTCCTATAATACTATCTTGTTGATTATTATAAAAATAAGCAGGGAAACCCTAGGAATGTCTCTTTGTCTCTGAGAAAATATTTGAACCATTGCAAATGCCATAGTGTGTTGTATTCTCCATCACCAAAATTGTTATCTTGATAGAATGCAACCTACTTTAAGCAATCATAAAAAAAAGAAGAAGTTACGGTTGAGTATCCCTCATCCAGAAATCCAAAAACCTTCAAAACCTGAAACTTTTCGCTGCCAGCCACCCTTTTCTATCTTCAAGGTAGCATCTGATATTCTCTTGTTAGTTTGTTCCTCAAATCCTTAGTCTATCTCCGGGGTCATGTCTCATACACAACAAAAGTAGTGAATGAATGAGATGTGAGGCTAGATAGAGAAGTGAGGACCTGTGAAATAGCTGGAATCCAAGTGTAATATTTGAAGAAGCAGCTGTGGTGCCCCTGCTCATTCATTCACGGATTCCCCAGAGATCTCCTGTACACTACTGTATTTTATGTATACACAAATAGAGGGATTCTGAAATAAAAAATATCCAACATGTGAACACATCTGGTCTCAAGCATTTCAGATAAGGGATACTCAACCTGTAATAAGTTGAGCTTCACTAACAGACAGATCATTTTATTGTTTTAGCATTGAACATTGAAATATATTCCAATGCTTCTTCAACATTCCATTTTATGAATTATCAGTAGTTTTTAAAGGAAGAAAAAAAAACATTAAGACTTCTTCCTTGTTCACAGAATAAGCATTCATAATTTCACCATGGCTCATTTCCCTTGAGAGAACAGCATGAATACACAGATGAATTTTGCAACATGAATGCCAATTTTAAACAGAAAAGAAACTAGGCTATAGCAAAGAGTCTTTGTTACTCCAGAGGGCAGGAGTAAGTTAGAACAGGTAAGCAGATATTGTAAGGACGCAGACATTGGCTAATCAGGAGAAGCTTTCTAAGAAATGTTATAAGCTGTTTGACAGTAGCAACTGTCTTGAGAGGTGGTTATTTTTCTTCACTAAACTGGTTTAAGCAGAGGCTGAATGGCTATACATTCAGGGTACTGTATAGGGATGGAACAAATCCAGAATTTTCCGAATCCCTGGAAGGTTGTGGGAATCCACAAATCTCATGAATCTTGAATCTTTCAAATCTTTTTTTTAAAAAAAGGGTTTAAAAAGCAAGGGAAAGAAAGCACTTACTGAAAAGTGTTTTTAAAACAGAATTTGGCAAGTCTCAAGTCCTGCAACAAGGAAGTCCCTTTAAAAACAAAACAAAACACCAGCCTCTAGTCCAGTATTAATTCTGCACCCCGCAGTCTCAAGTCAAGTCCCACGTCCTGCAACAAGGCACTTAAAAACAGAAAAAAGCCTCTAGTCCAGCCTCAATTCTCTATCCTCAAGTCCAGTTTCAAGTTCTGGAAGGGACTTTCAAGTCAATTATCTAGTCCAATATCAGGCCATTTCCGCACTACACTCTTATAGTGCGATTATTCCACTTTCAACATCCTATGGAATCCTGGGTTTGCAGTTTTGGGAGGAGCCGCACGGCCCCTCCCCAAACTGCAAACCACAGGATTCCATAGGATGTTGAAAGTGGAATAATTGTATTATAAGAGAGCAGTGCGGAAATGTAGTCAGTACAGTTGAGTTCCGTTTATCCAACGCTCGGTTATCCGACCACCCGGATTAACTGACGTCGCGACGGCCTGGGGGCGTGGCTGTGGGCATTTCCGTGCCCCAGACACACCCAGACACCCGCCCAGGCCCACCCCAACACATCCCCCCCACACACCCCGACACGCCCCCAAAATGGCGGCCGCCATGGGCGTCCGGGTAATCCGACCCTTTCGGTTATCCAACGCTGCGGCCGCCCATTTGGGTCGGATAACCAGGACTCTACTGTAATTACCAATCCCTACCCTCAAGTCAAAAGAATAGAGATTATTACCTTGTGCAGGGAGGCAGTTGTGGGCGCAGGCAGCCCCATGAGTGGGCACAGGCAGCCTCTGGTGCTCATGCATGGCTTTATGTCACGATTTTTGCGTGCCCAGGGGCCCACTGGCCAATCAGGCCTTTGGCAGGCCCCAGAGGTGCCAATTTTTAAAAACAAGCTATTTGGTGGATTCAAAAGATTCAGTTCACCTATTTTGGTGCAGGGATTTGGATCCACAAATCTTGAAGCCTTGCTGAAGATTCAGTTGGCCCATCCCTAATACTGCGAATCCTTCCTGCAATACAGATCATATGAAGTTGAGCTAGATGAATTCTAAGGCTTCTCCTCTCATGTCTTACTTGGAGGACACCTCCTTGGTTGAGTATGGGGAATACCAGTGTCAAGATGATGGGCCCCAGCTGGAGGATGTTAGCAGCCCTATTATGTGCCAGAACATCCCAGGCAACAGCTATAGGCAGAGGTCCTTCATCCTGCTGAGCTCCCAATGTAAATGAAAGTGCTGGGAGCAAAGGATCAGGTAGCCTCCTGCTCTACTTTAAGTACAAGAAACTGAGCTAATGAGGCCAGCTGTGCTGATTAACTGCTGGCAATAAATTAGCTCAAGTCAGGCCATTCTGTAGATGCAGAACAGCCCAAAACATCTATATAGTCTTTGTGAATGTCTTGACCTTTGGTATGCTTGTTTGAACTACTCTTTCTAGTAATTCCCTTCCTGGCTTTAGACTCTGCTCAGGATGGCTTCTTTCCCCCACTTTGAACCTTGGATTACCTGGACCATACTTCTGTCTATAACTTTTGGGAACGGTCTGGTTTTCCCCTG
Source organism: Ctenosaura bakeri (assembly GCA_948474755.1). Taxonomy (NCBI): domain Eukaryota; kingdom Metazoa; phylum Chordata; class Lepidosauria; order Squamata; family Iguanidae; genus Ctenosaura; species Ctenosaura bakeri. The sequence continues at coordinate 37,610 of CAOLHI010001341.1, read as the reverse complement.
CCAGTTTCTGCTCATCAGGGTGCTTGCCAACCTTAGATACCTTCCATTTCCGTGACTGTTATGAAGATCATATCCCTCGAGAAGAAATAAATCTAGTTCCAAGATCCTATAACACAGTAGTTCTTAACTGTTTCTTTACTGAGGACCCCCTGTAAATAGAATTTGTTGCCAGGGACCCCAAAACTTACTACAATTAAATATTTAAATATGGATTTAAATATTGAAATATTTGTTTATTAAAGGTTTCTGAAGACCAGGATTCAGATCCCTGCTCAGAAACTGTCATGTTCTCTCAGCCTCAGAGGAAGGCAAAGGCAAACCCTCTCTGAACAAATCTTGCAACCCTCCCCTGATAGGTACCTTAGGATTGCCATAACTCAGAAGTGAGTTGAAAGCACAGAATAACTAAATGCTGCTGACAGGGGGAGGTTTTCTTCTATTCATCATGTCTCTCTTTTTTGAAAACTGACTTGTGGTGACTCTGAAGCGAACCTATCATGGGGGTTTTCTTGGCAAAATGTGTTGTCTTTGCCTTTCTCTGAGGCTGAGAATGTGACTTACCTGAGATCACCCAATGGATTTCCATGGCATAGTGGGGATTCAAACTCTGGTCTCCAGAGCCATGGTTTGGGTTGTGCTATGTCCCTTTCATCAGTGATGCAGGAGCAATAGGTGTGTGTGCTTAGGGACATGGCAGCAGCCATGTGTCTGTGCCCAAACTGCTCCCTCCTTTGCAAATGAGGGAGCAGTTTGGATGCATGCATATACCTGCTGCCATATTCTATTTGTCAGGAGCACTTTCAGCACCTGTATCCTCCAAACTACCAAGGGGGCAGTTTCAGCACCCCCACCACTGCCATATCCCTGCTGCTGCTGCTGTTAGTGTCCAGCAGCAGGGGTCCCCAGACCCCAGGTTAAGAACCACTGCTGTAGTGCTTTCTTCCCAAAACTAATGTACATCTCAAATCAATCTGTCTGTCTGTCTATGTTCTATACAGTCTACTATCTATTTACACTCTGTAATGTCTAAAAGACAAATTTCTGGGTACTTTTCCTCCCTCTCCTTCTTTCTTTTCTGCTTCCACCCTTTCCCCTCCCTTTTTTTCTTTAATTTGTTCATTTATATTCTGCACTTTCCCTAGTACTTGGACTCAGAGCTTAGAAGATATTAAAACAAGTACAGCTCAAAATATATACCAAATCACTAGTAAAAGTGTATAAAAGTTAAAGTATGTTAAAACTATTGAGCTTTTGCATTGTCTTTAATCCTACAGGGATTTCTTCAGGTTGTATTTTGGCATAATGATTGAGTTAGTGTTTTTCTTCAGCTTTGCTCCAATTTTTGATATTAGCATGGTCTGTGCTACAATCTGTTCCTAGTCTTGTTTTTGCAGAGAGACTGGAACATTTCCATCTTTTCTTTCTAGTGATGTAGTCTATTTGATTTCCATATTGGTCATCAGATGATGTCCACACATACCATTGGCCCTTCCATTGCCTGAAGAATGTGCATCACAAAATTCCATCAGTCACTCTTTTGTTTCGTTTCTCGATTCTAGCCAAACTCTCCTATAATGTTTGGTTCTGCTCTGTTTCCTACTTTTGTATTCCAACTGCCTATGATTACCAATGTATCTTGTTTTGGTGTATGATCAATTTGCTCCTGGACTCCAGTACAGAATAGAATCTTTAAGTAAAGAATCTTTCTATTTCTTCCTCTTCTGCCTCTGTGGTTGGAGCATAAATGTCAGTTATGGTTGTATTTGTCAGTTGTCTCTGTAGATTTATTGGTATTATTTGGTCAGACCTTGTACTATATTTCTTGACTGATTTTGCCACATCTTATTATTGATGCCACCCCATTTCTTCTTAGATTTTGATTTCCTGCATAAAACACCATGTAATTACCTGACTCAAGATATTCTATTCCTGTCCACTTTAGCTTGTTCACCCTGAGTATTATAATGTTTATATCTTCAGTTTCTTGTTTTACAGTGTCTAGCTTTCCCTGATTCATGCTTCTTACTTGCCATGTTCCTACAATATGTATTGTGCAGTTTTGAGATCTTCTGTGGAGACCTTTCCTCTGTTGCACGAGGCTCCCAGGTACATCTTGTGGGAACATGGGAGAAGACCTTGTTGGCAGCTCTTCCCAAACTGTGAAACTCCCTTCCTAGAGTGGTTAGATTGAGGCTTCTTATCTTTCTGTAGGCAAGTGATAATCTATTTTGGTTCAGCAGGCCTTTACAGACTGATTGCTCAGGGATACTTTGCATAATTTGTTTCTTTTTGTTTTAGTGGTCATGCTGTTAGCTTCTCTTAATCTTACTGATAGTTTAATTATATTTTTAGTTTCTATATGATGTGATCCCCCCCCACCCGCTGTATCTGTTTTAACTTTTGTAATCCACATTGTGTGTGAGAGTGGGGAAAATCTGGATATAAATTTATTTTATTTATAAAGAAATTGGGCCCAAGAGCATACCTTTTCTCCAATATGAGACCCAAAGCTAAGCACAATATAAGTTAAAAAAAAAACCAAACTAAATCCACAAAAATTTTTAAATGATTAAACAATGAATCCAATGAAAACACTAATTTAAAACAATTAAAAACACATTCCTCACATATTAACGCATCTTTAAAAATACAGCATAACCACTGAAAATTCTCCTGCCTTAACCAGTTAAAGGCTGAAGACCTAGTCAAATAAGGCCTTTCCTTGTCAGCAAAAAGAAACCATAGAGGATGTTGGTCAAGCCTCACTTGGGTGGGACTTCCATTGCTTAAGACAGCTGCTGAGAAGGCTCTGTCCTTTGTTTTCAGCAGACAAATCTGAAAAGACTGAGTTGAGAGAAAGTCCTCTGTAATGATCATATGACTTGGACAATCTCATATGGGGAGTTAGAGGCTTTCAGATACTCTGGACATGTAGCACTTTATAGGTCATAAAAAACATTTTGAATTGTGCCTAGAAATGGACTATAAGCAGTGAAGCTGCTTGAACTTGGTAGTCATATGTTCCCTATAACTAGCCCTGGTGAGCAATCTAATCACAGCATTCTAGACCTGCTGTTTCTGGACAGTTTCTAAAGGCAGCCATATGTAAAGTGCCTTACAGTAATCCATGCAGGATATAATCAAGGCACTTGTTGCTGTGGTCAGGTTCTACATTTCCAGGAATAGGCACAGCTGGTGTATTAGTTGTTGTTGTGTTCTTGGCCACTACTGAAACCTGGGCCTCCAGGCTCAGGGCTGAGTCTAAGAGTACACCTGAACTGCAGATTTGTTTCTACAGAAGGAATGTAACCCCATCCAGAACAGGCTGAATCCCTATTTCCTGATATTGTAAAGACACTAGGAAATGAAACAGAACCTCGAGGGACACCAGAGATCAAATGACTAGCGTAGTCATTCCCAACCTGAGGTACATGTATCCCCAGGGATATGAATGAGGACATTTACCATTTACCACAAAGTTGAACAATGGTGGAAAAAGTAGAAAGTATAAGTCATTCTTAGAGGATGTAAAAAACTCAATGCGGTCTTGATTGTCCATTGTGTTGACGTTCCTGTCTGGAAACCTTAAGAGATGAGGGTGGTGGGAATCGTAGAGAGAAAGAAGAGAGTGACACACAAACCAAACTTCTGGATGCCATTGGCCCACAAACTTAAAACTTACATTCCGTTCAAGTTGCCATGACCCTCTGTTACCCTGTATGTTGGGGGTCCCGGGAGGGGTGCCCAAATTACCAAATAAAAACACAAGATGGGGGAAATTAGACTCGAGCACTCTCTCAAGCTAACGAGAGGCAGGGTAACTTTAGCTGGGATCTTTTAACCCTATGTATACAGCGTCAGGTCAGAGAGCGGTTAGACAGTTTTTAAAGCAACAAATAATATTTTTATTGGGAACAAGCAACACAAAAGACAAGACATACACTAACTAACTGAGAAATAGAAATGGAGAGTTTCGGGGGAACGGGTAATACGGCACCTTTTCCTGTAGTCCTGGAGAAAAAGGAGAGTTGCATTGAAGAAAGCTCAGCGCGATTCGCTGAAGGGGCGACTCGCTGGACAAACCGACAGCAAGGCTGGATGAAATTCAGGAGCAATCCAAGCAGTCCGAGCAAGTGACCCAAGAAGGGAGGCAGGGTCAGTTATTGGGAACTGAGAGGACAGCTTCGCTGGACAGAGCGGCAGCAAGGCTAGATGGAAGTCCAAGGCAGTCCAAGGAGGACTTGGAATTGGGGACTTTTTATAGGGTGGATTTTACCTACAGGCCATGCCATGCTTGGTGAGAACAAAGGAAATTTAGAGTGGGACAAAGGCGTTGGAAAAGGTCAGGTTTTACATGATGAGCTTAGCGCTGGATGACAATGGTATGGCCAGTATGCAAATGGCCCAACATAAAGGAATGGCTCAGCACTCAGCCGGGCGTCTTTGTGTAAAGTCACGCTGAGCAAGGCTGGTTTGCAAGAAGGAGGGGTCCCTAAAGCATTGGAGAGGCATCAATGAGGCATTAACGCCTGAATGAGGTTTGGAATGTACAACCATTAACGGCCATGCCTATTACGTGCTTGTCTAGTGGCCCTTGCAAACACGTGGAGTAGGGTGGCAGAGAAAGGACAAATAGAGGACAAATATGTTTGATATCAAGAGATATCTAGTGCTCTCACCAGACATATCATAACCGTGGTAACACTTAGTCCCATCTACACTAGGTGGCTTCTTGAGTCTTGTGTGCACACGCTCCTCTCTTCCTGTTCCTTATGTCTCTCTCCATAAGGAGTGAGAGCACACCTGGTGGAGAAATCCAGTTCTGCCCCAAATCTGTTTGAGGGAAGGAGATACAGCACCAATCATTCCTCCCCATGCCTTTGACCAGATCTTGAGACTGTGGAGAGTGTCTAGGTTGGTAACAGGGCAGGATGGGATGGAGAAACCTGAGCATAGTGGTTGTCCTGACACCCTGCCTTTCCTTTTGAAGAGCTCCCGGAAACTTTCTGATAGGGCTCTTTTTCTCTTCTCAAAGAAAGAACATGGTGTTGGAGGGGGGTACAATTTATAGACATGGGCGGGCAAGGGTATGCAAGTGAAAAAAAATTGGGAATATTGGACTAGGATGCCAAAAAGGATCCTCCAGCACCACTTTCTGTTTGTAGCACTCCAGGAAGGTTTGGAGCCACTGTAAAACAATGCCTCCAAGTTACATTTTAGAGAGGAGGCCCACAATGATACCATAACTGATAGTATCGAATACTACAAAGTCCAGCAGAACCCACAGACACAGTTCCCCTGTCCAGTTCCCAGTATAGGTCCAGTCACCTGGTTGATTGAAGCTGTTTCCATCCCATAGTCAGGCCAGACACCAGATTTAAATGCATCTAGACAACCTGCTTCAGCTGAATGCCCCTGGAGCTGGGAGGCCATGATACATTCTGGAGGTGAGGAGGAAGAGGAAAGAGTACTCCTTTTGCACTTGCATTCAACAGGATAAAATTTAAAACTACTCTGTATTTGCTGTCTACTAGTTTAAGCCCTCAAACACAACAATTTCTGAGCTATATTTCACTGGCTGGGGATAGCCAAAATGAACCATCATATCTAATATCTATAATTCTTTCTGTCTGCACCATTTTGTGAAAGCCAGCTTCTACACAGAGCAGCATTTCTTCTCCCTACTCCCTTCCAGGATGTTTGGATTAATCCCCCCCTCCAAGAAAACACTTTATTTTCCACTATCATTCTGGCAGGCTCATCGGCTTTGATATATGGGACCTATTTGGAAGGCTTTATTTTACTGTAAGCTTTCCTGGAGGGGTTCTTCCAATGCGGCCTTGTTGATTGATGTCCACCTCAGTCACACGTGGCTAGCCTTCGAACATTGTGGCTCATGGAATACTGAGACATGGTTTACCTCCACCTTTGAGGCTTTCTGGCATGTGTGTAGCATACAACATTACAGTGAATAGACTGTTTATTTGTGCTTTCTTCTCCCTTGTAACCATCCAAAAAGGTGGGAAAACGCACACGGCGTGTCTGGGTTTCACAAGACAATCACAAGGTCACTTTTCATTGGGCCATGCTCTTATCAGAAGTGCAGCAACTAGAAAGCCTATCATTCATCACACAAAGAATTCTTCAGGATTTTTCTTAGCCACTGAGAGGCAATCATTTCCTATCACGTTATGTGTTGTAGATTCATTCCAGTTTGATGTACAATACGCAGTTTTTCCTCTTCACTTTCCCATGTTGTCCTCTGGTTGTGCTGTTCCCCAGTTAATACAGATCGCCATTTTCAATCATTGGGCTATTTTCTTCTTCTCTTCCCTTGTTCTGTCAACTGACCTATCTCCCCCTGAAGCTGTTCGGTTCCTTCAGTTTATTCAGTGTCCGTATCCATGCTTGTCCTATATAGATTTTTACCTCTCTGCCTTGAATAACAAATACATAATGCCGCACTTGCCAACATTTTGTGGCGAGTCTTGACAAAATGCTGAGCCATCCAAAAATATTCTGGCTTTCTGTTGTAAATAACCTCATTTCATGCAAAGGTGAAAGGAGGGCTAAAATCAATATTATCTGCAGGTCTGCTTAGTATTATCAAGAAAACACACAAGAATTCTTGCTTTAGTACCTTACATAAACCAATATGTATGTATTTCTCCCTATAAATAGGGAAAGAATTTTATCACTGGCTAGCTAACCTTTTAGAATTTATTTATTGCAACGTTTTATTGTTTTCCTTAAGGTTGCATACAATGAGAAAAAGAAAATAGCTCTGTAAGCTTGCTAAAAATATGGTACATTACTTTGTCTCATTTTGTTATGATACGTTTTGTATAGTATATGTGTGTTTTTAAATAAGCTTTATTTAAAACACACACACAAAGGAATGATGATACATTATGATAGGCAATACTCTCAAACAAGATTATTATGTCTGTCAAGAAAACAAGAACAATGAAGCACGAATATAATACACCTAATTTCAGAGGTGCAAAGGTGGCCCTTTATTCAAAAGAGGATGTTTGCATTTTTTGAAAGCCAGTGCATCTTCTTGGTAGGAGCCAATGTATATAACATATTGTACCTAACATAAAATGATATTGAAAGGATAGTACTGGTTAAGAGAGTAACATAGATGCCAACTGGGGGAAACAAGGATTTTAGTCTCACCATGGCAGCTTGCTAAATAGCAATAAGTGTGAAACAGTTTTTCAGAAGATGAGGTTGTGGGCCTGGTTCCTGCTGTATTTCAAATTCACCATGGCAGGTTGCCAGAGGATGACACTTTATTCCAGGGTAAGGAGCTCTCAGGGACTTGCTGTGCCCCCCCCCAGTCTTGGGCAGGGAGTCAGATCTCAAAGTAAGCAGTGCTGGAGGAGGAAAAAAAGTTCAATTTGAGGGTGTCTGATATACCTTTAAAACCTGGGAACCAATGCCGTCATATTCCCAGCTGGGCCCAGAGCTCACTGGCTTAGTTTCAAGGGGGGTTCTGTGTTGCACTGGGACATCCAAAGGAAAAGACCAAGGGACCAGGACTGAGAAGAAGTCTGGTAGGGTACCTTCTTGCCATTTGGAGTAATGGATTTGTGCCATTTGGAGTAAGGCAAGGAATGGAAGATCAGCATGATGATTTGTGAACCTCTGTGTTGCAGAAGTCCTGGCAACAGTGGCATAAGAGCTGGAATAGGGACAAAGCTCCTTGTGGACTGGCAGCACACCTTCTGGGATGTCCATGAACAGCTCAGGGATGGGAAGAAGTCTAGATATATTGTGTGTGTTGGAGAATCTGTATGGGATGGAAGAAATGGCAATGGCAATAGCTGTTGCAACAACTGTGTGTATTTTGCTTCCTGTGGTTCTGGGCTGCCATATACCTGCTTGGCTGACTTTTACTTGGTCTACCCCTTTCCCCAGTTTGGCAATCAGCAGGCCTACAAGCAATTCTGGGTCTTCTCACAATTCTTGCCAACCTCCCCTGAAACAAAGGCCCACCACCAGTTCTAGGTTTTGGTCCTGAAATCTGTGGAAATGGGGTGCTGCTAACCTATCAACCCTCTAAATCAGATAATAGGGGGCCAAGTGGTTCTTTTGAGTTTAGGACTCTGGCCTATCTCAGTCTCAGCAAACAATCTAAGGTGCTCAAGTAGGATGTTCACCTTTTCTGACCTTTCTAAAGTCTTCTTATCCTTCCAGAGCACTCCTCAACCTCTTTATGGAAGAATGGAAGGCCTTAAAGAGCTGTACTCTGACTTGAAACCTGGCACTCCTCCCAATTTCTTTTAATTTCTACTTAGACTTGCTGTTTGTACTAAGGAATAGTACAGTGTGTGTGGAAAGGTTTGGTTCATTCTGTTAGAAGTAGGGTGGGACCATGCCTGCATTGAGATCTTTGTGCCTCTAAGAACAGGGATGACTAGTGGATTGGCTGCCATGGGGCTAATGAAAACATGCTGACTTTACAACCATTCCTCTCTCAGATGCTCTGGGTTGTATGGAGCTCTGCCAGTACCAAACCTCTGGAGGGATATTGTCCAGAATTGAGAGAACTCCTACAGCAGCTGTAGGAGAAGTAGTGGTAAAATTAAGAGAGGCTTCACCACAGGACAGAGCCACCTTCCTTTTATAAGAAACATAGTGGGAGAGACAGTGTTATCTGATCTGTCCCTGCTTTTCTTGTCTAATCTAACTCTTCCTTCTGTATAGTGATATTCTGGGTGACTTGACTTCTTCTCTCTTTGAAAACTATCTTCTAGGCAGGTTGTTAGCAGTGGAATCCCAGGCTTATGTCTCTGTCTCCAGGACCCATTCTCACATGGCAGTTCTGGGGTTGGTAATTTGGGGAAGCACTAAAACTCTCTGACTAAGAATTCTAAATACCCTTCCCTGAACTGCAAATCCCAAAGTTCCATAGGATGTTGTCATTGCAGTTAAAGTAGAATGGAGTGCTGTACTTCTATAGGGTGAGTAGGCCCCAGATGTAGCTCCTATAACAAAAATATCCCCTTTACTTAACATTGTCTGTCTGCATAAGCCAAAACCAGCTTCTACACATGCAGACTTGGGGTGACTTTATCTAGAGATGTCCCTTCAAAGAGTCCTGATTTCTAACATCCATGACTGAGAAATTTAGGTTTTGGCTCAGATCCAAAAGTGATATTGGAACTGAGGGTGACATTTCTGCTTCTGGTGCCACTGGGTCAACTGATTTGACTAGTCCTTTTTCATTTGGTTCAATGTTAGAGCTCACACTGCTGCTTAGGGTGAGCGGAAAGAGTCTGTGTCCTTCCTGATGGCCAATTTTGATAATCAGAATTGATCATGCATTGTGGCTCTTACGTGAAAGCAAGGAAGGGAGCATTCTAAGCGTAAATTAAAACAGACAATTAACTATGACAACCTAATTGATTTTGTCGGTGACATTATAAATGCTACATACCCAAAATCACAAAGTTGCCACTGCCAATTGGATTAAAGGAAACATGGGAAAATGAAGTCTATAACTTTGGAGAAAGAGGGTAAAGAAATGGCATTCAGGACAGTGAGAGGAAACAGAATAGCAATGAAATAATGCAAAAGTTCAATATGGTAAAGGATTTTAGTAATTTGTTCAGCTTTGTTAAATGTGCAGCTTTTGTGGCACGTAGCAAAATGACATAAATATCTGGGGGCCATTTCAAATGTGTGTGTGTTCCACTTTCTAGATGCTAGATCAACCCCAAAGCCAAACATTTAAGAACTTGAGAACCTGTATTCAACAATAAAAGTGAATTTAAAGGACAATAAGAGAGATCTCATCTAAAACAGAAAAGGTGAGTGATACATCCAGTACCAGTAGGTGCTGCTCAGGATCACACATACAGCCTAGCATTCTAAGGAACATAAACATCTTTGTTCTCATTACATTCCCTCTGTGTTTGTCCATTGTCCTTGAGAAGCCTGACTTCCGGCACATTACTAATAGGCACTTTTGGAACTATTCAGATGGAAGAATGTTTCATGTTTTCAAAAATCCCTTACTTAAGGTATAATATCTGTGCTTGTTTCATTACTTCTTCTGAGAATAGATTCTGACCCCCAGTTTTCTCACCAGATAATGATCATACCTGTAATCCAAATGACAGCGGTCTAGTGTAGAGGTTGAAAACAACATGATTAGGTTTCAAGATCTAGTGTAGGATGCTGGGTAGCAACAAAGCTTCAGATGTTGTTTGATTGCAATTGCCATCATATATCACCATTGTCTATGCTCTTCATAGCCGATGGGAGTTGTAATACATCAACATCGGGAGGGTCACAAATTGCTCACCTTGGTCAAAAGCAAGGGTTATTGGACTTCAACTCCTAGCATCCTCCACTTATGGAGACTGCTGGCAAAATGATTGCACAATGAATTGCAGGTCAGGACAGGTAGTTAGGACATTCAGGACCTAGGGCAGAGGGGTAATGTAGTCCAAGAAAACTAGGAACTCAGGTTCCAAAACGAACAAACACCCCAGCACTGTGTGGGGAAAGCCACAGACAGGTAACTTTGTAAGAACCACTCCACTAAGTTACTCAGACTGAAAATCAAATCCCTCAGTTGTGTTGCCTTTTGAAAGTGGGGGGTGTGTGTGTGTGTGTAAGAAAACAGTATAAAAATGAGAGCTGACCACACCCCCTACTCCAAGCTGGAGAGGAAATCTAGGGGATTTTTGGTTTGGTGCTAAGCTGTTCATGTGCTCTGATACATCTGTCATCAGTTCTATGATCAGCCAGTATGTCTCATCAGCTTGGAACCAAAAAGGAGCAAAAGGATATTTTCCATAGTTGCACTGTACTTGGAAGATGGACACTAAATGTTTCTGAAACCATGCACAACTTCAGGGATGTTGCCTTTTTTCAGTTCCTGACTTACAGCTGGAGGGATAGCAAGGAGTGGATCACCAAACTAGTGGATGGAGATTCAAGCCACACAAATCCAAGAGAGACACAAAGTCCTTGAGTTGTCTGTATTCATTAAAATATCCATTAATTAGTTAATTGTGTTTCTTTCTTGGATTTGCTTATTTTCTATCTAGTGCCTTCCATGTTTCCACCTTCCTGTTTTCCATGGAAAAGGAGCATATGGACAGAGAGAAATTCATCCCCCCCACCAACCAGGAGTAAAGTAGGTGACTTTTGGATGGCTAGCACGGCCATCAATATTGTATACTCCTGAGAAAAGAAGTGCATTGTTTCTTCTTTACAGTATTTAATTGACACAATGCTAACAGAGACATAGAGCATTCAAACCAGTAGAGTACGTGGTATATATTACTCCCAGAGCAGATGGAAGGCCCGCACATTGCCTCCTGAGCCACAACAATTCAGTTGGGTCCCTCAGAGAAACTGAAGAAAGTGGGAGAGAAGAGGAATGGGGGAATCAGGAGTCTGACACCAGCATCCCTATGTTTCTTGATGGCACTACTAGGCAAGGCCTAAACTAGTCTACAGGAGACAAAGAAAGACCTCTGCTTACAAGAACTTTCATGGGGAAGGGGGGCAATGAAAGAGTCTCAAAAATGAGGGGGAGGTTGACTGTTGTTAGGAGTGTGGGGAGAGCAAAAGAGCAAAATCCTTCATGTGAGCTGATGAAGAGGAAGGAGTATATGTTGAGAGAAGTTGCTGGCAAGAGTGTGTGCCCAACCCCAGGAGTAAAACAGGAGGAGAGGGAAAAGTGCCTAGTTCCATTGCTCTCTCTCCTCTAGGAGAAAAAGCATCATCACTTGTCCCTCCTCACCCTGCCTTGTTTCACTTGGATTCCCAGCAGGGAAGCAATAAATGGTTTGAGAAAGGATAAAGTCCAGTGGCTGCCCCTGCCCAGCACCTCCTTTCACAGCCCCCTCCACCCCAAAAAGGGTGGAAAAGGAGGAAGGAATCAACACATTGGAGAATGAACCTCCTATATTCTCTGCATCAGGGTGGATGCCCTCTCTTGCTATTGGTATGCCACTGGTCAGTCGTGTAGGGACGGGGACAATGGAGGCAATTCGCCCTGGGCAGCAATGTTTTGGGGCATCCTGGTCCATAATCAAGCCACTGCACATCCTGGCCATGCCCCCCACACTGCAGCCACACCCCTACACACAGTGGCCATGCCCCTGCACTGTAGCCCTCCCCCCTTCACACACTCCAAGTTGTGCCACTGCTACTGATTCAGGCTTCCTTGATAAGTTGTAATATGTCCAGAGGAGGGCAACCAAAATGGTAAGACACCTGGAAACCATACCCTATGAAGAGTGGCATAGTGAGCTGGGTATGTTTATTCTGGAGAAGAGAAGGTTAAATATTTGAAATATGTTTAAATATTTGAAAGGATATCATATGGAACATGGAGCAAGCTTGTTTTCTGCTGCTCCATGGACAAAGACATGGAGCAATGGCTTCAAACTTCAGGAAAAGTCCTAAACATTAGGAAGATCTTGACAGTGGAAGTGTGGTGGAGTCTCCTTCTCTGGAGATTTTTAAACAGGGACTGGGTTGTCGTCTGTTGGGAATGCTGTGACTGTGTATTCCTGCATGGCAGGGGGGTAGGACTCAATGGCCTTTGTTATCTCTTCCAGGTTGATGGTTCTATGATCCTTGAAATTGTATCAACCAAGGTGGGAGTTGAGTTCATTCAAACACACTTTTAAAACTATTTTTTAAAGCGGAAATTTTAGCTTGTTTTTCAATTTTTAAAAAATGTATTTAATGTTTTAAAAGCCAGCACAGTGTGGTGGCTTGAGTGTTGGGCTAGGACTCCAGGAGACCAGGGTTAGAATCCTGACTTGAGCATGGAAACCCCCTTGGTGATCTTGGACAAGTTATATTCTTTCATCCTTAGAGGAAGGCAATGACAAATCTTCTCTGAATAAATCACACCAAGAAAATCTATGATAGGACTGATGTAAGTCAGAGTCATCTTGAAGGCATGTAACAACAGGAAGAATTTAAAATTTTAAATGCTTCTGTCCACTGTACATTGCCTCAGGGGCTCTGGTGTGTTGAAAGGTGGTAAATAAATGCCACAAATAAATATTGAGTAAGGGCTGACTTTGGTTGGTTACTCTGTACTCAAGAAAAAAACTGTACACATTTTTAGAAATATGCTTCTTTATCATTTCTTCTAATAACTCTGCACTGAGGTCCAGACTGGGAATGAATATTGCTGTGGTCTGATTCACTGAAAGTCTTGGAGGAGGCTCATAGAATGTTTTTAGTATTAAATTCTCCAGTGTGGCAAGTATAGCGAATGAGTTTATAGTTGCTTGTCCTGAGTTTATGTAAACCTATGTCTTCACCACTGTTGGCTCTCTCAATTTATGCAAGTAGAATGAAGTATCATTATTAGTTGTTAAAATATTTGTTCAGCCCATGCGTATGTACTGTAGCATCCTTCAGATGATGCATATGTTGAAGCAAGAACACATTAACAAACGGCTGTGTTTTAAGATTCGTTCTTATCATTTGTTCTAATTAATTTTTAAAACTATTTCAGTAGCATCAATAAATCCTGGTTGACACTTTCACCATCTCCTTTATCTTGCATAGAATTTTATGAAACAGAAGTCAGGCTGTAAATGAATGCAACTTGTTGAAGATTGTTATTCATAAGTAGCAATATTGCTGAAAATCATAATTAGCTGGTCTATAATACAGATCTAACTTACTCATTACTCCCATATAGCTGACTCTGATTCTGATGAACAAAAATTATAATTTATTTGTAATTAAAATAAGCTGCATAGCTTGGAGTTCGGGCGGAGGAGCAGGGTTGGGGGGTGGAGGAGCACGGATGTGGCTATTTCACGCAGGGGTGTGGCTGTGTCGCTCAGGGTGCCCCCCAAAAATTGCTGCCTGGGGTGGACCACCCTCATCCCCCCCCGCCATCCATATGCCTCTGATTAAAACCAGGGTTCATTGTGAACTAATCTATCTTTTCTTCACTATAGCCCTCCATAGGGTTGGCATGACTGAGCAGCCCATGTGATTGATATCTGCCATCTTTACATACGCTTGTTGTTGTTGTTGTTAACTGCCATCAAGTTGACTTTGACTTATAGCAAGCCTACGAATGAACAAAATGCCCTAACATCAACAACCTTGTTCAGGTCTTGCAGATTCAGGGATGTGTCTTTCTTGATTGATTCTATCCATCTGTAATACAGTGTTCCTCTCTTACTACTGCCTTCTACTTCACCAAGCATTATTGATTTTTCTATTGAGCCCTGTCTTATCATAATATGCTCAAAGCACAACACAGTTTTAGTGTAGTCATTTTGGCTTCCATGCTATATTTAGGCTTGATTTGCTTGAGGACCCATTTATGTGTCTTTTAAGCAATTCACAGTATTTGTGGAACTCTTCTGTAGCTCCACATTTCAATGGAGTTGATTTTCTTCCCATCAGTTTTCCTCATTGTCTAGTATTTACAACCATACATACAAATTGGAAATACAATGGCATGGACAATTCTGACTTTAGTATTCAGGGATGTATCTTTATACTTGAGAATCTTGTTTTGTTGCTTCATAGCTGTCCTTCCTAGACTTCTTCTGATTTATCAACTGCAGACTCCACTCTAATTAGCTAGTGAGCCAAAGTATGGAAAATCTTGAACTACAGTATTTCAGTGTCTTTGCTCTCTACTTTAAAGTTTTGTAAATCATACAGGCTCATTTTTTTTTTTAAAGGTTAAACTAGAAATCTCCCTTTGCACTTTCCCATGACTTGCTTCAGTAATCATTTTGGGTCTTTGCAATTTTCCGCTATTAGTATGGTATCATCTGTGTATCTTAAATTGTTGATGTTCCTTCCTCTGATTTTTATGCCTCCTTCCTATGAGTTTAATCTTGCTTTAAATATGATATTTTCAACATACAAATTAAACATATAAGGTGATAAAATGCAGCCTTGCCTCTCCTCCTTGCCAATTGAAAACCGTAGTTTCTCCATATTCTGCCCTAATGGTGGCCTCTTGTCCCGAGTACAGATTTTGCATTAGGATAATCAACTGTTGTGGTACACACATTTCTTTAAGAGCAATCCATAGTTTTTCATCATTTACGCAATCAAAAGCTTTTCTATAATATATAAAGCACAGCCTGATATTCTTCTGAAATTCTTTGATGTGCTCTATTATCGAACATGCGTGTGCAATATGATCCTCCATGCTTCTTCCTTTCTTGAACCTACCTTAGATAAATGTTTAGCCTACTTTAACTATTTAGTTACTCCCTGTCTATATCCTCATTTATAAACTGGGGTTGGGAATACATGACCTTCCAGATGATGTTGGACTACAACTGCCATCAACCCTTATTTGTTATGCCAGCTATAAATTAATAGGAGATGCAGGCAACAGTGTATGGGGGGCCAAGTGTTTCCCAGATCACTATAAAGTTTATAATGTAAATAACATACTTGTTACAACAGGTAGAAAATAATGTGCCTCCTGGGATGCAGAGATGCACAGGTATAGAAAAGGAACATTGCAAGATGCACTTAGATAGTGTAAACATTTGAGAAGAATTCAAAAGCTCAATTATACAAGATCCTCAGATCAGATTATATAGTTTTCATTCATCTGGTCTTGTCAATGTCACTGGATTTTAAATTTCAATGGGATCAGATAACCCACCACTATTTATAACTCAGATTCACTGGTTTGCCAATATGCTACCATCTGGGTTGATATTAACAATTTATTATAGCATTTGATTATCAGAGTCAGTACCTGATCTTTGCAACACAACATGTTTATGGTCCCAAATTGTACCACACAATGCCATTGTACTGTATTGCAAACTCCCAAATACTGACTAGTGTAGGTATACTCCTGTTAGTTAAAAGAAAGATTTATTCAAAGGGGGGTTTGCTATTGCCTTCCTCTGAGGCTGAGTGTGTGTGACTTGTCCCAGGGCACCAACTGGGTTTTCTGTGGATGAGCGGGGATTTGAACCCTGAATATGGATCTGCTAAAACTGGTGCTGTTGGGGTGGGTGGGAAGGGCTTCTTCAGCTCAGACTGTACTACAGAGTTTCATGCACGTGACTCTTCATAGTCTGTTGATAGTGTCCTGGTTAGGTCTGCATATTTTAAACCAGGGTTTGCAATCATGTCATCCTCTGTATCTTGTTGGACTCCAACTCCCAAGACTTCTCATCATTGCCTATGATGGGTAGGGCTGATGGGAATTGTAGTCTAACAACCTCAGGAGCATGACACCCTCTCCTACCTTTAAACACGTTGTTATGATTGATTCAACAGTGATTTAAATGTGTGACATTTCAAATGGGTCATCTAGATGATCAGCCCTGAACTGCTATCTAGGCAGCTAGCATGAAAAGTAATTGCACAGTCCTTGTAGTTCTCACACTTGGTACACATGTACATCACTGTGGCAATGGGTGAGAGTTTTCACCCACCACCCCACATCAGAATGACTCTCAAATTATTTTCAAGGCAATGGGAAACAGTCCATAATAATGCATAGTTTGCTGCTGGAAAGGAAAAAAAAAAACAGTAAAGGTTTAAATTCAACATCAGTAGAACTTTTAAAGGGTTCCTTTGTGTCACAAACATCGATTTAACTATTGCTTGTAGCAGATGGAGACTATCATCCACTTTAAAGGGACTTGTAGAACAATAAAATAGCTGCAACTTAATCGTGTTGTGTTTTTGCAATCAAACCATGTGTGCTGATGCTCCCAGTGAAATTAAATCCCTAGTAAATTAATTAAAAGACTCATAAAATCAGTATTTATTTCTCCAATTAACAATAAATGTCCAAGACTATGATTTTATAGGGTGGTACTAAGGACATATACTTCATGGGCAGTATGTGAGTGCATCAAATGAGATTGTCAGAAATATATTTCTATACCATTATTGCCTGGGAAAAGGCCCGATAGTCATGTCTGTATCTACATAAAGTGGTATCTTTGTCACAAGTCATTCTAGTTAATTGTAGTTGAACAGGGGCATTGGGGGCTTTTGCTAGTCATTTATGAATATAGAATAATGCATTTTTGTGAGTAACGGAAGGTTTAAATTAAGTGTGCAATTGCATTGCATATTTTAATCAGGAATTTTGAACATCAAGCCCAGAGAATTAATATGGTAACCTTATTCAAAGCAGAAGCTGACTCTGAAGAGCAAATTTGTACAAGAATTTACTGCTTAGACATTGAGGACAGAGAGCTTATGGAGCATTTAAAATCCTCCTACTGACTGTGTGTATACACCTCTGCATTTCAAGAGGTGGAACTGCTTGCATTATGCACGGCAGGTGCTCGTCATCCAGTTGTTATCTGGATGCTTGCTGGAGACCTATTAAATTCAACTACAATTTGGCTAGATGATAACTTTTCTCTCCTTAATGGAGCTGTTGTTTACTTATAAATGGTGGTGTCAGACATCCCAAACAGAATATTCAAAATAAAACTGTCTTCAGCCAAGCTTGCCTGTCACTTTGAAGAATGTCTCAATTTCACTTTACTGCTGAGTATATCAATATGCCAGATCATTGTCATTCCCCTGGTGTGATCAGAATATCATAAATAAATGTGTGCAATTTAGCTCTGGTAGGGTTTAATTTACTTTAACTAAAGTGGCAAAAAAAAATACTGTCAGCCTAATTTAAACAGGAAAAAAAAAGCAGCTGTAGAAAATTAGAAAGGGGAAAAAAGATGCCAAACTGCAATTCTTCACACACCATATGCTAGCAAAAACTGAATCGGAACAAGTGAATGAGAAACAAATCCACCATGCATGGAGTACTTCTTTCACCATTAAGCCTCACTGTAAAAACCACAACATGCTCACTTTCACTCAGCATTGAGTTCTATCAGAGATAAATATTATTTCCCACTGCTGTGGAATGTCATAGCCTGATCAGACATGTTTAACTATCGCTAGATTTCAGATTTCCAAACCTGTAACTCAATAAAACAATTCCCTATCTTCTTCTTGTTAACGGCCATCAAGTCAGCTTTTACTTATGGAGACCCTATGAATAAGAGATATTCTCTTGTTAGCAGCCGTGTTCAGGTCTTGCAGTATAGTGGTTTCCAGTGGTTTGCAGTTGCAAACCCCAGGATTCCATAGGATGTCAAAAGTGGAATAATAGCACTACAACAGTCTAGTGTGGAAATGGCCCTCGTCTGCAGCAATCCATTGGTAATGTGATCTTCCTCTTCTCCTACTGTCTTCAACTTTACCATTGTCATGTCATCTCACAATATGCACAAAGTATGATAACCTTGGTTTAGTCACTTTGCTTTCTGGGGAAAGTTTAGACTTGATTTGCTCTTGAACCTATTTATTCATTGTTGTTGTTTTACAGTCCATCGTATCCACAAAGTCTCCTCCAAAACCACATTTTGAATGAGCTGATTCTCTTCCTGGTAGATTTCTTCATTGTTTAGTTTTCACAAGTATACATAAAAATCTGAAATACCACAGAATGGATGATTGTGACTTTGGTATTCAATGATAGCTCTCTATACTTGAGGGCCTTATCTAGTTCCTTCACTCCTAGTCCTCTTCTGATTTCTCAGCTACAGTCTCCATTTTGATTTTAAAATCTTTAATTTTTTTGATGTCTTCACCATCTACTTTAAAATTATGTAAACAGTCTGTGCTTTTCCCCCCTTAAATTTCAACTGTAAGATTGCTTTAGCACTTTTTCCCTTGATGTTCTCTCAACAGCCATTCCAAGTGTTTGCTGTTTCCTTTAACATATCATTTAACATCTTAAACTGCAGATGTACCTTCCCCTAGTTTTCACACCCCCTCCTTTTGAGTCTAATGCTGCCTTCCAAATGACATTGATATAGGAGGTGTGATGATTTAGATTAAAAGTTGTGAACTTTAAGCCCGGGAAAATATAAATAATAGGTTTACAGAGCATATAGAGTAGAAAGCTCTGTGTGTGTGCGTGCGTTATTGTCATGAACTTAATTCACACACACAAATAGAACAGTGCTTAAACGCTATTTATTAGGAGCATGATACTTCGTACAGGACTTCAGTGCGTGAATTGGAAGCAATTAGCAAGATTCAAAACATAAAACACAAAGAGTACATCTTCCTGCCCGCAAGAGACCTTGAAGTCTTGGTGCAGCCTGGCTAAGTTTATCAGTGTATTCCTAGCTTTTGTTTATCTAACGGTCTCTGGTTCTCATACCTTATTACAGGCAAGCTGCTACTTAACTCCTACTACATATCCCATTACTAAAATATGGAGGGCTACCCAAAAATTATTGAGAACATAGAGGCAGGCTGATTTTGGACATGAAGCCAACCCAGTTATAAATAAAGCTATGAGAACAGCAGCGGGACTTGATCAATAATAAACTCAAAGCAGTAAAGTGTGATGCAATCAGATGGCTGATGTAATCTGATGGAAGTTTAGTATACCTGCCATGGTAGGTCACTTCCAAGAACTTCATTGGAGGAACGAAATATAACAAAAGAGTACACTAAGTATCTCTGATCTTGGTTGAACCAGGTATGTCAGCTGATCAACTAGGAAAGATATAAATCATGCCAAAGGGAGGTAGAGGTCAGGCTATTCTCTAGTCCCCAGTGTAGAAGAATGCTGTTGAAGATGATAATTGTTCAAACATGCTGATGAAATCAGACTAAGCTGGTAGGAGAAAAATCTTTGCTTTCAACGAGGCTACGCTAAATAGATATATAGCCAGACCTCCACATTCACGAGGGTTAGGGGCACAAGATCCTTGCAAAAGTGGAAGAAATGCAAATATCTTAAGCCCACCCAACCATATTGAACACATTTGCTGTTCCTCTTCTTCCCTTGCTCGCAAACAAGCTCAGACAGGCCAGTGAATGGGCACTAATAGTGAGGGAGTGGAGTGGTGAGAGATTGGTTCTTGGCTGAGGAGATGATTCCTCCTAGATGGCAGCCCTCTTTCCTTGGTGGCCCAGCCTATCTTTTCTCTCTCTGTGGGAAGAGGTGACAGTGGAAGGACCGCTGCTGAACAGGCCAGTGTCTCCTCTGATTGAGACTGGAGTTCACTGCTGTGCTTGTCTGCTCCTGCACAGGGGGAATACCTTCTCACAAACAATCCTTGCCCTTGTTCTTTCTTGGTCAGGCCATGGCACTGAGTGAAAGGGACTGGATTGTGCTACCCTTGCCTGCCTCCTCCACCCACCATCTCTGTGGCTGCCCAATACCATTTTTAATAGAGACTTCAAAGCCTCAGCTCAGTCCCTATTAAAAATGATATAGGACAGTAGGTGGCAGATGGGGGATGCAGGTGAGGTGTGGGCTAAGCTGAAGCAGCAGTGGCATGCAGGTCTGTTCCTGCTTCTCTTCTTTCTCCTGCTGCTGTGTACCATGTGTGAGTCATTTTTGCCCAGGTGATGCCACTGACTGCGGCATGCGAGGCTGAGCTGGCAGCAGCCAGACTCAGTCACATCCTTGTGGAGAAGAGGCTCCAGTGGTATGGTGACTGCAGCCTAGTTAGCAGAACAGGGTGGCTGTGGGGAGACAGATGAGGGTGGAGCAAGCCAAGCTGGAGGCTGGTGGAGCAGCTGAGGTAGTGGCTGCACATGGGGCACCTGCTCCTCCTCTTATTTTTCCTTCTCCTGCTGCAAGCTATGTGTGTCTCTGGTTTGCCTAGGCAATGATGACTATGCCACTGGCTTAAGTGTGCAAAGCTGAGGCATTGGCTCTGGGGAACATTTTCAGTTCCCCCTGAAGGAGTGGCAGCAGCAGCCCTGGTCAAGCGGCTGAGGGATGAGGAGGAGGCAACAGCAGAGCCATGGCACTCAGATGTTGCCTTCATGGAGAGGCTCAGAGATCCAGAGCTACCACTTGCACGCAGAAGCAAGAAGAAGAGGCAGCAGCAGAGGAGGATGGAGAGGCACAGCTATGGGTGTGTGATAATGGGGCTTCACATTACCTAGACTTAGCTAAAGGGGGACATTTCCCTCTTCAGGTAAACCAAGGGTTAATAAGGTGTTGGGATTAGATTACATTTTAGTATGTGGTCAGCATCATAGGTCATGTGGTTCAGCATCACAGGTCATAGGGTGAGAACTGACCAATCAAAAAGAAAAGAAGTGAGCATCTTCAGGATGCTTCGAGATGCTTCGGGGGAGAAGTGATAAAACTTCTTGGAGGCCATGTGGCCGAGAGACAACAGAGAGATAACAAAGGGATAACAACCAAGGAGCCTCCTGGAGGGGGCTCTGTGCCAGTAGCAGGCTGGAGGCCATAGGCCTCGCCTCCTGGCCCTTCCTTTTAGAACATCTAAGCCTGAGAACCATCTGTGAGTACTAGACTAAAGTTATCTAGTCGCGTTAGGGACTTTTCTGTTATTTTGAAGGCTGGCTGATCTAAAGAATGTATCTGTGCTTGCATATCTGTTCTTTCTGTAACTAAGCGTGCCTGGGAAGAGGGAGCTTCCCATGTGGGGTGATTTGCCTTGTTTATTTGAATATCTTTAATAAATACTTCTGTAAAAGACCCCGTTTCTCTCCTTCCCACGCCAAACTGGGTAGACTGGGGGGACAAGGAAGATCCTTAAGCTTAGGGATGTACGTGGCTGGACAGGGTCCCGCTGTACTGTCCAAGGGTCCAGATAATTCATAATTCAGCGGGTGGTGGCGGCGAAGATGAATTAACAGCTAAAAATCATAAAGGCTGGAATATACATCCCAGCAGCGCATGGTGTCATTTTCCAGCCTCACACATGGTGGTGTATGGTGGGATGTGGAATTTCCAGTATCACATGGTGGCAGCGGTGGGATGTGGAATTTCCAGTATCACATGGTGGCAGCGGTCTCGAATTGGAGAGTTGGGGGTTTAAATTGCAGAAAGTAGGGGGTTTTCAGTCTCTCTCCAGTATCCTCTGTGTCTCCTGCGAAGGAATTAGATCAGGAGAGGGGGGGGAGTGGGCGAGAGAGGGCTTCCTTGCCTTTGTTTGTTTAAAAAGGCTTTGAGAAGTTTTTTTTTTCCTTTTTTCCCCCTTCCCTCCCTCCTTGCAATGGAAAGGGAGGGTGGTAGGAAGTGAGGGGGCTTGGTTTGGCTTTGTTGCTTAAACAGGCTTTTGAATTTTTTTTTCCCCTTTCCCTCCTTCCTGGTGGCTGGAAAGGGAGGGAGAGTGGGAGGTTGGGGGGCGGAGTTGCCTACCAGAGTCACTCTTGGGGAAAGGGTGATTTTTGGGCTTTCAGTGAAGAGCTGCCTGCTCTGTCATGCAAAGCCTCTGTTTGGGAAAGGAGTGATTTTTCCTTTGGATTTCCTTCTTTCTACTTTGGTAGTGAGAGATGGATTGTTAAAGCTGCTAAACTCATTGTGTTCTGAGTCAGCAGCCGGCATTTTCAGTCTGCTTCTCTGCCCAGCTAGTAAATCTACATATCAAAAGGAAGGTGCTTGTAGCAGGAATTTGCTAAGTACCTAAATTGAATCACTGAGGCAGAGGTTTTCTTGTTCTCTCTCTGTTCCTTCAGAAGGAGGAGGGGTTGAAAAAAGGGGGATGAGGAGAAAGGCTTGGGATTTCTCCACTTTTCTTGCTTTTGGGATCCCGGCACTGTATATTCTTTGGATCAGCCAATCAGACGTTTGTTTGTTTTTAAGTTTCCGCGTGCACAGAGGTAGTTAGTGTATGAAACTCAGGTCTGGAAGGCTGTTAGAATACAGTATGGATCCTGAAGTTGCAGTGACCCCTACTGGCAGCAATGCCACACAGCAGGATGCTACAGAAGATAGCTCATCTGCTCAACCAGCTACCCCTAGTGGTAGTAATCTGGCACTGCAAGGGGCTGCTATGCCAGCAACAGCCCTTGCCCCTCCTGCTGCTTTCTGGGACACAGTACGCCTTATGCATGACAAGTTGACACCTGAACAGATTTCAGGATTCCTGGATAAAACTGTTGACATGATGCGGCTGAACTCTACACAGGCCTCCACTGGAACTCAGGAAGCTAGTCAACGGAATGCAGAGCCACACTTGTCTTACCCGCCTCAGACAGCTTCCAGTTTCAAGGACTCAGAGGATTTTGAAGCTTTTCTGGTCTCCTTTCTTGTGCACAAATGATTTGGGGATTCCTGAGAAGAACTATATGAGTGAACTTCGTTCTACTCTCACAGGAACTCTGCGAGTAGTTGAATCCCGCATGCCTGCTGCTGACATGAATGATTTTTCCAAATTTGTGGCCTTAGCTCGGGAGAAACTTGGACTCACACCAGAGAAAGCTAAGGCCCACTTTCGCAACAACAGGAAAAAAGCTGGTGAATCATACAAGGACATGGCCTGTACAATTCAGAGATCACTGGACTCTTGGATGCAAGCAGCTAAAGCTTCCACCAAGGAAGATGTCCTGTTCCAGATAGCATTGAGAATTCTTGAATCACATACCCCCTCAACATCATCCTTTGTGTTACAACAAGAGCCTAGGACGCGGGGAAGAAGCTGCCAGGGCAGCAGATCGGTTTGTTGCCTCCAGAGTGAGGAGGTATTCCAGCCTACTATGGTCATGCCTTCTACAGACAAGCAGGAATACCAACAGCCACGCCAGGATATCTCTCGACGACCTGTACAGAAGCACAGCACTTCCACCCCAAGGTCATCACTACACGATACGAAGCCTCAGGTGAACAGCTCTACCACGAAGTCACAGCCCCGCTACAGCCAGCAGTCTGTGGCCACCGCGCAGGGCCAGCCAGGGAAAAAGGCTAGCCCTAAATGCTTTCTCTGTGGAGAGCTTGGACATATTAAAGCCAACTGTAAGCAGAAGCCTAAGTTGGCCCAGTTAGTGGTTGCGTCGACCTCCAGGGATACTACCACTGATTCGTCAGTTGCTCCTGATCCTGACATGATCCCTCATCACAGAAGACACACACTGTGGGTAGGGGGCAGGAAAGTTGTGGCTTACAGAGACACTGGAGCCCAACTTTCTGCTATTCATCGTGCATATCTGGATCCTGGTCTTGTTGATGACCATATTAAGATCACCATCAGAGCATTCAGGGCTCCTCCAGCTCAACTACCAACAGCACGCGTTCCTGTTCAGTACAAGGGCTGGAAGGGTGTTTGGACTTTTGCTGTCTATGATGACTTCGAATGTCCTGCTCTGTTGGGTGATGATCTCGTCTTCCATGCTAGTCAGGCCCGGAAAGTGTCCAGACAGCATGCCATGACAACTCGCAGCCTGAGCAGAGGTCAGTCTTCACTGCAACCTGAGGACCAACCTGAACTTGGACTGCAGTCACTATCTCCTGCTACACCAGAAGGAGTCCTGCCGGAAGAGGTGGAGGAACCTGGGGAGGACTCTCAACATAGCATCGTAGGCCCAGAGATCGAGATCATCCATGCTGATACCTCGGATGTCGGAGCAGCTGCTGGCGGAAGCCCAAAGGAAGAGCTTCTCCATGCCAAGAGGATAGTCAGCCTGGTCTCATGCTGGTCCCTGTCACACCTGACTCAGCGCTGCCCAGGGGGGCGGGAGTGTCTCAAGTGGGCACCAAGCAGAGTCAGGTGCGGGGACAACTTGCCTGAGATGCAAAAGGTTGGTGCAGAGGAGGAGAACCCCAACAACGCTGACTCGAGAGCCAGCAAGGGATTAAACAGAGCTGAGACTCCAGAGGACACTCCAGCCAAAGGAACAGAACCTGGAGAAGCTGCAGTGCAACGAGAATCTGAGGCAAGTCTGCCACTCCAGGTGGAACGGCTGGTTCCTGTTCAGCGACAGCAGTTCCAGGAAAACCAGGAAGCAGATGAGAGCCTTCAAGCTGCCTGGACCAGTGCAAAGGAAGGGGCCCAAGTCTTCTCCAATATGAACCCATTTGTAATCGTTGAAGGCCTATTGTATGTAGTCTGGCCCAAGAGGTAGCAAGGGGGGCGTATGCGCTCAGAGACAGTTGCTGGTACCTTCTAGTATAGAGCCAAACTCTTGAGTCTGGCTCATGATCATCCTAGTGGACATGCTGGGGTGAACAGAACGAAGGACAGATTGGAAAGTCCTTCTACTGGGAGGGGATGGGCAAGGATGTTACTATTATGTCCGATCCTGTGAGGTTTGCCAGAGAGTAGGGAAATCCCAGGATCAAGCCAAGGCCCCTCTCCAACCACTTCCTATTATTGATGTCCCTTTCCCAGAGAGTGGCTGTGGACATCATGGGACCTTTCCCTAAGAACTGCTAGGGGAAAGGGGGTATGTGCTCCCCTTTTTGTGGACTTTTGCACTCGTTGGCCAGAGGCTATTCCACTAGGTGGGATCTCAGCTAAAGCAGTAGCCCAAGCTTTGACAGACATATTTGCAAGATTAGGTTGGCCTGCAGAGATTTTAACAGATGCAGCTTCCAATTTCAACTCCAAGGTCATGCAGCGCCTGTTAGAAGCACATGGTGTGCGCCATCTTACATGTACCTTCCATCACCAAACTAATGGGTTGGTGGAGCGTTTTAATGCGACTTTGGGGGCCATGATCCGTAAGTTTGTGAATGAACATTCCAATGACTGGGACTTGGCTCTACAGCAGTTCTTGTTTGCTTACAGATCTGTTCCACATCCAAGCCTGGGTTACTCACCCTTTGAGCTGGTCTATGGCCATGATGTGAAGGGGCCATTACAGCTGGTTCAAAGTCAGTGGGAGGGGGTTATTCCTTCTTCCGGGACTAATGTGGTTGATTTTGTGACTAACTTGCAGAATACTCTCAGGGAAGCATGGGCAGATGCTCATGGGAATCTGCAACAAGCACAAGAAAAGCAGAAGACCTGGTATGACCAGTATGCCAGAGAACGTTGCTTTGAGAAAGGAGACCAAGTGATGGTCTTGAAGGTTATGCAGGCTAACAAGATGGAAACTTCCTGGGAAGGTCCTGCAACAGTGCAAGAACGCATTGGGACAGTGAACTACCTCATACAGTTTCCAGACTCTAGGGTTAAGCCAAAAGTGCATCATGTGAATTCACTGAAACCCTTCTATGAGAGGCCTAATCACTTCTCACACTTTCAGTCCAGGAAGATGAGGAGGAAGAGTGGCCTGAAGGAGCTTTCTATGATCGGGAGGGTGGTAACTTAGAAGATGTTAAACCTTCCCAAAGACTCAATGCTATCCAATGTAAGCAGTTCTTCCAACTAACGGGTAAGTTCACCTCCCTGTTTTCACCTATCCCAGGTCGCACCACAGATCCTCAACACGTGGTAGCCGCAGATGACAGCAGGCCATCAGCAGAACAGCCACGAAGGGTGTCACCAACGGGCAAAGAGGCGATAGAGAGGGAGGTGAAAGAGATGTTGGACATGGGGATCATTCACCCATCACGCAGTCCATGGGCATCTCCAGTTGTCCTCGTGCCCAAAAGGGCACGACAGACATACGTTTCTGCGTGGACTATCAAAATTGAACTCCGTGACACGCCCGGAACATTATCCAATGCCCAGAGTGGATGAACTGTTGGAGAAATTGGGGCATGCTAAGTACTTATCCAGCCTCGATTTGACTAAGGGCTATTGGCAAATCGCCCTAGCAGAAGAGTCTAAGCATCGAACAGCATTCATCACTCACATGGGCCTGTTTGAGTTCAATGTACTTCCCTTTGGGCTACGCAATGCACCTGCAACGTTCCAGAGGTTGGTGGACTGTTTGCTAAGAGGGTGCGGGGACTTTGCTGTTGCCTATCTAGACGACATTGCAATCTTCTCAGACTCCTGGGAAGATCACCTGAAACACCTGGAGATTGTCTTCCAACGCATTAGTGATGCTGGGCTGACAGTCAAAGCAAAAAAGTGCCAGTTTGCACTGGACAGAGTGACCACCTTGCCCATGAAGTGGGACAAGGGACTATCACTCCATTGCAAGCCAAAGTGGAATCTATTAATAGCTGGCCCATTCCTCGTTCCAGGAAGCAGGTGCAGTCATTCCTTGGCCTAACTGGGATACCGGAGATTTGTGCCCAACTACAGCCAAGTAGCTGCACCTCTAACAGATCTGACAGGTTCCAAGAAGCCTAAGATAGTGAAATGGACAGCAGAGTGTCAAAAAGCCTTTACAGCCTTGAAGCAGGCCTTGATGGCAGATCCCGTGCTCATGGCACCAGATTTTGACAAGCCGTTCATAGTGGCTACAGATGCTTCTGACAGAGGCATTGGAGCAGTCTTACTACAAGAGGGTCCGGATGGCATCTGCATCCCATTCTGTTCCTCAGTAAGAAGCTGTCTGCAAGGGAGTCCAATTGGTCCATTCCAGAGAAGGAATGCTATGCCATTGTGTATGCGCTAGAGAAGCTGAGACCATATGTCTGGGGACGTCGCTTCATTCTCCAGACTGATCATGCTGCCCTCAGATGGCTCCATACAGTCCGGGGGCTAACAAGAAACTACTCGATGGAAATCTGGCCCTACAAGACTTTGACTTCGACATTCAACATGTGGCTGGAAGTTCCAATGTGGTTGCGGACTCCTTGTCACGCAGAGAACTGGAGGGAGGTTAAGAGGGATGAGCTTTACATGTCTGTTATTGATAATATGGTTAACCTGTACTGTTGTGTGTTTGCATATATTCTCTGACTTTTCCTTCCTTAGGATGAAATCCCAGCCGGTGTGGCTCCAGCCTTCAGCTGTTTCCAGACCGTCTGAGATTTGGGGGGCGTGTGATAATGGGGCTTCACATTATCTAGACTTAGCTAAAGGGGGACATTTCCCTCTTCAGGTAAACCAAGGGTTAATAAGGTGTTGGGATTAGATTACATTTTAGTATGTGGTCAGCATCATAGGTCATGTGGTTCAGCATCACAGGTCATAGGGTGAGAACTGACCAATCAAAAAGAAAAGAAGTGAGCATCTTCAGGATGCTTCGAGATGCTTCGGGGGGGAAGTGATAAAACTTCTTGGAGGCCATGTGGCCGGGGACAACAGAGAGATAACAAAGGGATAACAACCAAGGAGCCTCCTGGAGGGGGCTCTGTGCCAGTAGCAGGCTGGAGGCCATAGGCCTCGCCTCCTGGCCCTTCCTTTTAGAACATCTAAGTCTGAGAACCATCTGTGAGTACTAGACTAAAGTTATCTAGTCGCGTTAGGGACTTTTCTGTTATTTTGAAGGCTGGCTGATCTAAAGAATGTATCTGTGCTTGCATATCTGTTCTTTCTTTTAACTAAGCGTGCCTGGGAAGAGGGAGCTTCCCATGTGGGGTGATTTGCCTTGTTTATTTGAATATCTTTAATAAATACTTCTGTAAAAGACCCCGTTTCTTCCTTCCCACGCCAAACTGGGTAGACTGGGGGGGCAAGGAAGATCCTTAAGCTTAGGGATGTACGTGGCTGGACAGGGTCCCGCTGTACTGTCCAAGGTCCCAGAATTCATAATTCAGCGGGTGGTGGCGGCGAAGATGAATTAACAGCTAAAAATCATAAAGGCTGGAATATACATCCCAGCAGCGCATGGTGTCATTTTCCAGCCTCACACATGGTGGCGTATGGTGGGATGTGGAATTTCCAGTATCACAGGGTGTATTACAAATGGTGTAGGGCAGCAGCATTGGTGGCAAGAAATACAAAATTTGCCAATAATCAAGTTTGTGGAAGTTAAACCAGCAAATGTTAAGGGCTGACCATATATCCTATTATGTTTGTGATGGATGCCTGTTGTGGATCTTTGCAGATATATAATGAAAGCTGCTAGACATAGCAATGTCTAAGGATATCAGCCCCTTGGATGTCTGTTTAGAGATGTAGTTCCTCAATAAATTAAAAAATATTACTTAGTGGATAAATGGATGAGTTGTATTCATTACAGTTAAGACATCTATATGTTAACTATTGACAAGCCTATTAAAGGGATGGTATCAAGTTTCTGTAGGTATGAAAGTATAACATCTTACCTGATATATGCTGTAATGTAATGAAAGTGTGATGCCATACATGCAAAATAATGTAATGAAAGTGACATTGTCATGGGTCAAGACTTGGCCTCCCCTGGTGAACAGTTAACTCGTAGGAGGACACATGGAAACAAGCAGACCAGGAGCTAATCAGGCTGGGATGAGAGCCAGCTGGTTCCCGCCTTCTTAAGGAAGGCATAAGGCAGTAGCTGGATGCCAGAAACAATTGATGTGTTGACAGCTTTTGTTTTGTGGTCTCTGGATTCCCTGACCTTGGACTGTCTGAGCTTATTGCCTGCTGGATTCCTGGACCTTTGGATTGTTTCTGGACAACATTTCTTCCTGCCATGAACAGGCAAGCTATATTGACTGTTAGTGTCTCTGTTTGACTGTGAATGGCCTCCTGCTGACCCTGAACTCTGTTGCCTGGCATGGACAGCTGGCATCTGCAACAGATATGGTCAAACATTGGCATGTTTGTTTCTCCCTAAGAAGAGTGTGTTCTATGATTGCACATAATAAATAGCCTAAGAGATTAACAGAGAACCTGCTCATTCTCCCATACAAATATCCTGCTATTTCAAGCCTTAAGAATAGTTAAATGGAGTGTTGATGTTAACCCTGTCTGTTTAGATCTTACTGTGATCACAACCGGGATGCCCAGAAGGACAGAAGATGATAAAAGGGGCCCCAAATTAGCTGATAAATGGCAAGGGATCTCCAATCTCTCATTCTAAAGAGATAGGGTGGGGGCTCACACCTATTTCAATATGTTCTGTTTATCTTAGGAAATACCAATTATTAGTAGTTTTCTAACTCCCTGATTTTCCCCAAAGACCCAAATCTTTCCCTCTACTGACAAGTAAAGAATAAAAAAAACTAACAGTGCCCAGATCTTTCTAGGCCTCTTAAACAGCCAACAGCACCAGAAAAAAAAGAAATTTTTAAAAAAGAAATTGGTGGCATGCCTGTGTAATCTGTGATTTCTCTGGAAGGATATCTGGAGTCAGAAAAAAATTCAGTTCCTTGTGATTCTCCCACCCAAAATATGACTCTTGAGAGCTATGGGGTGGAGATAGTTTTAATGATAGCCTTCACTGGGGAGAATGAATCACTGTATTTTTTGTTATACACTCATCATGTGTTCAGTCATATGTCCATTCTGTTCTATTTCTAAATTAGTCTGTGACTGTTTCTAAAAAAGCCCCCCCCCAGTATGCACAGTAGGGGAAAGGGAAACACATTTATACTGAATGCATGTCATTCTACATTTCTAACCAAATTCACATGAATGAGCGATCTAAGGGAACTGCATTCTGATTAGAGCTTGGCTGCTGGTCATGCCAGCTAGGAATTCTGGGAGTTGTAGACTAAAAAGAACTTTCCCAGACTTTAACTCCAATCTGTTTATTGGTCCAGGAAGTGCAATTTGTATCAGTTCCCTTAAAATGATGAACAAAATTCTTTAGCACCTCTACCCGGACCTTGCTAGCTTTTTGAAAACAGCTGTCCCTAATCAACAGAGAAGAACTCCCTTTTAATTGCTCCTACTTCTGATCATCACAGTATGGGTGAATCTAACAGCTTCAGTCCTTTGTGTTCCAAGAGATGACAGTAGCAGCCAGGGACATTAACCTCAGCAGGAGTTACCCTTAGAACTCAAGGGTGACTGCCCTTAGATTGCTCCTTCCTTTAAGGCAGTACTTATAGGAGCACAGAATTATTAACACTCATGTGGAGCGAAGAGCACATCAAAAAAATTTCTTTAAGGAGGCTAGAATTGTAAAGCCCCCAAGGCTCTACTTTTGTCTTCAAAGTGCATTTTTTACAAAACTGTTTTGCCTGTCTATGTAGTTTAACAGAGCATGGGCATGTTTAGGCACCCTGAAATTAGCTGAGGTTAGCTATTTCATTACACTTACACAATGCCTATTTGACCAGGTGACAGGATTATTTTTCTCCTAAAGAGAAAATGGCACCAGTTGCTCAGTTGGAGACAAGGTTATCTGGAAACCATGAAGCAATTCCTCAGAAATAGACCCATGATGGGAATGTTAAGGAATGGTAATTCCTTAGGGTTGAAAAAGGGAAGCAATATAGGCAAAGGTGATACAAGCCAGTAGCAGATATTTGTCACTTGATGGGGAGGATGTAAAAGGTTAGAATAGACTTTAGGTCAGCCTTTCTCCTTTTGCTGCCCTCCACATGTGCTGGGTCACAACTCCCATTATAAGGTTGTAGTCCAACACATCTGGAGGGCATGAGGTTGGAGAAGGATGCCCTAGACTTATGAGGCTGAAAAAAAGATTGCAATTTTATGGACGGCAGGAGAATATGAAGAGAGAGAAACAATCAAGGAAAAGGAAAGGGAAGTCTGGAGAACTGGATGAAAGGAGGGTCTGGTCTGAGGTGGGATAACATAATGCATGTGTTCATGATTCCTGTCTTTCAAATACCACTGTTAGAACTTTTTGTATCACAACATAAATGAATGACTGTTTCTTGTCATTGCTCAGTGTCTAACCTAAGCAAAAAGTATCCACATGTATTTATATATTAATTTACATGCTTCCTTTCCTTTAAGAAGCTCAAGAGAGCATGCAATGGCAGCCAGTATACTCATGTCAATGGAGTGACAAGTTTGCTCTGGACTTTTGCCCCAAAGTGCAGAACACTATGTTAAAAATTGATTTAGCCCTATGGATTACACCTTTAAAATTTGGGAACCCCTTTCATGGAAGTCACTAGCTGCCAAGGGAATGTGTATGCTGTTCCATTTATCCTTTCAACAACTCTGTGATGTGGTTCCAATCAAAATTTCATGAAACAGTGAGAAACTGTTGAACTTTTCTAGGGCTCCCACTGTTTGGAATTCATCTGTTACACATAACAAAGGCATGACTAAATTGCATTATGATCATAACTTAAAGTGGGATACTATTCCTTTTGCAGTATAGCTGTTACTTTGAAACTTCTATAGTTTGGAAATGTGGCCTCATTGAAGAGTGGAGGAGGAATACTGCATGGTTTAACTGCTGACTTTTGCTGTTTTTTTTTTTTTTTTTGCTGTTGCCTTACCTTGTCCTGTGGGGGAAATTGGCTAGAATTCTATAAGTTAGTCCCAATTAGAGTAGGTTCAGTGAATCAGTTGTTGAATGGTGAGTCAACGTATAGATAAATTCAGTGGATGTACTGTAATCGGGACCAAATAGAATTAGGCCATTGTGTTAGCTGTCTTTAGTGTGTGTTTTGTACCACAGTTTATAGCATCCAGAGTTTTAAAAATCTTTTAGTTACTTTGAGAACTGTGAAACTTGATTATTATTATTATTATTTTTTGTAATTTCTATGTTTAATACATCTACATCTACAATGGTAACTTGTTCCTTTAAGGAGCCTTGGGGCAATTACTGTAAGACATTGTCTGGTATCATGATACCATGTAAATCTAAGTCATGCCATCATAACCCACTTTTTTAAAATCATTGTGGAGGTAAGAATGCTGTCGTGATGGCACAATGACTAAATCCATCTCCAAGCCTCCCTTTTTCAGTATTGTATTCCCCCCTCAAGCCTTTTCTGTTTTGAGGGAGAGCAAGGGGCTGGAGAGCCAGTGTGGTATAGTCTGAGAGCACTGGACTCTGGAAAACAGGGTTCAAATCCCCATTTGGCCATGGAAACTCACTAGGTGACCTTGGGCAAGTCAAATTCTCTCAGCGTCAGTTGGAGGCAAAGGCAATCCCTCCTCCCTAAACAAATTTTCCAAGAAAGCCCCATGATAGGTTTGCCATAGGACCACCCTAAGTCAGAAACTACTTGAAGGCACACAACAATACCACAGGGGAGCAACAGAGTTACTTTTCTTTAGCTGAGTGCACAGGAATATCATCCTCAGGGACCTGCTGAGGACCTTCAGGAGGTCACCAGGGATGCTTGTTGTAGTGCAGCCAGCTAAAAGAAAATAGTTGGCTGCGTCATTGCTGCTGGCCCCACTCCTCACCTGCACAGAAATGACTGTTTTGAGTGGACTGCCACACTGAAAATATAGGCTGGGGGCTTTGCACTGGGAGGCATATAGTAGCTGGAGATACATATCCAATTGCAGGATTTGGCCATCACTTTTTTTTTAAAAAAAAGAACTGTCTAACTTTACATTCAGTATAGATCATTTGACATAAGGGTCCAGTAGTGTTCAGGGTAATCGAATCACTCCTTTGAACATTAAACTCAGGTGATGACTACTGTGTAGTATTATGTGTTGAGAGAACCCCAAGATTAGCAGATGACTGGGGAAAAAAAAAACCAGAAGTGCAAACTCTATGATAAAACTCAAACAGTCAAATAAGAATTAAGATCCTGAGTAGCCATTGTATGTTGAATGCTAATTGGGAAAGCAAAATGCAGAAGAGGAAGAGTGTCCTGTAGTGAGGACTACCGAATGGCTGGATCTGTGAACATGAGTACTCAGTGATGTATTTAAATCTTTTACTCCAAGTCTCAAGTCTCTACCTTCAAGTCTCAAGTCCTTGAAGATACTTTCAAGTCAAGTCTCAAGTTTGGAAACCAACTTTATACCCCAAACAAAATTCCAGAATTATTGGATAGAGTGAAATAAATTCAGTTTTAAAAATTTAAGCAGTCGGCTCTCCACATGTGCAATTTTGTCATCTGCAGCTTTGGAAATGGGGAATAGGATCCTGTCTTATTACCCCTTACTGAAGAGTCAAAAGATTTAGAAGGAAGGATCCTTCATCTTCAAGCCCATTGCCTAACCCGTTGTTGTTCCCCTCTTAGAAATGAACTCTGCACTCTGGGGGTGAGTCTTGTCTTTTGCTCTTAGGAGAGGTTTTAGAAGGCTCCTCCGATGTGCAGCTGGGACAGGCTGCTGAGCAGACCTCAAGCCTGCCTCAAGCCCATTGCTTAACCTGTTTGCTGTTCCTCTCTGAGAAATGTGCCCACACTTTGTGCTTGAGAGACTAGTAGACAAAAAGAGATGGAGGTACTGTTCAAAGTCAAAAGGTTTCTGGATGAATGTGTTATGTTACTGAACCAAGGGCATCAAGTCAGTCATTAAAAATATACAAGTCTTGAGTTGAGTCGAGTCAGTGCATCATTTATGGCTGAGTCAAGTCCAAGTTGAGTCACTGAAGTGACTTAAGTCTGACTTAAATCTGAGTCTATCAACTCAAGTCTACATCACTGTGAATACACCTTTGAGGAACAGAGGGTGGATATACTACATACTTAAAATAACATTTCTAAATTTGGCTTATCTCTTTAACCTCATGTTTTGTTATTTAGGTATAAATTCCAAGTGACTCTCAATTACTTGCCTGGACTTTCCATCAGCTTCCTGGCTTACTTAGCTTCTGCTTGTCCCAGAATGCCACCTGTGACTGATCTATACAAAGAGGGCATGAACAATGTTTGGCCTTCTAGTGGTATACTTCTCCCTCCATGTTTGTGGGTTTGACCTTCATGAATTTGGTTATTTGTGAGTGCATGTGCTTTCCCCACTATTCTCCTCCTCTCATTCCCTTGCATTTTACCCTTGCATGGAGAACTTGCAGTGAGGCAAAATGGAAGGGAATGGAGGGGTGGGGGAAGCTTCTTATGAGCCTTCCTTTCATCCTCCGGTGCTCTCCAATTCCCATGCAAAATGGAAGCGAATGGGGGGGGCAGTGGAAACCTTTCACAAGTCTTCCTTCCCCCCTCTGGAGCTCCCCCTCCCATTTGTATGCATTTTGCCCTGGCATGGAGAACTCACGTGAAGCTTTCCCCACCCCCTATTCCCTTCTGTTTTGCATTGGAACAGGAAGGGGTGAGCTCCAGAAGGATAAAAGAAGGCTTGTGTGAGGCTTCCCCCACCCCCATTCCCTTCTGTATTGTGTGAGGATGGGAAGGGGGGAGCCCTGGAACAGAATAAGAGGAGAGTAGGGGGGAGGGATTGCAGTTTTTCCACTTTTGCAAGGGATCTGTGCCCCAAACTCTTACAAAGGTGAAGGGGTCACTGTAGTTGAGTTGCACATCCCCTTAGAGACAATGATTAGGTCTTCTGGGAATTCTAGTTCAACAACATTTGGAGGGCAACATTTTCCCCCAGCCCCTGATAGACGACTTGTGACAATGCTTTTCTCTCTAAGTTTGAAAGCTAAACAAGACCCTTAAGTCCTATTGCTTTAAAAATGTTCAGATTTAGTGGTTCCTAAAGGTAAATGTTACAGTTTGTGTGAGGAAAATAACACTTGTAGAATTACACTGAGTTTTTTTATGTACAAAGCACTGAGCATTTTACAACATTCTATATTAAGCCTTACTGGCTGATGATATGTCTCAGATATTTTACTTTACATATCATCTGACAGAATACTGTACCCCCAGGATGGATGCTTCACAGCTGTCACAAAGAAAGAGAAAATTCTTGGCTGTGATCGAGAAAACCACATGTCCAGCTGGCCAACGTCGTTAGTCAAAGCTGTTCTGCTGCAACTGACAGAGCTTTGACAGTTAGTTGCTTGATTGGGCACCATGTCTAAGATTTCCTGTCTACAAAATGGAAACATTGAAGGGTGATTTGTGTATATGTGTCCATTGCTTGCTAAACACGATGCCTAACCCTGCAACTCTGTGCATACTTATTTAGAAGTAAATATCATTAAACATAGTGGCACTTCCTTTTGAATAAAGAAGCAGCAGATTATTCTCTAAACTTCAATTTAGGGGTGATAACAGCAGCCAAATTTTGTCATATGTCTATCTTTTCTGTATGAGTGAATGAAACGTATCCCTCATCCTTCTCCTATGATTAATTTACTCAACTTCCTTCTCCTCCAGTCTGGCTATGACACTGTGCTAGGAAAAATGTATGTGAGAAAGCCTACCGCAAGGAGGCAAAGTACCCCTGTCTTGTATCCATTTCATTTACCGTATTTGCTGGCATATAGGACACACTTTTTTTCCTAAAAAAATGTGTTCTGAAAATGGGGTGCGTCTTATACACCAGTAAACGCGGTACTTTGAAACCTACTGCAAACAATTGGCTTAGAGTGGGACTTGTACTTTGTACAGTCTTACCTCTTGTGTTTAATTGTTCTGTAGACTGTTGATTTGTGGGGAATAAAGCTCTCTGAGTTTAAGGAAAAAAAGAAAGTGGGAAAACATTGGCAGCTCCTTTAAGAGAGGAAGAGCCCACCTTGCTGCAGTCCCTCCCTCCTTCTTCCCATTCACCCCTCCCAGCCAGGTCTTTTTCCTGGAGCCAACCACCTGTGGGATGGGGGGAGTAAGGAATTGCTTGAGCTGTAGCACAGGGCATTTCCCCAGTTTCCTCCTCCTCCTACAGTTGGTCTGCCAAACCCTGTTGGTTTCAGTTCCTGGGATGGGGAGAAAGGGATGGGATGGAGGTGCACTTTCTTCCCTCCCAGCCAGAACAGGAAGTTTGGTTTCGTCTGGAGGAGCTGCTTGTTCCTGTTTTCTACTCCACCCTCCACTACCTTGCTAGGGGGATGGTGGAAGAAAATAAGTCAAGAAAAGGGGGGGCTAGAAAGAAGAGAAGCAGCCTCCAGATGCTTTGAGCCCCTCTTTTTGCTGCCTCCTTACCCCTTTTCTGCGCAGGGCTCAGCCACTCCTGTCTTCATTCCACCTTCCCAGTTGCTCTTCTTAAGTGTCTGCAACTCAGCTCCAGATTATGGAGGAGTTTTCCTGGCAAGATTTGTTGGAGGGGGGAGCGGTCATGGCTTGCCTCTGAGACTGAGAGAATGGGATTTGCCCAAGGGGGATCCTCAAAGGAAAATAGGGAAAGAGGGAATCCTCATGCCACACCTCCTTTCACTCCCCTCCTTCCTATGTATTTTGCCTCAGCCAGGTACTAAACATTTTTTTCCTAAAACATAATTCTGAAAATAAAGTGCGTCTTATACACCAGTGTATCTAATACATCAGCAAATACGGTATTTTGACACATTCATTTATTTCTGAAATTATTACTCTTACTTGTTTGGAAAATTGACCTTTTTAATACAGTCCTGTACTTTATATAGCGAAATAGACCATAAAAAAATAAACACCTATGAGTACCATGCTTCACACATTGAATGGGGGTCTGCCCTTAACATATATATTAGGTATCACCTTTTTTTTAGGGGAAAAAACCCCCCAAAGTGTACATGCGTAGGATTTCTGCTATATCCACCCTTAGCTAATTTGTAGACACCATGAGTGGAGCCGAGGAATTGCAAAAGAGTGAGGGTGAGGCCATCCTACTTTGACATGTGATATTTCTTCATGTGTGAAGGGTGGGCTTAATGCTGGCACTACATCTTGCATTGCTCTGACCATTAATGGGTGGAATTTCTCCACTGGAAACTCATGTGTCGGAGAGTATGCATTAACAGATGTCAAGAAACACTTTGAAATACATTAGAAAGTGTCATAAACAAAACTTGTTTCTGGATGTGTCATATATGAAAGCTCTATGATCCCTGATGTGTGCAGTTATCAGGTGATACAAATGAGCATGTGTGTCCGTGCTGTCCGATCCTGCCTTGCCATATGATCCTTGCCCTTGCCATATGATTTATTTTAAATACTTACGTCTCACTTTTCCTTTAAAAATGTCATGGCAGTATCCTAATGTTTTTTGTTTCCTTTGAGAACAGCACAATTTGTTATCAACTGCTGCAAACTGAGAAACCATTTGGTATAATATCGGTTTTCTGTGACCTGATGCCCTTCAGATATGTTTGGCTGC